>VWZL01001479.1:344857-678932 GCA_013396915.1 Stercorarius parasiticus | reverse complement strand
GGTGGTGGAAGCCCCATCCCTGGAAGTTTTTTAAGGCCAGGCTGGATGGGGCTCTGAGCAACCTGATCTAGTGGGAGGTGCCCTTGCCCATGGCAGGGGGGTTGGAACTAGATGATCTTTGAGGTCCGTTCCAACCCTAACAATTCTGTGATTCTATATATCCTTGAGCTGAGATACATATTTCTGGGATATGAGGAATAACACAAGGTTGTTCTAAAGAAAAAAAAAAAAAAAAACAAACAAAAAAAAACCAAAGAAAAAACAAAAAACAAAACAAAAAAAACCAAAAAAAAAACGTACCCAACAAAAATCCCCACAGTAAGTTCCAAACTCTGCTGCTATTTAAGCAATGATATTTTACCCTGCTTCTAAGATGTGGTATTTATTCTGTTGTATTAAAATCATTTTTGCTTTTGTTGGCGGGGTGGTGTATGTAGAAATCCATCTAGTGGAAAAAAAATGCAGTTTTATAATTACTGTGCTGTCTGCCTCTGTTGGCAAAACAGTTAGTGTCCACAGGGTATCACGTGTTCTTTACATACAGAGTAGAACTATGTATATTGTGTGATCCTGTTCACTCTCACCGTGAAACACGTGACTGCGGAATGGATCTTGTGTTTTTATCTCACTTTATTCACTGGCAGATGATATCAAAAGATGCACTTGACGTAGCTGGCTTTAAATGTTGAACATTGTAAACCATGCAACTCTGAAGTAAAATATAAATGTGAATATTTTTGTAACTTGCACTGAGATTTTTATTGCCTTAGTTTTCTGATAAGATTTGTTTTCCCCCCAGGCTTTTCTCCGTATTCAGGATGGCTAGAATTTTATATTCATCGGTGTGTACTTTGAACATACCATGCCAATGCACATTACAGATGCACTTTGTTTCTTTCATCAGTTTTGGATGAAAGCAGAAAAAGACTATCTTGAAATCAACCAGATTATTTTACAGAATAAAATTTAAATGAATCTGTGGCTTTCCAGTATATCTCTGTCCTGTTTTTCACTTCCAATAGATCTAAATTTCATATAGGCATTTGTTTCTGGAACCTGTTATAGAAGTAAACTCCCCTGTATTGTAAAACCAGAAAGCTGGAAGTTGGTAAAAACCCACTATGGTAAAACCCACTAGCTGCCCTGCTCTGTCCTGTATGTATACACAGATGAAATATTGCTTTTCCTTTGACTCAGAAGCGAAGATAAACGAAGTGGGGAAGATAATATTTCCTCTGTAGTCATTCAAGGCTCTTGGTATACTGTGTTACTAGAACTCAATAAAATACTTGAAGTGGGTTCCAGGCAAGTTTGGATCAGAATGAAAATGCATGCAAAAATTCTGTAAATTTAAGATACTGCGTCTTATTCTTGTTCTTAATTAGTCCTTTCAGGTTCTCTAGCCTCCCCAGGGAAATCTTAGTTTATCCTGCTGAGTGTTTGTAAAAGTAATTAGGCCTTTATGATCTGACCTTCTTTGTTGAAACTCAGTTAACTGAAGCTGTCATGAGTAATTACAGATGTAGATACGTATGAAGCGAAGGGAAAGCATTTCATCTTTGCCACTTTATTGTTAGATGTTTTACCTCCATCAAAAGCAAAAGGTACTTGTTTTGATTTACATTGTGTAGTTTGCTGTATGATAAAAATTCAGGCAGTGTTAAGACTATTAAAGCAACTTTTATTCAGGCTGTGGAGACAAGAGAGAATGTGGGGAAGCATAAAGAATCAAAGACAGGCTTTCTTCGACCACCTGAATGTTAAAACCTAATTCCATGTTGGTGTGAGGCAAAATATCCTGCCAAAGTTGTGCTCTTTGTTGCAATGTCAGACCAGGATGAAAATAAGAATCCTTCTTGGGAAGTTTCTGTGCAAAGTAAATAAGGGTAACCTGAACTCAGTCAGCTAGCTGAGGAAATGTCCGCTAAAATAAAGCGTGAATAGATTGCAGCTTCCTGTTGTAGATCTCCTCTATTTCTGCTGCTATGCCATTCTGTATTTTAATTATTTTGAATAAGAATTTTCAATTCATTTTTTTTTGGCAGAACTGTGTGAGTAGAAAGATGTCACTTCAGTGACATTTTATTTTTGTATTAAATTAAAATTTGTTGGGGTACTTGTAATTGTGCTGCTACTTTCAGAACTGTCTATGTTTTAAACACCTTAGGTGCAAATTATGCCTTTGTTTGTTCATGTACTCATAAAGCCTCTGGTCAGGACAGAGCAAAAGATGATCCCTCCCCTAAAGATATTTTGAGATGTTGGATGAATGTAGTAAAGTAATGTGGATGCATCTTCATTGCTGGTTTTAATTAGTTAAGATATTACAGATCGTTGAGTGAGTAGGAACTCAAGGCTGTAGAAAGATCTTGAGCTATTATTTGTGACTAAGATTGAATGTAGCTATGAGGACTCCATCAATGTAAGATGGATGCCACATCACTGACTTAAATTGTAGTGTTCCAGTGTTATCTGTTTTCACCCGACATTCATTTCTGCAGCAGATTTCAGTGCTTTGTGGGTGGTCTTACCCATTTTGTTAACCCTAAACTGCATTCTACTTAGGTGAAAGCTTTCACACATACCCTCTCTTTTAAGAGGAGCATTCTGTGAACTCTTTCTTCTCTTACACGTGTGTCTTATGGTTTCAGCTTGGATAAAATTGCTTCAGAATAATCCTATTTGTGTGATCTGCTCAGGGAGTATTTTCTTTCTGTGCTCAAGAGATGATCAAATGAGTCAGTGGGGTGCATAGTACAAAACGGAAAGCAATACCCTTAGAGTACATAAAAACAGGACAAAGGCTAATTTAATGGTTGGTGTAGTATAATAGCAGAAGTTATGAAGTCTAGTTATAGAAAGATTTGTTGGACTTCAAAACACTTTGTGTATTTCTTAATTTTGTAAAAAGTATGACATTAATTTTTAGTAGACCATCTCATGTCCCTGCCTGCCTTCTTTTAAAAAGATTAACCTTGTTGTGAAGCTGGTGGATGTGCATATAATGTATGCTTGAGTCAAAGTGGTTAAATTGTCCTAATTCCAACTTCATTAAAATGTTTATCATGTACTCCTAGCCTTTGGGTGGACAGTAAGTGGACTCAAAACTATTGTGCACTTCCCTCTCCGTTGTGGACTTTACCAAGTGGGGTGGCAGAGAAAGAGAGGGTGGCATGTGGTAAGGTTTGTGTATTACGGACCCGATTGTAACACTTAAAGAAAGCAGAAAGTTCCCCAATCAAACTTAATTATCTCATAAGACATTTCATACAAGCTGCTACTTTACACAGTTTCTTAAATATAAAGCTTGTTTTGGCTTACACTTAGTAAGGTGTGAAAGGTAGTTGCATGAACTCCTCGGAAAGGGATGAATGATCCCCAGCTGTCACATGAAAAGAAGCAAGGTCAAAGTATATTGAATTAGAAAACACGAGCATGTGTGGTTTTCCCATGTCCTCTTACATTCTCCCCATTTGAACATTTCTGAGTTACTGTGAAAGATGTAGGAGCTGCCCTTCAGTAGGTGTACAGCTCCTCTAGCTGTTAGCCTGAACGCTTGTTGAGCAGCAGCTCTGTAACACAGAGGAACACCTCTCAGACAGGTGAAATAAATATAGTATGCACCAAGGAATGAGCCTGAAATACTTTGCAGGTATTATACTTCAAAGGTCCTGCAGGCTAACACGTTCAGGCTAACGCATACTGCATAGAGTGAATAAATAAAAAGATTCTTGGAATAAGAGAGGGGCTAAACGGCTGGTCACAAGATATGAATTAATGGGTTTAAACTGAAGCGAGCGTACGCATTGGGAAGCACCCTTAAACACTGAGGGTAGAAAGACTTTGCAGTGCTTACCCACAAAGACTGCAGGATCTCCATTTCTAAAAGTATTTAAGAATAAGGAAATATTCACTGGGAGCTACGTAGTCCTAAGTGATTCTGCCTTGGGGTGAGGTACAGACTAAACGATCTCTTGTAGAGCCTGCACTGCCCAATTTACCATAACTCTTCATGTATAACCTAGGGTGACCGGCCGCCTCCCTGACATGCACATCCTCAAAAAGTAGAAATGTCTCTGTCCCACTGTGTCATGGGAATCACCAAGAGAGACTCTCAGTTGCCTCAATCTTTGCTTCTGTTGCTCAGAGTGCTTTTTTAGTCACCTGTTCTTTAGTAGGGCAAAAGTCAGGAGGTAGTATGCTGAAGATACCTGAGAGAATTGTTATTAAAAAGTTGGTTGAAATTTCATGGTTTGAATTTTGAGTAAAATCATTTTTCTAATTAAAAAATCGAAATATATAGGTGAATGTAAGGTTCCCAGATACTGTTTGGCCATATTAGTTAGGGAAAAGCAGTACCAAATTTTGACCGTAACTACATACTTTTCATAATTAATGTCCTTTTTTCTTAATTTAGTGAAATCCAAAGACCTATGAACAGTTTAGGAAACACTTAGTTTAGTCTCTGTTGTTTCATGTTATCTTTTCATTCTTAATACGCCTGCAGCAACCGAGGTTGCAGGTAGTCGCAGCCAAGGCTCCGGGCAGTAAAATGTCTTGATACTGAAAATTAGCCAGGTGATGTTTTAAGGCATCCAGTACCAAATGAATGGCAACGTTTTCTCATCTAACCTCTGTGAGAAGCAGAACCGTGCCCTGATCTTTTCTTACTGTTTAACTGGCAAAGTACAAGCAGTTTTTCACTGTATTCTGAAACATGCTGTCCTGGTTTTAGCAACACGGGACTAATTTCTCTTCTAATGCTTGGGAAAACTGCACTTTTAGAAGACTCTGCTGTCTGAATCTGTGAAAATATTTACTTTATAGCCAGCTTTGCTATGCGGGTTTCAAGGTCTCGGTGTTTTCGAGCTCGTCAGATGCAGGGATGAGGAGGTGGCGAGGCCCGGGCACTTGACCCAAGCTGGCCAACAGGATTATTTCATACCGTGAATGTCACTTCAATATAAATTAGAAAGTTTGCTAAGGAGTTTCTTCCTCTTCCATAATGGCTGCGATCCTAAGAACTTCTTGCCCCGGTGCCCTGAGCCCTTCCCTTCCTCCCGAAGCCATAGCGCTCGCAGTGTCTGACATTTGCTGTCCACTGCTGGGAGTGCACAGCTTCTGCTGATAGAATGGGCCGAGTATAAACCTTGTATATTTATATTGGTATCAGGATAAATACTGGTTCTTTAGTGTTATTAATGTTACTTATTTAGTCTTGTTCTATTAAGTCTGTTTACATTTCAGCCTCCGGGTTTCCTTGTTTTTCCCCCGATTCCCTTTCCTGGGTGGGGAGTGGTCATCGGGTGGTAGAATAATTATCTAAATGACAATAAATCGGTGTGGATTTCTCAAACAATAACATGCACTAAGATGTAAATCAAGATTGTGTCATATTTTATAACTTCATGGTATCAGGGATCATTAGGCATGGAGACTGTTAGTAATCTGCGGACTGGCCTTTCCCAGGCAATTAGGCTGTCTAGTCCAGGCCAAGAACTAGTGATGGTTGTTGTCAACTGTCTGTTTATAGGAGCTTTCAGCAGTACATACATGTTGGGTATCTCCACTGTATCACAATAGAGACTTTTTTGAAAGTTCTGAATTGTTCTGATATTTAAAGTATCTGCTGTTTTATATAAAAAAAGAAAAATATTCTCTAGTGGCCCAAATCCCTATTGTGGCTGTGTATTGGTCTAAGTGAATTTAGTTTCCTTAACACCTTCTAAAGCGTCCCCATTGTTTATGTAAGGAATTGGGGGAGAGAGGAGTTGTGCTTTTTCTGAATCAGAAGTGATTCTTGTGTTGTGGAAACCCAGAGAAACTCACCCTCATGCTGTAACGGACCTAATCTGGACATTTGGTTAGCCTGTACTCTGGCCCTTCTTAGGATGCATGTCTAGATGCAGCAAGAGTGGTCTTTCCATGTACAGGTGGTTTTGTTGTTGGGTTTTTTTGTTTGGTTCTTTAAAAAAAAGAAGACAAAGGCGTGACTTTGATTTCTACTATGAACTTTTTTTTTCCCCTCTGGAATTTAATAAACTCAGAATTTTTAGGTGATGAGACATATGGAGCCCTTAAGGCTTGGCATCTGAAGAGCTACTGCTGGCTTTTTTTCAGTACAACAGAGCTTTCATTGTTTCTTTTCATAATAAAGATTCCAATAACAAACCAAGTTCTTTTATACACATTGCTCTTGGTGTTGTGTATGTATGCTTTCTTCCTCCATGTTTTTTTGTCTTATGTTATATTTTTATGTTTTTTGAGAATGTTAGAATTATGCGGTTACTCATGTTACAATATATAAGAATAAAAGTTTATAATGGATGTAAATACTAAATCTGTTTCAGAGTATGATAGCTTGTTCTTTCTGATAAAATTTATTAAAATCTCTCATAGAACACCAACCTGAATTCAGTGTTAAGGCACCTTTGCAGAGTTGCTTTATTGTACTGAGCAAAAGAGGACATGACAGAAAATAGAGGAAATAATACGTTAATTTTTTTACTATGTTGTGTGTATCAGGGTGTATGTTTCACTAACTTTTAGACGCTCAGTATTTGCCAGGATTTTACAGTATTTCACATTTTATCCATCTAAACAAATACAGGATTTACCTAGTTTATCCAGAAGAAAGAACAAAACATGGATTTACCCAATGTATTCAAACTGAGAGGCATGCAAAGCACAAGATTACTCACAGTAGTTTTAATTGCAATGGATGGTTTTCCTACAGCGATGCTGAAACTTTGTCCGGGATTGCATTTATCATAGGGTTCAAAGGGCTGTGAGAGGCAGGTTGTGTGAACTTTCATGCTGGACACCGATACAGCACGCTCAAGGGTCTTGAGTGTTTTCTGACTGTACTTTTCCAAAGGAGGACAGTCCATTTGTTTACTCTGCTGTACCAGAGGTGATAGTTTATAGGTTCATGGCACACATTAGGGAAACTTGATCACATATGCAACGACTTGGAGATCTCCTTTGTAAAAGTCTCAGTCCAAACAGTAAACGTCCGAACCCTGTTCTGCTTCCTTACAGCTGAGTTGTTAAACTGATTATTTTTCACTGCTGAATTCACTGAGTGGACTTGCAGTGGTCAGTGACACAAATACTAAGTGGCATATGTGAGTAAATAACCGTAGCTTTTTTGTCTCATTGGACTTGGAAATCAAAACAAGAGGGAGCAGAAAAAGAGCATCTTCACTCTCGTATCAGCTGAGGTCGTGCCCGATGTTAGAGCTAATTCAGGTATCCCTGTTTGAAAAGTAGCAGAAATTGCATGGAATTTTGTGTCAGTGCACCAAAGCATTTGTTGGCGTCGCTTTCTGGGGGGGTCTGTAGCTGCCCTGCGCGCATCGATGGTGCCGTCTACCCTGTTAACATCAGCTGGAACTCCTCTCAGTGTAACATTGATGAACATGAAGCAAGGTGTGCAGCTTCCACCTGCCAACATGCTCAGTTCTTGTCTGTCCCAGGGTGCTTGAGAGAGCTATATAATAGCAGGCAAGAGGAGTCCTGTCATGGCAAGGCATAACTTAAGGTGGGACAGTCCTTTTGGGCGTCTGAGGTGAAGCCAGGCTCCAGCCAGTTGTGTTTTCACTGCTGGGGAAGGGGAAGAGTCGCACCTTCCTTGGAATGGACGCATTCCCACGTGCTAGCCTAATAATTAAGGAAAAAAAAAATCTTACGATACTAGGTATTTAATATAAATTCCTCCTCATAGAAAAAGTTTTCATATTTATTAAATAGGTCTGTATTGATGAAATATGCCAGTCTTAATCTTGCAGCTTCTGTTTCTGAAAGTCCCTCTTGGCATCAATGTGCTGCCAGTAACCGCGCTTGCCACTTCTGGCTAGCTTCCCTTGCAAAGGGCAAGAAGGTGTCGCTGCTTTTTCCTAAAAGAGTTAGGTTGTGTTGTGTCTGTTTATGCATCCTTTGTTGCTGTGCTGCTATTGGAATATACTCTTACTGAGCGTGCGCCCAACTGTTACTCAGCCAAAGCTTGTAGTGCCATCTACTTGATACAGTAACAGGTCCTAAATTTAGGAGCTAAAGCAGATTCTAGTCAGAGTGAGACAGAGAAAGATTGCTGGGATAAGGGTCTTGGCAGATTCATTGCAGGTTTGCGTTCTGGGCTGTAAGCCTTGCTTTTGTTGGCTTCAAATTTGGCAGATGACATTTATAGGAGCAGTGAAAATCAGGGCGAAGTAGTGTGACTGATGACCCAACCTGAGGCTTTGGGGGAAGACAGCAGGACTGTTTGAAAGAGAAGCTGTGTGCTGCTACTGTGGCTTCTGCTCCGCACACCTCTCTCCTGTAATGTCATTAATGGCTTCAGTGTCACCTGGTGAAAGCAAATAAAGCTGGGCTGTTCTCAAATTCCCAGCATGACTCTTCCCTTTGTTAGGTGTATTACGATCAGTTGATATGACTCTTCATGCCAGTTGGCTGATATGTGAGCAAAAGTTGCTCTCAGCAAAGTTAACTTCAGTGTAATTTATTTGAATCATTCTAGTTGTATATGACTTAAAAACAAAAAACAAACCCCAAACAAACAAACAAAACAACCAAAAAACCCTCACAAACTCCCCAGAAACTTCCCAAATATTTCTCTTTTCTGCACAAAGGGTATTTCTTCCACCTTGAGTCACAGTAATTTCTAACAGCTGGTAGTAGTTACAAATCTAGCAGCATCATCCCACCCTTGGGTGGTAGCTGGTGATGAATGAATGCTGCCAGAATGCTGCAACAGAGCAGCCTCATGACATTTCCCAAATAGCCAGCCAGACAAATTGTGCTCTGCTTTTTTCACAAACCAGTTAGTAGCTCTGTTTTTTCAGAAGTGCTTAAAGCCCGTAGGAGTTACAGGTGGTCTGTACTTGTTTAATTTGAACTATTAAGAAATCTGTCTGTCCTATAGCGCTTTTAAGTAGTATCTGCGTTGATCTTGTATATATTAAGTTACTGGTTACTTAAAATAGGAAAATTTCGTTTTTTAAAACATTAAGTTAAATAAACTGATTTTTTCCCCTGCTTGGAGACCCTTTGAAGAATCTTGTGCTATAAACCATAGTTTGGAGTAGTCCCAAAGATCCCGAGTTGTGTTTTTCTGAGTACCACATCACTGCGGTGGTTGAACATTTTTCTGATACTGGAAAGGAAAAGGGAGTGCAGTCTTTCCATCTTTTCCGTTTATAATTGATATGTTTATAAGGAGAGTTTCACTCAGAAAAGCTGAGCAAAAGTCTGACCAATGCATTAAAACAGCTGAGACCGTAGGAAATGATCAAGTGAATTTTGCCCCTTGTTTTGGTAGGGGTTGACACAGCATTGCTCCTCAAGTCATGCAGATGATCCGAGCTCAACCTGGCTGTCTCTTTCTGTTTCTGGATACACTCCCTCTTGCACTCAAGAAGCTTGCATGTTCAAAATTCAGAAAAAAAAAATAATAATCACAACAGATTGTGTCAGGCTTTGATTTGGCGTACGTAGTGCTTTGGTGTTTTTCTCACTGGCAGACAAATGCTGGCGCTGAGAGGCAGCTATTCTTGCAAGACATCAAGAAACCAGGACCTGCTGGGGAGCAACTTTCCCATCTCTTCTAGGGCTCTGCGTCAGGAGCTGAGTGGGAGTGTCTGCGTCCCAGTGGGTTTCTTACGTTTTTTCTGGCTGGGATGGACCTTCAGCTGCCTGAAGGAGATCTGAAGAACTTCAGAGGGGGATATTACGTGACCGGTTGTTTTCTTCTTTTTGCTTTGATATTAAAGTTTTTCAGACCTAACCCTTTGTAATAAAGGGGCACGATGGAAGGGGGGTTGTAAAAGATCTAGTGTACTTGCCACAGCCTGGAAATGAAGATTTGGGAAATGCTTTCCTTGCTTCTGGGACAGTAGGTGGAGCTGTTTATTGCACACTTGAAACCTGCTCCTTGAAAAAATGAAAAATTCAAAAATGTGGTTGAGAAATAGTTTTCATTTGCACTGACAGAGTGCCATGTCCTGGCGTCCCTAAGATGTGTTAGAAAGAAGACGTGAGTAAACTGGTTTTGTGAAAATACTGCATTTCCTTGGATGCTTCTTTATCTGTCCAGTCTTTTTTCTGGCATTCGTATGATTTTTCCATACTGATCAAATGGAGCAGTTCTGTCCTGCTGTGCTGCACGTGACTCTTCTGGTTTCCTGCCCTCTGTTTGTAAGATTACACAGACATTTGCAATTAAAATTTCTGTATTTCTAGTATGATTCATTTTGATATCACAGAAGATTTTTGTATTGGTTATGTTACAGTGATAAGGTTGTTAATTTACCTTTTTTGTTTGCTTTACCATTATAAATGATTTTTTAAACAGAGTCCTTTTGAGGAAGATATGGAAACCAGCTTTCTTCTTAGTACGTTGATTTTGTAAAAGTGATGGAAGATGATATTTCCCGCACAGCACAAATAGAGATCCAAGTAACAACGAAACTCCCTTTAGCCTGGCTTGCCAAGTGTTCCTTGGCATGTGGGGGCTCGGTTTGATTGGCGTGAGACGGAGGAGCTTAGGCTCAGCAAGGATAGACCTGTTTGTATTTTAAACTTGCTTTTCAGTTCTTCATCTGAGTGAAGATCAGGTAGATCCAGGGAGATAATCCTGTTACGGAGGGTGGTCTGAGAGTTTTCATTGAGAAGTCGCATCACGTGCAAAAGCCCCCGGCTCCCTCCTTACTTGATGAGCTGCTGCATGCGCTATGGGCCTGTTGGAGTTTTTCTGGGAGAGCTTTCTCAATCCCTTCTGGTGGGGAAATCTCCTACAGCATTACAGGAAATCTGTCCAAAAGGTAATGGATTAGCTTAATGGAAACTGATATTGTAACTGCGTTTACATTGAGTACATTGACGATTAAATTAAACATGTAGGTTGCCTGCTCGCAAGCTCCGAAAGCAGACTAAACGTTACTGAATTAAGTCATAGAATACTTAGTAGTAATATATATTCTAGCTGTTTTCTTTTGCTTAATGAAAGCCAATAAAATGGTAATTGCAGTATCTTTTGCCAATCTGTGCTTAATGATAACCTTTGATATAAATGAACTTCTTTCATATAACAGCCTTCTTTCCAGTGTTGGCAGGTGAGAAAATTCATAAAGCATATAATTTAATTTTCTGCAGCGGGTAATGTAGCAGAACGTTACGGTACACAATCAAGAGCACAAGCGAAGTATTACTTGCAGTCTTTATTTTCTTGGTGTTGTACAAGACCTCAGTTAATAAGGTTTATTGGTGAAATAATCAGGTTTACAGGAGAAATAATAAACAATAAACAGCAGTACGTCGTTTGCAGAACCCCTGAGTTCTTGCTTAGTTAATTGTATACTCAGTAAAACTATACTTGGAAACCAGAGGGATCTGCTTTTACAGTATTGCATAACCATAAGCTGAAGTCAGGAATCCGAAGCTTAAAAAAAAAAAAAAAAAGGGCAGCAGCGGCAGCGCAGCATCTCATTTTAAACAATCTGAAATTGCCTAATGACTTCTAAAGTGAATTACTCAGTAAAGAAAAAATAGCAGTGCATCATTCATTATTGCTATTATTCATCTTATCATCAGCTCTGGAAGACTTCAGGATGTTCCACGAATACAGGGTCATTTTTTATTCCAGTCATCTGAAAGCTCCTCTGTAGGTGATGGTGCCTTTCTGTAAGTCAGTGATAGTAGATTCCTTATTCCTAAAATACTTTTGACGTTTTATTGGAATGTGGTTATTTTCCTGCAGGCGTATCCCCTTTGAGTTTAGGGGAGTTTTCACGTCAGTTTCTCACTGTGTGAGGGCCTGCCATAATTGGAAACGTCAACAGTAAGTTTTAGACTAAATCAGTAAAAAGAAGATAAATTGGTCTCCAGGACCAAATGGCAATTCCTCGCAGGTTACACAGGAACTCCAAAATGAAATTGTTGAACTGTGATATGAAAACTGTCTCCTAAATTGTTCTTGGAACGAGGAAAATTGACAGATTTGGATGTGATGCTGGTTTCTACAAGGGGCTGCAGACCAGGAAGGCTGACTTCCATATCGAATGCATGACACAGCTGACAAAGTAAATAATCATACTTGCACCAGTAGGACTGGGGAGGAATCAACATGATTTTGGAGACCAAACTGACTCCTTGCAAATCAAGTAGAGGGCCTTGAAGGAGCCAAGAAGCATGTGAATTGGGGTGATGAAGTTGTCATAGCACACTTGGATTTAAAAGGCTTTCAGTGAGTTCACGTGATGGAGGCTCTTGAGGAAATGAAGCTGTTGAGCAATAAGAGGGTATGTATTTCATGGATTAATTTCTGATTTTTAAAAAATGGAGCAGGGAGAAAAATAGGACTAAATGATCGCTTTCCTTAGTATGAGGTTATTAGTGGATTTCCTTTAAAAACTGTGAAATTATCAACTTTGCTGAGTGAGAAAAGTTGCAAGAGACTTCTGATCTTTAGTGACAAGGCAGCAAAGCAGCATGTGAGAGTAAATGTTGATGAGTTAATTTTTTTTATACGTACATGTGTATACATCTATGCAAACACACCAATGTAATATATACCCTTAAATACACATATGCAGCAGCAGGGTCTGAGAAAGGAGATCTTGACATCACTAGCAATCCCTTCTATTTGCAAACATAAACTCAGTTGGTGGTGATGGAAATACAAGTAGAACATTTAAGAATTACTGTGAAAGGAATAAGAAATAGCAAGCGTAGTAAGTTTATAGTATGCCGGCAACTTGGATGGTGTGGGCAGTTCTGGCCTTTACCAGTAAGACTGATAGAACTGGAAAGGCACAAAGAAGGGCAATGAGTACGATCACAGAGGTGCAGAACAGCCTTTGACAGCGAGTTGGGAGCAGCACTTCTCAAACTGTTGGTGGCGAGCTGAAAAGGAGTTATTTGTGGGACAGTTTGAAGGGTTTGCAGTGTTTCAGGCTGGCGTGGGGACAGCAAGCAGCCTCCCCCCTGCCAGCAGTAAAGGGGGTCCTGCCTGGCTGGGAGGGAAGGTGCTGCCCTCCTTTTCCACAGTCTCTGAAAACTCTCAGGCAGGGAAAGACAACCATCACACCCATTTGGATCAAATACTTGGACACATCCTGAGCAGAAGAAGAGACGGATCTGTAACATCAGTCAGAAATTTTCCAAACACTGTGTCGAGAATACTCAATCAGCAGTGCGAATTAAGCTAGCTGAGCTACAAGCGTCCTAATCTTTGTGTTTGGTTTGAGCTGTCTTTTTCGGAAGTGACTATAAATCATTTGGCCTGTTTGGTATAGTCATGTGAATTCTGCCTCACAGAGGGATTTTGGGATTTTACATTGTGATTTGGCAAACGTAGTGCGGTAAGCAACGTGCACCCATAAGCCCTGCCTTGATATTACACCGTTGTTTCTACGCTGAGTTCATAACTGCTAACTCATGCCTAATGATGCTAACGTCCCATCAGCTCATGGTTAGGCGGGGGCTGGTTGATTGTTTTAACCTCCATTTAAGCATGAAAAAGATTTTTCTTACTCTCCATCATATGGACATCTAATTAGCCATGAAGCTAATGAAACCATTCTGGCTTACGCTGCTTGGAAAAGCTCTTCCCATCATTGCTTATGTTGATAATTAACTCATAATTCCGTTGATACACCTGTGTACCAGCACAAAACAGGCTTGGCTGTTACATCAAGCCTTTTAGGACATGCAGTTTGTGTTACCAAAGTAAATAACTTTTCAAACTCCTGCTCTCGTGAAATACCTCCTTCCCCCATCCCTCTCCCTGCTCGCCCCTCTAGGCTTTAGCTCCAGGGTAAATGGTAACCCCATTGAATTACAGCTTAGAAACCAATAGTATCTCTTACTGCGTAATCTTCTTCCCTTCTACCTATGAAGTGTAGTCTGAAATGGTCTGCCACATGCACAGGTGGCATGTTAATTAATTAATTAACATGTTAATTAATTAATTAAACACTTGTTGCTTAAGTCTAGAATGTTATTCCACATATCTTTGCCAAACTGCTTATAAGTTGTCTGAAGTTGTGTGCAACTTTCATCCCCTACATTGTACTCTTAAAAAACCTACAAGGATCCTACAAGGAATCCTACAAGGTGGATAGAGGAACCCAGATGGGTGTTCTGTGCTGAGTTTGAAAACTCATGAGAAATAGTCAGGTAGGAAGATGCCTCAGCAAAAACTGTACCTGTGCAAAGTGAGTACTAGATGATACAAGAATTATGATGGAGGATAATACTGGTGGTCTTGTAATTCCACTGTGCAAACTGAAGGTGCCTTCTTGCCTAAAATAGTCATTGCTTCTGATCAGGAATTATGAGTTACCTATCAGGAATTATGAGATGTAGTAATTACGAGAGCTTTCATTAGCAGCTTTCTTGGTAAAGAAAGTGAAGTGTGAGAGTGAAAGAGTTTGCCTTAGAGAAGAGACAAGAGGACACAATGAAAATACAGAAGATATTATGTGGTATTGAATTAGGTGCTCTTGCAGTTCCTTTTGACACCAAATGTACCATCATCAAATTACACTAAATAAATCCGATTATTTTTGCACGGTTAGACTAGGGAATTAATTTTCCAAATAATACTGAGGTTCAGATTTAACAGGATTTTTAAACAAACAGACAAGCAACAAAATTCCATGTTACAACTCCTCAACACAATAGCAACTTTCACTCTGAAGAATAAGACTTATTTCTACAGACGAGAACAAGAAGGGAAGTTACCAATAAACTTTTTTTGTTCCATCTAGTCAGGCATCTAACATGAATGTTACATGGCCTATAGTCCATCCTGGAAATTACTTTCCAAGGTTGAAGTCTATCACTTCAGAACTGTTAGCCACTAAACCAAAATGTGGAGCAAAAAAAAAGAAAAAAGGGAAAAAGAAAAAAAAAAAAAAAGGGCAATACAAAGACTAGGCAGGGGAGGTACCGTGATCAGAGTGAGAAAGAATGAAGGTGTGTGTAAGCTTCACAGTCTGTTACAGACAGCCCAAGATGCAGCCTTGACAAACTATTGTGATGCTGATAGCAGGTTTTCATTACGTGCGCTTCAAAAGAATAAGATGGGTGAAATTTAATTCTGAGACTGGGTTTTTAAGTGCAGGCTGAATGACGAAGCTGTTGAGATAAATTGCTAGCTGTTGTTTAAACAGTTCACTAAAAATAAGTTAGAAAAATTTAGTTCTAAGACATTTAAAAGTCTCTCAAGCTTGATATGTCTGAAAATCCTAGTTCTGAGAGCCATTTAGACAACCAGAGGAAGGGAGAAAATGGTAATATTACCAAATAACAGCAGTACGAGGACAATGTACAGTAAGTAGTCTATACGTCACCTGCTTTAGAAGAATGGTGTTTGGGCTGGCATGGAAAAAGTATGGTTTATCGCAGAAGCATATTGATTATTTCTTTTTTTAATATACAATAAATTGCTATGCTAGAGAATCTGACAGCTTTGCAATATGATGATGAATTCTTTGGTCTCTGGCAGACAATTAACAGTACCAGGTGCTC
The DNA here is from genome assembly GCA_013396915.1 of Stercorarius parasiticus. NCBI lineage: Eukaryota > Metazoa > Chordata > Aves > Charadriiformes > Stercorariidae > Stercorarius > Stercorarius parasiticus. Next base: position 663,401 of record VWZL01001479.1, on the reverse strand, counting down.
TGGAGTCAATAAAGAGCAATGCACTGATACTCAAAAGACTAATGGAAATCCTTAAGGGAGGCAGATGATTTTTGATTAACTCAGGTTGAGACTTTTGCTGGAAAAGATTATTGAAAATCTAAAAAAAGATTAAATGAACGATTTTGGTGAGTTCAAAATTAATTTCTGTTAAAAAAAAAAAAAAGGCAGCAAGCCAGAATTTTGTTAGTTCTTGATGATGTGAAATGTGGGATGATTGTTGCAAGTCAGGTTTTAAATTCATATGGGTGAAAAATGTAACAGAGGCAGTACGTCTTGAGCGATAGCTGAGTGAATGAGCATTTTGCAGTGGTGAAATTTCTTTCCAGGGGACAATACTGTAATGACACCTTCATGGTTTCTTTTCTATTAGCAACAGCTGGAAATGTGGGATGAAACGGGAATCGTTGCTGTGTAGTTTGGCCTAATGTAAGATGAAGTAAACATTCCTGGGCATGCATCTGTGGAGCAGTATTGGTGCTCTCAGAAATGCATCAGTTGCCATGACTTCTTTTCCGGATGTGCCAACACAAAGCCCCACATGAGAAGAGTTGTGTGTGTGGTCATTGCTTGCATCCACTATGGGATGGATTCTGCATTAGCAGAAGGTAGAAAAAACAGGAAGGGGAAGCAAAGGGAAAAGGAGTAATAGCAAGTAGCCATAATATGGAGAAATAACAGTTAAAGCAGCTTCTCCCTTCGACTTCCACTTTCTCTTGCGAGTGGAGAGACACCAGGAGGCTGCAATGCCTCGGCCTTTGGGGAGGCACAGCGTCCCCTTCATCTCTCAGAAGAATGTTTTTGAGACCAGTAATGTGTCGCTGTGAAAATTTTCCTCACATCAGACCTGGTGGAAGGGCCACTCTTCTGAGTGGCAATTCAACACGTTGTTCCTGCTAAAGCAAGATTCTGTAGTGCAAAGTAATAGGGGAATAAAAGGTTATTTAGTCAAATGCCTGATTTTAAAGGCAGATTTGAACCTTTGCTGTGATTTGGTCCTGTTGCTGAAACAAAGAATGAAGCTTGGTTTGGACACTTACGTTTGTATTGTTATACGGGGTTTTTTGGGGGGGAGGTGGGGTGGGAAGTGGGGGTAAAGTTGTTTCTTTTGGCAGTGTCACATCATATGTACTGTTAGCTGCAAACATGCAGGGCATTGAATGAAAGTAAAAGTTGCTGCGAGGCAGTTAATCAAGTAGATATGCTGGAGCTCTGGGAAGAGTACCCAGAGTAAAATGTTGAATTTTAAATAATGTGTTTTAATATGAAAATATGTCCAAGCTGGAGAAAGGTATCTCCCTATGCTGGAGGATAATATTTTCACTGACTTGAAGGAAACTTACATAGCTTTAGCTTCTGAATTATATAATTACCCTGAAAGAAACACTTTCAATGGCTTGATAGAATAGTGCATACCAGGATAATTGGCACTGAGATGCCAGAGACATCTTAGAAATGCACAGCCTGCTAATTAAAACAAATGACATTACTCTTTTCTTATTTCGTTACTTCCAAATAGCAGATTCTGTTGTGCTTGCCATATCTGATGTACTGTGCAATATTAAAGTACTGGAGTAGGTGCTGACACCACTCATGTTAGGTCACCTGCATGGGTTGTGCTAAATGGCTTGAATTAGGCTCTTATTTCAGTGAAGGGGAAAGAAAGCCCCCATCAATCTTAGATGTGATAATTAATTAAATTAATTAGTTAAAACTGGTTAAATTTAGATTACATGTTTGGGGGTTTTATTGATTTTTATTTTTTTTTTAGTAGGGTAAACCAGGAAGTCAAAATCTGAGTCACTTGTGCTCCACTAGACAGATCATAAGACTTCCTTAAATAAAATACTTGCATACTCTCAGGGGTTTGGTTGGGATTTTGGTTATTATAATTGGATGCACACAAATGTAACAGGCATGTAATGCATATTTCAAAATGTTTATCCAATTTATGTAGCTTACTGCATTCCTTACTGCATCTGTATTTCTTTGATCTTCTATAAACTTCCCTTTATGTTCTTCTGATTAAATAATAAATCTGGGGATTTCTACCCTGTTGTAAATAAATATTTCATCGTTAAGGATTTTGAAGAAGTTGAAGTCATTGAAGACTTTTTAAAAGATTCTGAAGAAACTTCTCAGCTGCACACAGTACTGGCAGTTTAAAGAAAATTGTTTATCTCAGTGCAGCATTTTCTTCTGCTTGGATATTTGTAGTATACTTTTGTTTAAGATAGAAAAAACTGCAAATATTCTGGGTAAGATATAGTGTGTTGAATATAACCCATTTCAATGGGGTGTGACAAAAGCTGATATTTTATGAATTAACAAGGTAAAAAGTTCTACTTGACCTGTGCTTTGGATCTCTGAAATTTGAGGTATTGAGAGAGAAGGAGAGAGAAAGAAATTTAAGGGACCTGGTTTTCAAGAAGTGCTAAGCTATCACTAGAAAACAAGGTCCTTTAAAGCACCTGTCATTCTACATACCATAGCTAGGAAGCTAAAAATCTGATCTTAATCATCCAGCTCAAGTTATATGCAATGCATATAAAAGTATGATTTGACGTTCGTGTATATCTGTGCACCTGTAAGTATTCATCTTGACACATAGATATCATAATGAGTAAATAACAAGGATTTGAATAAGAGTTGGTTATTTTAATATTAACGAAGAAAATAACACTCCAGTAAGAGGTGAGCATTTGTATTTTATATGGTGAGCTTTTTCTTTTAAACCTACCCAGACTGAAAATACTCAGAATGTAATTTTGAAAAGCTCGCCTTGAAGAGAGTGTGCAGATGACCAAACCTAATGATGATAGTGGGTTTTTTGTCACTTTGCTTGCTTGTGTTCTGGGGTTTAGCTGCACACTGTACAACCAGCGAATCTCTGAAACTGCTGCTTGCTTTTACAGTATCACTATATTTATTTATTTATTGAGTGTTATTTGAGATTAGTCTCTTTATTTTCCAGCTATTAGGTGTAACTGATAGCGATCTGTCCCGTGTGAGCCTTCAGATTCATGCAGGAATGGTAGTGGTGAGATCAATGAGTCATCCCTTTCTTTTCTTTTGAAGTGTCCCTGCTTAATCCCAGACAGCAAAGTTTGCGTGCTGTTTATTTACAAGGCTGCTCCAAGGCACTCAGCTACTGCAGGATACATCTGCATCTATCGCATCCTTCCTGGAGTTGTATTCACTTTGCAAAGCATTTGTTTGTCATCAAGAACCTCGGTTTTCTCAGGACAGGACCTGCAAGGTACCTTTTGACAATGGCAGTAACCTGGTGACATGTTGCAGAGGCAAAGCCAAAGAGGGTACGTAGGCCCACTGACGTTGGAGATTTTCCTTTTCTTAGCATCATCCGTGGTACACGCACAATGCAGATCACCAATCTGTTTGTTGGACTTTTCAGCCAGGCTACTTTAGATGAAGGACTATAGTTTACCTCATAGCTTGGGCCTCTGTTATTATTTCCATAACATCTCTTAAAACCTAAAAACTTCCCTCCACCCATGGATCCTTTTATTTTTTCCCTGTATAATGTCTCACTGCTTGCAGTGTTCAAGAATCTCGAACTCAGAGATCTGGCTTACTTTTCACCCCGCTGACTTGGGTGCTGACCGTTAGGGGAGGCAGCATCACAGTGCTTTACATGAACAGGTCAGACAACTGTTTTTCTGGGTTGTCAAGGCTACTTTCACTGGCAGTGCCTAATTTCCTGTATGTCTGGTCATGTTGCCCCAAGTCATCATGGTTTACATCTACATGCCAGACAGATGCTGTTGTGGCTGAAATCTAATTGTATCCTAACAAAGGGTTTGACAAAACCATGCTTCGTTCAGCCGCTTCCCTGTTATACGACATCATGTAAAATAGAGCAGCCTCAGATCTTTCGGTCTCTCTGGCCTTTGGTTTGTGTAATTGTAGTAGAAGTACCACATTATTTAGACTCAAGTTCACGTTTCGAGGGCAAGTTAGGCTCATTTCTCATTTTCAGCAACTTAATTAGGATCAGAATTTGTGGTGATTCTGGGTATGAAAACTTCTGGAGAGAAGGTTTTACTAGTATTAGAGTCAGAAGAGCTCTGAATATGCCAATAGTTAACCCTTTTTTTTATTCCTTAATTCCTCTTCCTTCATACTTCCATTACAAATCTAGCTTTGGTCCCTTATTTTAACCCCAGTAAGCTCAGCAGGGTATCTCTGAGTTTGCCATCCAAATGCTCCTCCAGAACTAGTAAGATCAGCACTAAGGATTTAGTGCCGAAGACTAGGCATCAAATACACATTCTTCTCTCTCATATTTTGTTAGTCCTGGCCTTGTACAGTGTCCTGTTGTTAGGCAAGCTATTATATTATTCCTGAGTGACTTTTTTTTGTACATGACTGTACATACCTAAAGCTATTGCATTTCCTTTCTGCATTTAGTGATGCTGAATCTTGAGAGACCAATCCACACAACCTATCAATTTCTATAAAGCCTTTTTAGCAGATACCTGGCTTCCTTGAGCTCTCTCAGAAGATAAATAACACGAAGGAATACAAATAATGATCTCTGCTTATTTTTGAGGGCCTTCTATGTTCCTCATGGGGATTTTCACTTATCAGAAAATACCTTCTCCATCATCAATGAAATGGAAGATTAAAAGAAGTTAGGAGAGCTCTATGAAAAATCTGCAGAAGGCTGGGAGGTGTGAGAGCGGAAAGCTTGGTAGAGTAACTTTGGTGTAACTTCTTCACGTAAGTTTAGGTGCTGGAGTTGATGGCATGATAATATGATGTCTGGTATTTGTAACTTCCCATGTGTCATGGTTTGGGCCAGGTTGGCCAGTGACAAGATGACAGATGGTCTCCCCCACCTCTCACTCCAAGGTGAGGAAGAAGAGAGATAAAGGGAGTTATGAGTTTAGAAAAAAAACTAAACTAATGAAAAATTAATAATAAAATAAAAAAGGAAATAATGAAATAGATACAATGTAAATAAATATAGACAAAACCGGATCAAGCTCCCAGGCAGATGTCACTGGCAGGCACTGGGGAAGTTCCAGACTGGACTCAGTGACAAATGGGAACTGGAACACACTGACGAGGATCAAAAGGCAAATGAGATGACGGGGTCCTCCTCAGATGTTGGTCATTGAAGAAGCAGCCCATTTAAGAAGAACCATTGGAGAAGAAGAACCTACCCTTTGCTCCCTCAGCTGTTACACTGAGCATGGCAGATGGGATGGAACACCCGACTGGTCAGTTTGGGTCCCCTGACCTGCCCACTCCTCCCCACAGGAGCAGCCCCTCCCTGGGGTAAACAGCCCAGTCAGGGACCCTGGCTGCCACAGCAACAACTATAAGCAAGAGCCCCTCACTGAAGAAGAAGTTGGCTCTGCTTTACCCCAAACCAGGACACTCTGCTAGAACACAAGCACTGAGGTCTGAGCTGATATTTCTGCAAAGTTAGAGATAGATTCAGCTTTTAAGTGAGCTGGGAAGCTTAACGGTATATGTAGAGTGGTTTGAGTGCTTCTTGGACACAGTCTCTATGGTGGCACTGTTCAAAAAATGAAGTGAACTGCAATCAAGGGAATCTTTAACTCCAGTATTTCCTGCAAGGGTGGAATTATTTCAGGTGAAACAGCCTTCTCCCATCATTGATTGTGTATTTTACAGCCTGTGTGCACTTTGCCCATATAGCAGAAAGAGAAATGCTTTGCTTTAATTGCTTGCTGATTTCAAATAATGGTTTTTATAAATCAGCCGCTCTTCTCAAGCCTGCATCTGTTTTTTGAAGTAAAGCTTTGCTTTGATTTATAAAGTATTGATTGTACCCTGAGCTTCTGTTTTCTCTGCTTTTGTAGTTACATACATAAACCCAGTGTACTGAATTCCTCTAAAGTTGTTCAGTCTTTTGCTCAGAGAGAGAGTCCTTGATTATAAGTATCGGTGCATCTCAGTTTGTGTTTTAGAGCTCTCAAAAATGTTATTTATAATTCGCCTTTAGGCAAGAATTTATGCAATTGTTTTTCTTGGTAAAAATAATTGTCTGTCAATCAAGATTTTTAGGGGATTTTGGTGTTTTGCTCTAAGTACTAAAATACTTTGTCTGACATACGCATACTGCCATAGCAACTGAAATTTGCACCCTCGGTCTAGAACAGGGGTTTGAAAGCTGTCTAGCAGCATAGTATAGAATTGGGTGAAAAATTGTATACCCCATAAGAGAAGAAAACCATCATCTTGCTGTCTCGATGTTTGCCTGTATTTTTCTTACTCTTGACTGAATATAAGCGGCTGCTGATTTGCCAACAACTAACTCTTGATTGCATGCTGCTTTCACCCCTGCTTGTGGGGATAACTACTGGAGTTTTGATTCTTGCGGCCTACCTTGACCCTCCATGCTGTATTGTGTGGATTGGCTTTAACTTGCACCTTTTCCAGGATGTTTGTGCTACAGCCAGAAAATACATAAAAGTGTAAAAGCTGTAAAAAGTGGGGGGGCACTGTAGAAGTGAAGAAACAAACAAAAAACAAATTGTGATTGCTTTGCTTTCTGCAGAAAGGAATGGGAAAAAAAAATTAAAGTGTTTGTAGGGCTGGAGGGTAAGAGAGCATCAAGACAGCATCCTTGTATGCATCCAACTTGGAACCGAAGTGCAAGTGCCCTTACTCCAACAACCCTCTTGCTTGTTTGTGGTATCCATGTCACGGGAGGAGTCTGTACTCTGTCACTGGGTATTGCGCTGCAACCTGCCGTAATCATCACTTTTTAATAAAAGAAGCTTCCTTTCTCCCCCTTTATTTAACACAAGATTGTGCAGGAAAATGTGCTTTGCTAAGCTTTGACCCTCCTGCACCCAAATCACACTGTTGACACAGACACATTTCAAGTGGAAAGCACCTCCACAGTTAAGGAATATTTATAGAAAACATAGTTATGCTTCTTCTCTTTTCTACGCAATAAAATCTTGATTAAATATGCGTTTTTGGGTCTGTTTTGAAGGAGAACATCCACTTGCATTTCTCTTACCCTCTCAGCATCAAGTTGGTCGCTCCTTAGTCTTTTCACATAGTTGCAACTATCTATAAAACCAAAATGAGCAATTAATTTATTAAAAAGAAATATTTATTTTGGCAGCACTGGATTCTTTAGTCATTAACGGTCACGCATCAGCAGCAGATTTGGTCTGTAATTCAGGTGATGGTACATCAGTGCAACTCTACAGAGAGGGGTTTAGGAGGGGACTATCTGCTGGCAGTCCTCAGCCCACAGACTGTCAGTCCAGCAGCTAAGCCCAGAAGGTAAATCCAAGCTACATTTACCAAAGAGGTAAGTGGCTTGGTAGAGTTTTGGTTTAATTTGGAAGCGTGGTGAAGGAAGGAGGATTTGAGTGAAGCACAGAATCTGCAAGGCAGCAGCAAAGTCTGAGAAAATGACTGTGTGTTTTCCTAAGAGAATCCCTAGGTTACTCTGTACCCGTTTTGTACTACTGAATAAAAGCTGACAGTCTGACCATCTTCTGGTAGCATTTCAGGCTGTAGCCACAAAAGCTGTAGCTTTTGATTCCTTGTTCCATTACCCCATCTGCCCTATTGTACCACAGCGGTGGTGGGATTCGTGGAGCGACACTGGCATGAACTGGTGCAATGCTATCGAGAATTAGATCAGTTATGTTCAAAAGTATTTCAAACTAATGGGTGCATGTTAGGATCATATTGGTAGTGCTTTATGAAGGCAAATTTTAAGTATAGCAATTCAGGATATGTCTTGAAACATATCAGGCAGGTGTGCGATACTCTAATGATGTTTCAAAGAATATTGTCAAAAACCCATACACAATTCTTTTGGACAAGTGATTGTTTTTTAAAAAAAGAGAGAGAATTCCTAATCAGAAACTACTTCTTGCTTCTTATGTATCTTTATAAGTCAGCGTCATGCATCTCTGTTAACTGTCAGCAAGGTAGATACAGAAACGTATAAAACTTAGCTGCATGTGCTCAATGGCTATGCATGTTGCAGGTGTCATAATGATTCTTCCAAACTCAGTAGACAATGCTGTTGTAGACCTGCTACTGAAAAGTGACCTACTCCAGGTATCTTTGTTGAGATAGACTCCTCTAGTTGTCTATGACCACATTTATGCTAGCATTTCAGTTTAGAGCAGTGGTACAGTTTTGGAGCAAACAAACTCATCCTCATTTATCACAGCTTACGTGACAGGTTGGTTATGGTGTGCACAAGCTAGATTCCTTCTGGAAGAAACTAAGCCGAAGCTTATCTCCAGGTGCTCACCGAACGTGCCCTATTTAGTTATAAACTCCCCCCACTGAACAGATAGGTCTCTGAACCAATGAATCACGCCTTAAGACAGGTTCAAACTGTGTGCAACATGGGAATATTTGGTCCAAGGAATCAGATTGTCTTCCCTGAAGCAAACCTGCTTGGTACTGTGTAGGTGTAGCCTTCAGCACTAATTCAGTCTACTGATCTGCTCTTGGTGTGCTGAATTAGCTGCAAATTCAGACATAGCCTGAGGTCTGTGCAAAGTACATGAACCGAGTCTGGGGTCTGACTGTGCCATAAGTTCCACACAAGGGAGATCTCTTCCATCTGCTATTTTTGGAGAGAGAAAATGCATGAGGGAGAGAAGAGAAAGCATTAGATACCTGAATGGCAGTATCTACAGAACAGTTCTTTGAACTCGTTTATTAGGAAAAAGTCAGAACAAAACTTGACATTTTAAAATTTCAGAGCAAGTAATTTTTAAAATGGTGAAGGACGTTGAAAAACCATTGTGTCTTCCAAATATTTACTACCTAATCATCTTTCTGAAAATATTTGTGAGTTCTAGTTGTTGGATTAGACGAATTTCCATTTTTCAAAAGCTTCTGGGTTACTTCAATTGTTTTACCGTTCACCAAAAACATCCTACTGAAGTACATTTGCTGTACTTCGGATTGATAGATACCTAATTGAGAAGCAGCAGAGAGCACACATGAATCTAGAGGAGGAATGAAAAATGCAGATTTCTGATGGTCCCCTGCATCCTTCCTCCCCTCTGGGAAAGTCCACTATATATAGCCTTCTGTGGCCTGGGTGAGGCATACTTTCAAGGACTGAGGAAGAATTACTGGGATACGTAGAGCTGTGGGAGCATCTGCACAAGAGGACTTTAATATCCTTGGTATCCCACTAGTCTGGTTACCTGGCTGTGTTTCCTCTTTTATAGCTGAATTGGCTTTTCAAGGACAGTGCTTAGTATTGTGTTTCCATGGGGATGGGGTATGGAGAGTACTAGGTGGTGAGATTCCCAGCCTTCACTTGGAAGGGATATTGAATAAAGCAGTTTATCTATATGTGTATGCACGCATTCTCGCACGCATACGCAGAGTAAAGCTAAATAGCTGTGACTATAAGTGCAGCTGCAAAATGAATATCATTATTTTCGAACTAAGTTCCAAATTATTAGCTTTTTATATTTTTTGTGGTTGCTCACTGATTTACTTTCATTCCATAATTGTATATTCCTTTATATGTTAAAATATCAGTATGCTATTAAATTTGCAGAAACATTCCCATAATAAAAAGCTTTTGGATGAAGTTAAGAACACGAACTGGGTGAGATATCTGAAGCATTGTAACAGTGTTAAGTGAAGATCGTATCTTTGTTAAATGCTGGTGTTACTATAGCAATAGCATATGCCAATACCTTTTAAAGGACTACCTTAAGTCTGTGGTTTTGAACAGGGAGCTGAAGATGCTGTCGATATTTTCCTGCCCCTTGGCAGAGATTTGTCTGGTTTGTAATAAGTGACAGGATACTACTTCCAGAAGGTGTTAATATCATTGATATGAACCCACACTGGGGTAACATATCATCTTAAATATAAAACACATTCTGTGAAAGCAGATACTATGGTTTTTTGTCTGCCAAAAAATACCGTCTTATGTACAATAGGGATATGTGGTAATTTTAAGAATGTAAGTTTTTGTCTTTAAAACAAACAAACAAAACCTACATGGTTATTGTAAAAAATTTCTGTAATTAAAAAACATCATTATTTGCAAGCTTAAATTTGCTAAAAATATGCAGCTGCTATTTCTTGACCCATATTATGTTGATCATTTGGAACTACAGGGCTTACAGTTTTTAACCTCCTTGAATTGCAGAGTCTACGTAGAATATCTAAGAACAGAATTTACTATGCATTAGGAGCATGGGCAGCATGAAGAGGAGCTGGACTAGGGAAGTGGACTTTAGGAGCTGTGTACATGCAGACCTGTTGAAAATACAGAGTTAAGTGATGCAATTGGCAAAGAATTCACTCTGAAACCAAGTTAGTAGGAACCTCTTGCTTTGAGGCTTTTCTTTCTTTTTTTTTGGGGGGGTCACCTTATGCAGTTATAGCCTGGTGTGCTTCCTAGAACTGCATAGGAGTTTCACCTGAAACAACCCCCTGTTACCAGGTTGGCCTAGAGCTTTCTTCTTGTGGCACATTAAGGGCTCCTGTGGTTGTCACAGGAAGTGACGAAATACTTGATGGACGATGGTACGGAAGGACATGGTGCAGATTTCTCTGTGTTGTGTTCCCCATGCTTGTGGAGGACATGGCTCTCCCAGCATTCCTATCCCACCTGGGTTCTACAGTGGCAGCCATTCTCCTGGGAAGGCAGTGGTCAGGACAGGTAAATTTTGGAAGCCAACCTCATCAGGCAGAAGGCTCTTACATACGAAGCATTACTCATCTTGACTGAGGGTGAAGTGGGATGAGCGTCTGTGTGCTGTTTTTTTTCTAACGACACACAGTCCTCTGATGCTATGACTTGTCACAATGTGAAACCTGCTTCCTTAGCGAGCTCTGCTGTTTATTCTGCCACCTGCTCTTGTTTATTCTGCTGTTTGTTCTGTGGGAAGGGTCGAGGAAGACACCCTCTGTTTTCTCGTGAGGGAAGTAAATAATAGTAACTCAGTAACAACACTGATTCTAGTGTAAATCTTTGTAGGTCTCTGTTTCTGGAAGTTCAGCCAGGAAGAGGGAAGGATGACTCATAGTGAATGCTTCAGAGATTTTCAGAGCCAACGTCTTGAGTTACTCTCCTGCTGTACACTAGCGAGGCTATGAATTGTGTTTTATAAGGTCAAGCCAGATGGCACTGGGAGAAGAGATGTTTAATGTAGTAGGCGTGTTTCTATTCTTAAAGGAAACTTTTTCAAGTTGATATGGACATAAAATTGGTTTCTGAAGAAAGGTAGACTCACAGATGCCACTATGCAAAGAATGTATTGCACGTAAGTATGATGGAAGAGTACGTACATTTAAAAAATATTTTCACGAAATATTTTTAGTCTGTTTGAGCTGAGCAATACTTTATTCTTACAAATGCTTGTCTGTATTTATCATTCTTCAGGTACGAACAAAAGGGATAAAAAAGGTCATTAGCTTACAGTGACCTTGTACTGAAAGTGAGGACCTGATAGGAGCAGCATTGAATTCTCCAATGAGAGAGGCATGGGGAGAGGCACAGTGTGACAAATGGGAGGAGGGAGTGCAGATAAAGGCTACAAGTGTACCAGCATTTGATGAATACTTTGCTTTCCCTTACTGAGCATGAATACATCATGAAACGCTCAGAGGAAGTTGGTCAATATGGCCAGGAATTCAGTTTTCATCCCTTTAAAATTAGATGCACCTGAGAATTAATTCTGTTAAACTATTTTTTTTTTTTCACTTGGTACAACAAGGCGAAAAAAGACAGTATTAAATATGGGATGAAATGCACTGTTCTGAGCTGCAAAGTGGTAAACAGAGAATGACTGATGCAGAAATAATGTATTAGAAGTTGGCTCTGAACTACACTTAACTTAACTACACTTGGCTGCTTAATGTGGAGGATATCCCTTAGTAGATGGTAGGGAATAGAAAGCTGTTAGGCTGCAGAGTTTATGAGGTCAAATAAACTACTTGTAGTAAGTAGTTACCAATGCTGATGATTCAGCACAATTCTATAGATTTCTTGGTATTTCTGGAAATTTTTGGAAAGGACATTGAAAGATAAAATAAAATTCGACTATAATTAAGTAAAAAAGAGGCAAGAAACACTGACATATTAGTTATAGAAAGATACCAGACAGGCAGTGAGAAATATGCTTCAGGAGAGCAAAATGATGTTTATTTAGAGAGGAAATGCGATAGAGGGGAATGTAGCAAATGTTTATATAAGTATAAATCACTATCAAATGTGGTAAGGAAAAAATCAGGGACGGCATATAAAAGAGGTGGTCAAACTGTAATGATGTTTTGCTAGGTTGTTAGGATGTTTGGTAGGATAGTACAACATGAAGTGTTACATGTTTGTAATCTAAGAGGAAGGTGTCACAAAACGCTGGCATTAATAATCGAAGCTTACCATTTTGTAGTCACGTGCCGAGGCTGTGGCATATACAGGTGAGTTTATATAGAGTGGATGAGAGCTGGCTGGATGCGTAGGCTCAGATAGTGGTGGTCAGTAGTTCAATATGGATGTAAGAGTGAGAAAGGGAGAAATCTTTTCAACTTACGATCACTTGTGGTTGATGGTCCAACATGGGAGCACACCTTTTGGCCCTTCACAATGGATCAGTTAAACCCAGCATTTAACCAGAAGGTCCTGCACCTGCAGCAGAAGTGCTTGTTCCCAATACTGCTGAAGTATTCACCTTAGAACACCTTACCTGGATGCAGAGTGGTCTCTAACTGAGATAGGAGGGCAGATGAGAAAGAAGAGCGAGGAAAAAAGGATGTTAAAACCCAGATTTATTTTCACGTGGTCCATGTGGCAGTATTAGAATGGGAGGGCAAAGGAGTCTGTACTCACAGCACTGCTTCTTGGAAAAGATCATTTCAGCTTTCTTGTGGAGGCTTCTGATGTCCCCCAGAGCTCCCCCAAATATCTGCTCTGTAATTCAAGATCTACTTCTCCCTCGCTGCTCCCTTTTTCCCACGGGAGGTTTCAAAGCCTATCAGTTAGATGTGGTGCACAGTCTGTGCTCCTGTGATATCCAATACGACAAAAGAAAATGGGGTTAAATGCAATGTCTCTTGACAATTTATGGGTTTACAAAGTGAGAAGAAGGAATTTAAAATAATACCAGTATACTGTTTATTTCATTTATCTACACTCTGACATGTCAGTCATTTCCACCTGATGAGAGATACTGATTGACAGTGCTTGTGCTAGCAACAGAAAAGGAGACTTCCCTGAAGAGCCACTAGCATGGTGCCTGTAGAGTAACATAGCACCAATCATTCTTTTTGTGAAATGGCTTCACCTGAGCATGAAATTGTCAACAGCTTGGGATGCAGCCTGGTACGATAAGCAAGGTACTGGTCTGGGGAAAGTGAACCACAGCTTGTCTTGGTGCTGACTGAACCTGTTCTCTCTCTAGCAAATGCAGTGCCTGATATGCGTTCGGTAGACAAAGGCGTTGAGTATGTTGGCATTTTTCTGGCTCTGGCAGCAGCGTAAGTGGTTCAACTGTGATTAGCATAGGCTAATCTTCAGAACATTTATTTTATGGTATTTAAAAAGAAATATGAAGGTGTCAATGCCATTGTTTTCCCGTTATCAGAAGTGTTTGCAAATGTGAAAGAAAAAAAAAAGCAAAACAAAACCAAAACCAACAGTGTTTCCACTGTGATGGATTTCTTTGGGTTTAGAAAGAGATTATCCCCAGAATCTGTGATATTTTATGTGGGTAACTGATTATTTTTTACAGTGCTGTCTCAGATTGTAGAAGGATAACTGTACTTTTAAAGGCAGGGTATACATCTGTCTTCTAGTGTTAATTTATTGCGCTCCAAGGAACATCAGTCGAGGCAGATGTGGTATAACAGGTGGGTAATATGGAGTCCATTTAGTCTCCACGTTGTTGTTGCAAAGGCTTGTTTAAAAAAAATACTGAAATAGGATTTTACTCTTGTACCTCACTCAACCTTAACTAAACATAAAAGTAATTTATTCTAAGCTCCTAAATAGTTTGCTGTCCTATGAGATCTCTGATGGCAGTGAAGTTACACACCAGTCGGCTCACCTTTCCTATGTCCGCTTCTGTTACTGTTCCCCTGAGAGGGATCATACTGTTGGTAACCACGTCGTGCATGCTATGGACATAGTGTTCGGTCTGAATGCACCGTAGTCGCCGAATCCTTAGCGTTGATTTTTAAGGGCAACAGGATGTCATCATAGGCCTTTTGAGTTAAGCAACAAAAGGGCAAGACTTTGACAACAGTTGGAAAGACTTTAATGGCAAAATCATCAGTTAGCATACATGCAGAGCCATCAGTGTGCGTTCCTACTTTTGAAAAGAGAGGGAAGGGAAAATTAAAAAGTGAGATTTGATAGGAATGTCCACTAATTTTATAGAAATTAAAAGCTGAAGAGAAAAAAACCTTAAGAGATGCTAGTAAGATCTTAGATAAGAGAATGCAACTGCAGTTGGAGTAATTGGAGTGTGAAATACTAATCTTCCTGATTTTTGATACAAGTGACTTACTTGTAACTATTTATGCACCTGTTGGTGCTTGAATACTCAGGTGTCCCATCCCCTTGTCTCCCCGCAAAGCCTTTGTGTTTTGCTTTGGGGTTTTTTGATGTTACTCCACCCCTGCCCCCCCCATTTATGGTGCGCTCCCTGCTGTCTAATCCTCCCTGTAAATCAGTTACTGCTGCAGAATCGATATCCCTCTGCAAAGATTAAAGTGATGTGTGTTCCTCAAAGGGCCGCCAGCCACAAGCAGTGTGTTTGCATGTGTACTAGCATGGCTTTTTGACAGCACCAGCAATGTATAGAATACTAATAGACGTACAAAGCGTTAAATACAGCATGAGGCATAATTGTGACTGTGTTGACAGGAGCCTAGAAAAAAGCTGTAATTAAGGTAATGAATTAACTTGGCATTTGCTGTAAAGGGACACAGTACTATCCCGTGCTCTGCTTTTTTAAAGAGAGGGAAGTAGAGTTTCACCAGGGACAATCTAGCAAAGACATAAGAGAAACAGAAGGTGGTGATGGTGTAGCACTATCTGAGACCAGGGAGTTGTGTTGGATGCCTATCCTGATGGAGAAAAATCAACTGCCTGAGAAGAAGAGGCAGCTAAAAGAATAAACCTTCAGAGAGTAAATAATGAGAGAGGCATGTGCCTGCTGGAAGAATTTGGTTCTTACTGTATGTAACAGGGGGAAAAGATATATGGCCCTGTCAGCGTATAGCTTCATCGCTATTTGCACTGTTCCATACTTTGTGTCATAGAGAGCGTGGAAGGGATGAAACTGTGAGCAGCTCTACTTGGCAGCTCCGGCTGCTTAACTCCTGGGCAGGGATAGGAGAGGCTTGGCTTGGGCTGACTGTGATGGTGGAAAAACACGAGGTGCAGCTGGTGAAAATGGCTTTTCTGAAAGGCTGCGAACAGGCACATCAGAACTTGTTCACCTGCTCCCCAGACTATGTTGAAATCCAGATCTCATGCTAAGCAAAATGTCTCACTAGCTTGTACATACATGTAGGTGAGTCTGAAGGGTGCCTGGCCAGAAGAGTGTCTGAACGCATACTCTTCTGTGGAGGGAAAAAGTCTCTTAAGGCTCTTAACAGTCATCAAACTAAGATTAAAACCAGTTTTAAGTCAAATTGGTAAGCTTCATCACCTAGTTTCAGAGGTGAGATAGCGCAAACAAATGCAGAGAGACAGCCAGTTACACAGCTGAGCGGAAGACTGCTCCCCTAAGAAAAGCACTTTGCAGGGTATATGCTGCCTGCTCACTAATCTTTGAGGGACAAAGGGCTCCAATGCCAAGTGCATAAAAGGTAGTTTATGTTATGAAATAGATGTGATTTTAATTAAGAAGACTGGGAACAGAAACCCTTATCTGTAGTACTGAAGAAGAAGGTTTCTGCCTCTCTTTGATAACTTGTGGTCAGAGCGCTGCTCCTCTGTTCAGCAGGAGGGAGTGACGTGAAGGAAATGGGAATTTTTTTAACTCATGGAAACGTTGTCCCTCCATTTTCCTCTTTTCTTGTGCAGGCAACTAGAAAATATTTAACCTCTACTCTCTGTTGAGGAAGATAAAAGGTGGTTAAACAGTAGGAAAAATTGTATTTGTCCATCACCCAAGAAAGCAACAGAGCAAATGGGAACCTCACCAGCTGGACTTTGCCTTTACACTGGCAGGTGCCAGTCTGAAATGGAGATTGATGTGAGGCACAAGCTGGCTATAGTCTGACAGTTGGAGACATTCCCTTAGAGAAGAGCAGAGAGCCGGATTTTGGGGAGCCTGGCAGACAGACTGGCTTATACAGACTCTGTCTTGGAGCTTGGCGTGCTGCATTGTAGCTGACTAATACGTGTTGCATCCCTTCCAAAGGACTCTCTCTGCTGCTGCTGCCAGTGGTGGTCCCATTGCTTTCCCATAAATGCCTCTGTGTGAGGCTGCTTTTTACAGGTTAATTGGAGAGTCTTCCCAAAACTGGACTCTTGAACAAAACGTACTGGGCACACCCTCATCTCATCTTCCAGCTTCCAGAGGAGTGTGCTAACCATTGAGGATGTACTGCAATCTGTGGAATACCTAGATGTTTCCTAAGGCAAGACTAAAGCAAGGTGTCTTGGCCTCGTCAGTGCCTTGGCTGCTTGGTTGTGCTTCTGTCTTGCTCTGTGCTCCGGTGAATATTTGTAACTAACTTCACTTAATGGTAGTCTTATCAAAGATGAAGAACAATGCCTGAGGAGGCCATCCAGATGACATTTAAGTTGGTGGTAGTGAGGATGCTAAGTCTCTTTTGAATAGAGCAGAGACCTAAATTAATCTTCCACATCCCAGGCAAGTGTTTCAACTGCCGATCTGTTGGAGAAAAAATGGGACAGTGGTTCCACTACCCAAATCACTGGGTGAATCAAGCCAACTGTCAGGTTTCCACTAGGAACTGTTCTCCTTGTTATGTAGAGAACAGATGGGTTTACTTAGCTTTATAATGTAATATAGCTGACCACGGCCTTCAGTCCTGCTGTTTCATGAACTCCCTTCCGCTGCCACCTGCAATGGAGGGGCTTGGAGTTTGATCATCCTAGCCTTGTACAAGTAGCAATGACTTTTTTAAATCCGTTTCTCAAACACATCGTAGGCTTCCTTCCAGCTTTTTTTAAGCCTCACAGTGTTATACTTACTATGGCAAGTTGCCAGCATGCGTCTTACTGTTGACTTTGTAGTTTGAGGTTATAGCTCCCCCTGCCCACAGCCCTTGAGTATGTAATTGCAGCAATACCTCTTGGCGGGAAGCATACAGGGCCATCTAGGATTTGTTTCACTTATAAAAATATAGAATAATTGCAGCCATTGAGCTTTGTGAATATCAAACTGTAGCTCAGAGAAACAAGAAGCATCCTTATCACGTTGCCAGTTAAAAAAAAAAAAAAAAAGAGATAACTTTTATAAAAGAGGGTTTGGGAAAAAAGCAGAAAAGCTTTTCTCAAGCTTGCATGTCTGTATTCAGGAGGTGCAATTACATACAATAACCAACTGTTTTAAAGAAATTTATTAGGGGAGAAGGCATTGTTCAAGCAAACATTGAAGAATTCTGTTTGAACTCCCACCAGAATAGCCTGTCTAGAGCATAAACAGAGCATTCGGTCTGCACTGAATATACCTTGTCCCTCTTACTAATAAGTAAGAACTCAATTATCTGTATACTGTACGAGTGACTTGAAACAGAATTTTATCTAGATAAGGCAGTTGGGTCTTCTAGAAAAAAGTTTAAGGGCCATTTGCTGTGAATATTATTTAAATATGTTGCTTACAAGAATACAGCAGTGGAGAAGACTATATGGTCACTAAATGAAAGGTGATGTAAAGGTGTTCTGTATATATTTATATTTCGCTATATATTTAGATGAAACAAGTTTATTATTGCCATTGCGAGTTTTACTGTTACCGCTATTGTACAGCAGATAAACCCAAGCATGTAAAAAGGTAAAAAGCTGGTGACTTCGGATAAAATCATTCTGTAAATCCATGGCAGTGAAGAGCAAGGAAAACAATCCTGTAGCTTCAGTTTGCCGGGTTTTGTCCTACTTTTACAAGTCTGATGCAGTGTTTCTTGTAGAAATAAAAAGGGGCTGCCAATTCGTTGAGTCCAAAGATGACTTAGACGACAAGGTATTTCAGAGGGGCTGCTGCCCAGCTGTTGAGGAGCCGTCATGTGATGATATGTCCTGCGTGTCTGCCCAACTCACCAGCAGCATTTCAGCAGCGTCCTCACTTGCAATGTGCTGTGCGGTACCTGTCTTCAGCATAGCATCACGCCTAACCTACCGTGTCATTTGTAAACGACTGCGCAAACTAGCAAAGTAGAATATTGTACTGCTCACAAATTCAGTTAAAATCCTCTAGGACGCTGAAAAGAAAAAAAACATGACAATGAAAGCTATTTAAATTTAAGAAATAAAAAAAAAAGGCAACAAAAAAACATCATGGGTGAAGAGGGGAAGATGACTATTTGCCCTCAGAATATAATAACAAAACCAACATCCAAAGCACTATGCTAGAAAGTATTCCTAACCTGACTTTGTGTTGGGATTACATGCCAGGGGTCTATCACCCAAAACGCTGACTGAAATTAATTACATATTTATTATTCAAACTGTTGCAGATTAATTAATATAAGTCTCTGGAGAAATCTAAATATGCATCTGTATATTTTGGAATTTATAGTTCAATAAAATGTTCTTTGACAGGATTAGTCTTTGTGACAGACTTGTTGGGTATCTATTGAGTATTCATTGCTGCTTTTGTATTTATAGGCAATCCGAAATGCAGCCACTCGAAAAAGAAAACTAAATCCAATCTTAGATTCATTCAAACCGCAGGAGTTCTCTTCTCCAAAGAGAACTCCGCAATATATATTGGCTATTCTCCACAATAGCCAAGCACTGTCAGTTGTGACTTAAGTGATGTGAATATATTCTGTCATTTGTGGTTCCCACGCTTCCACCCTCTCCCCAAAAGGGAAATTTTTTGTGCAGAGTCTCTCTTTGTTGCTTATTTTATTTGCATACATATTATATGTATACCTATACTTCCCTCCTTGGGAAAGCAATGCCAGACGAAGTAAGTGCCCATGAGCGCACACACATTCTCCCTCTTTCCTCTGTCCATCCCCCTCATCTGTGTTTGGTTGAGGGAGATGGTGTTGCATGGGTAGAAAGGGGGAACGTTTGCAATGGCCGTGTGGTTCGTCCTGCCTCTCAGAAACTAAGTCAGCTCCCGCAGAAGTGGCTGTCTTCCTTTTGGAAGCAAGTTTCGCTACGTGACGGGATCAGTGCTGTTGACTGCAAGCTCTTTCCTTAGACCGTTGTTAACAATCTTCTTGCACCAAGCCGTTTGAACATCCTGAAGGTAAAGTCTGAGACTTTCAAATGCTCGGGATGCCTCGAACTTCAACTTGTAGCTCCTGAATTCCAGTGCTACAAACTTTCTCGGTGTATTGAGATTGGAGCTCACATTAATCATCCCACTCACAGTGATTATCCAGCTGAAGTCATGTGCAAGAGAGATTTTCTCAGTATTGCTGCGAGTAAACCAGAGCCTACTTTTCCCTTTGACTATGTAATTTTCCTTAAACCAGGTAGATTCAGTTGCCTGCCAGTGTTGTGCAGCACTTTGCTTTCATAGGAAACCCGTGTTTTACTTTCAAGGAAAGAGTGTGGAGAGTAGCCTTTTGGCTTCAGCTGACAAGTCCTGTTGACAGTCCCATTTGCCATTTGACTCCTGATAGAAACTAGAATAGCCTTTGGCAGGTAGTGCGTGAGGGCCTTAATTTGTTACAAACATCAGAGGGATGCGCATTGCTTTCTTTTCTGTTCTGCCTGGTTTCCTGTGGAAATGAGGCTTTTTCTGTCATGCTCTCTCTCTGCCAGCCTGTCCAACCCTATCCTATTGACTTTTTGAATCCATTGGCCAATTTTAGTCCTATTTAACAGTGAGGCAGATGCCTTAATATCATTAAGGTTCTACCACTATAATGAATGTTGGCAGCCAGACAGAGGAGAGATGTAATTAATGCCTGTAGTGATGAAAGGGCTTCAGTGTGTGCTCAGCTTTTGCTATGTACCAGGCTTTATTAGCTCTGTTGTGAACGAAACTGCCTGGTTTTATATTGTGCGAGCATTATTGTAGTGCTTTAATAGGTGGCTTTGCTTCTGTGGTTTATTTTGCTATCCTGCATAAGAGCCCTAATGAGGGTTCAAAATACCACTGAGCATGTTGAGTGTGCGGCTTGATATTACCAAAATATCAGTGTTACTAATTCTGGGAGATAATAGAGCTGCATGAGGACAAAAATCTCTTATTTCACTGCTCCTCCTGACCTCAACTGTTCTCATCTTATGGGGAGGCCAGCATCTGTTGCCTGGGGTCTCCAGCCTGAAGCAAAGACTGCAGCATCTTGGGCTGCTGGCACTTCTTCTCTGTGCCAGAAATCCTCTTTGTATCATATAGCTCTCCCCTTCACCAGCTTCTCTCCTGAGACCCAGGGTTCCTGCCTGACCTCCTGCGCAATAGCAGGATCTGGATACGTGCTGTGGATGGAGGAGCGACGTGGGGAACGGCTCACTCCTACTCCTGTTCCCGTAGAAAGATTGTCCATGTAGTAGTACCATGGTAGGAGGGAGTAATGAGGGTAAGACAAACTAGTCTGACCATCCCATTTAACCTGTGGGATAACTTTATCAGTTTACACAAGGAAGCCAGTTTGACTTGCATAATGCAGACATTTCCTCTCTTACGTGATATTCTCTTACCTTTTCCAACTTTAACGTTCTGTAAAAATGTGGAAAAACAAGGAAGTTTTACCATCTGGACAAAAAGCATAAAGAAAGATTGTTTACTTGAAACTCTGAAGAGTATTTACTTAGGTTTGAGCAGCTGGTCTAAGATAGCCAAACCTTTGTACAGGGGACAAACAGCAGAAACATACATTGTTTTGAAGTTTTAAATTTATAAAAGGTGTGTATCAGCAATATGGTTAAATATGATGTGTGTGCAAGTTAAAAAATGATATGCTGTAGATCGCTGCCTTAATTGCCTTTTAGACTTGAGGTTTAGAATTGACCTCTCAGACTTTCATAAAATAGGCTGATTTTATTTTGAGTTATGAATCTGAGGCAGAAATGGCAAATAAGATGATGTGTGGCCAAGTAGTGCCAGCCTTTTTAACTTTCCAGGCTTGGCTCATAATGATGTGTATAGATGCAATAAGTGTATTCTTTCTTTCCTGTAACAAGCATTAAGCATTAATTTAAGTGCAAGTCAGCGTGTCATGATTCTGTCTTCTTGCAACTTAGTCTGTATCTTGTGGTACCTTTACATTTTCTTTAGACTTTTGTGTTGCTGTGGTCTTACAAGTGGTACTTATCAGCAATTTGAAATAGTAAGGTAGACAGCACTAATTCTGAGAAATTGAAAGAATGAATATATGTACATGCACACTGTTCTACAACCTTTTATTTAACACGTTTTTCATGAATCCTAATTTTTTCTCTTAATGTATATCCTAGTTGTACGTGCCAGAAACTGTGATGAGTTTGCAGGCTTGTTTACTTACACAACTGTTCCTTCTGGATGTTTTTTATTACTCATATTGTGGAATATATTGCCTAATTTGTAAAATACCAAAAGCACTGTAAAACGGGAGACAGCAAATGACTGAATGCTGCACACACACAATTTATCTTTTTTTTTTTTTTAATAAATGAGCTTTTATGCTGGAATACAAAAGTCTTGAGGGGGTCTGCAAACACTTTCGTGAACAGTTGGCTCAGTATTGCTCCAAACTAGGAAAACACCCAAATGTCCCTGAAATGAAGTATATGACTAATGTTCCTTGACAAATTGGAGCTATTATGAATAATATGACCCCATGGGTCAGAGCAAAGCAAACTTAACATTTTTGTTTTCAAAACTGTCAATCAGTAGGATTTTTTATTAGTGTGCACCAAACCTTTTGACTTTTAGAGACTGATTTTTGGTTTGTAAAGTGTTCACAAAGTAGCCCTGAATTCTCAAACGCTATGGCTTTGCACAGCTGGAGTACCTGGAGCAGCAGCCTGGCTCTCCTGAGGGTTGTCTCGCTGGAGTTGAGTGAAGGGGAATTGTTTACTCTGGTTCGTGACTCAGAGAGTTTAAATGGATCGGCCACGGGTGACTCCAGGGAACGTAGGAGTTTTTGCTTCCCAATTCTGGATTTAGAATATGCATTTCTGACATTTCACACCTGCAAAAGTTATTTGAGGAGTGTAACATGAAGATTTGGAAGGAGGAGAAGGGCAAAGAGGAGGAGATTTCCCATTGAAATGTTGTTTATATTTTTATTCTTTTGCTTTTCGTTGCAGTGAAATGAAGCAGAAGTTGGATGAAGAGGGTAACAAGTGCAGCATCCTTTCCAAGCAGCAGAAGTTCAACGAGCACTGCTGCATTCGCTGCTGTTCCCCTTTCACGTTTCTTATCAACAGCAAGCGACAGTGCCAAGACTGCAAGTACAACATCTGCAAGAGCTGCAGTTCTTACCAGAAGAAGGAGAAGGCTTGGATCTGCAGTGTCTGCCAGCAAGCAAGGTAAGGGCCTATTGTTCAGCAACCTGCGTAAAGCAGCTGTGGCCTGACCTGAGCTTTCCCCTGTATTTGTCGGTAGTTAACACTGGCGGGATAGTACACAAAGTGCCTGTTTATGTAGGGGTTAATTTGTTCCTGAGGTATGACGTACGGGTTTTTTTTGTAAAGGTTAATTTGTTCTGAGAGTGTTTGGTTACCTGTTGCATTTTCCAGGCTTGCTTAGCTGGACTGATGAATCAGCAAGTCATAATTGGACTTAGCATGGGCAGGGCTGGGATCTCCTGAAATGCCTGGGTTACTAATGGAACCTGAGCACAGATGGTGGTAAGGCAGTTAATCATTTTGCAGCAAATCCCACTGATGGGTGGGGAGTGGAAGGATGGATATTGGTGAATAGATCATCCAGCTGTGACTGTGTTTTGGAGTGCTTTTCTAAATGCCAGCTTATTGGTGGGGATGCTTTGGGCTTACTTTGGCAAATAACCAGGGAAAACAGCAGTGTAACCTAGTATAATTCTTAACATCTGTTAAGAAAATGCTGCCAGGCTTCTATTTGCAGAGGGTATCAGGGATTTACCATCTCACCCTTTTGAGACTAACATAGACAACATGTTTAAAGATAGCACCAGAAAAACAAAGCAAATCTAAGCAAGCACAAAACTGCAGCAAAGGGGCCATTCCCTGGTGGGTGACTGTGATAGTTCTTGTCTGTGTTGCAGGCCAGGTTCCAAAAGCAGCCTTAGCTGTGGTGGTGTAGTACCAATCAAGGTATTTTTACACAGACAGAAAGGATGAATGAAATAGCCCAGTTCCTCATAGTTTAATTTTGACCATTGGTGACTAAAACAGCTGAGCAAATGTGACAAAGGTGGCTCTTTGGTCTTTATCTTCCCCTTTAGTGGAGAACACAGGATGAAGACAAGAGCTCAGTCCGTTTCCAATGCAGTATGATATTCCTGTGCTCGCCAAAGACTCATTACTCCTGCTTGTTTCCCATCAACACCCACTTGGAATTTAAGCCTCCACATAGTATCTGTGAATGAAGTGTGTGCCCTTTGTAACGGGGCCTTAAAATCATAGGGATCCCAGATAGATGATGTCGTGTTTCCAAATGCCAGCCTTTGAAGCCAAAGGAGATTGTATTCTCCAGGGCACTTGCTCCTTCCCTGCCTTTTACCTTGGAAAACCTCCACACAAACTCTTTCGTCCAGTGAGGAGGCAGAAGAACAACAGGAGTATCTTTTGCAGCAACACAGAGAGCTGTGGAGCTTGTTTCTACTTTAGTCATTCGACCGTTGCATATTACACCTCTTTCTTCCACTTCTCCTGCGTTCACCCATTTGGGCAGCAGAACAGGCAGCCAGGTTTGTGGATGCTGATGAACTGCACTTAAAATAGTTTTTGCTGACTCCACAAAAAAAAGTCTCAGAAGAATTTAATTTCAGAAGAAAAAACTGTAGCTGTATTATAAAAAAGCTATTTCTGACCCTTGAAGTCAGTGCTTTTCCCACAATCCTGTGGAGCCCTCAGAGTCACCCACCTGTAACTCAGTTATAAATGTTTTCTGTATTTATGAGACCTGAGACACAGCTTGAGTTATTTTTCAGTGAATAAATTAACTAACACTGCTGCTAATCATTTAATGATCTGGTTTATTGATTGGAGTGTGTGACTTACAAATCTCTGTAAGGGAAGAAGGGGCTGGCATTCCTCAGGGCCTGCTGAGGTGTTTTGGTTTGGTCGGGGCTTTTTCTGATTTTGGGGAATAGTGTGTTTTTTTGTTTTTAACTATCAGTCAGTATTTCTTCCAGGGAAAAACACAAGGGGAAACACCACAGTCTTGTGAGTTCCTGTCACTTTCTCAGTGATTTATCCCTCGGAGCATGGACTGTGCTCTCCTGCACCTCCCCAGCTCCTCTTCTTATGTCTTTTATTTTTTCCTTTAATAAGATAGCACAAGTAGTGGAGGTGGTTCTCTGTTTAGCTGCTGCTAAATATTGCTGCACAATAGATAGTGAGCTAGAAATATCTGAGGGGACTGCATTTTCAGGTGGTTCTCCTTCTTTTTTCTTCTCCCCCTCCCTATATAGTTTTGCTTAATTCTACAAGAGTTGATGTTGTAATTCTCTGCTGTGCAGAAAGAGTTTAGATGAACTGGAAAAGTACAAACATACGTAGTTCAGACTTCCTATAATGATCTGCTTGTGCTCTTCAGCTCTGCTCTAGAGCAGTGCTCGAATAATCCTGAGT
Source organism: Stercorarius parasiticus (assembly GCA_013396915.1). Taxonomy (NCBI): domain Eukaryota; kingdom Metazoa; phylum Chordata; class Aves; order Charadriiformes; family Stercorariidae; genus Stercorarius; species Stercorarius parasiticus. The sequence goes on along the minus strand of VWZL01001479.1, from coordinate 638,500 downwards.
TTTATTTTTAGTATGTATTTAGAATATATCAACCAGTTCTCTGATGTCAGAAGCAGTTTCTTGCTGTACAGAAGGCTATAAAGCATTCTCAGCATAAATTGTTTTTGTAAAGATGGTTCAACTTATTCATTGGAGCTTGAGACTCTAATTTGGTGAATTATGTGGAAAATACATTTTGTTTATCTGCACATACGAAAATTCTGAAAAGTTCCTGTATGATGTGGGAATCAGAATTAATGACTTGGGGGTGGTTAAAATATTTTGTAATCAGTTCAGATTTAAAACCCTTCTGGGAGCTGTAACCTTTTCTTTAGAGTATCTTATTTCCCATTATCTTCCTCCAAAAGAGTGGCGTCAACTTTTGCAGGTAGTAAATAGTCTCCTGGTAGATTCCTGCACCGAGGTGATCTTGATACTGAAGAAAATCTGACCTGTTGATTTAGTCTCTCAAGGCATGACCCTAGTGGAGATACCTGTTCTGTGGAAGTCAATTTTCATCTTCCAAGTCCAAGACCTACATTTACATTTAGCAAAGAGCAAATATGCAGGTCAACATTTGAAACATAGAACATTTGTAGAAAATTGTGCCCCAAAGTTAGTTTCTGCTTCTTCCAAAAGCAGGAAATTCTTCAATAAACCAGTGAAAATTTTGGCGTTTGGACTCCTTTAAAGCACATCTCCTGTTACAATGCATCTTTTGAAAGTTACAATATTCAGCTCACTATAGAGTCTCTGTGCTCAGAAGTGTCTCTACAGCACTGTCTATATAGATCTTGTGAGGAGCTGGAGAACCTTCCTTCACTTTCCCAGTTTTCCGGGTTTCATACATGTTCTTCTAGTGCATTTTGGCTTTAGATTTATCTGTGTATGTTGTTATTAGTGTTCTAGGAGTTTTTTTCTCACGTATAGGTATCTTCTCAATTTCTAAGTATGTTATGATAAAGTTGTATATTATTAATTTCAAATTTTCGATTTATGTATAGTGCATTTCCAGTTCTTCCAAAGCTTTGTACAATGGCTCGTTGTTAGACATCCATAAGACAATGCGTTTAGGCAGCTTGCTGAGGTCTGTACCTCTGAAGTCCTCTTGACTAAGTAGATTCCAGGCACAGCTTTTTTGCCCTCTTGATTAATATTTCTGATGCCAGACAGGGGGGCTCTTTTCTCATTTATTAGAAATATGGCATGCTTTCCATTTGTCTGAGACCATTTTCTTTTCCAACCCCCAAGGAGCCATATCCCAGAACACCCAGGTAGTGATACTCTGCTTTCCAGTTTAACACTTCGACTAAAAAAAAATTAGTGTAAGCTATTGAGATGCACGTTTTTGCAGACTTTCTAAACCAATCGTGTTTTACTTCTAGAGTGTAGGAGAGGTATATACAGATCCATCCAAAATAAGGCACGCAAACATGTGGCTGTCCACCTCAGCTTTTCATCACTATCGTGCATGAATCCCCCCCGCATTCTTGCTTCCGTTCTTCTGGTATCACCATCTGCATACCAAAAGGTCTCTGTCTCTGTTGAGAGTGGGAGCGTGGACACCTAATTCTTTCATGCCTTCACATCCATCTGCTGTGTGATTCTCTAGCTTGTTCTCAAAACCCTCGCTCAGATGATGAAAGTTCATCCTCTAGTGGCGCCTTGCTTCGCTCCCTTGAGCCAGGCTGTGAGTAAGGGAGCATCACCTGGTCTGCAGGAAGTCATTATCCTGCTTCATAAGAGCTGCTTTGCTGTTGATGGTCCTTTGCCAATGGCGGTTATTAAGAGACAGCGACCCAGGCACTGCTTCTCTTTTCCTTAATGATGTTAACTAATGAAAAACACAGCCGTGCTGCATACAGTTAGACTTCGTGCGGTCAAAGTAGCGTTCCGAGTGGCTCAAAATGGGTCCCAAAAATTATCACACTGGTGGTTTGCAGCACAGATTTATTTAAATGTTTAAGAGAACTGCCCTTTTTTTTGTTTGTTTTCATACTCCCAATTTGACTGTTGCTTTAAAAAATAGAAAGCAAGAGAATGTCATTTATCATCATAGACTCTCAATCCAGGGTTAGTGTTTAGTGTTTCTTCTGAGTTTATTGTGGTTCCCAGTTGAAAGGTAGGGTTCTAACTAGACTCTAACAATTTGCATCAGTAGCAAATGTAATTGTCTTACTGGAATTTGAAAATTAATCAGAATTAGATTAATTATATATGCACTAGATTTTTTTTAAATGTACATTACAGTGAGACTTGAAGAAAATTTATTAAGGCCTACTCTACCTACAGTGCCCGGTACATTTGTCTCCGACTAGGATGTATTGGGTTTAACGCTAATGTAAAAATGGAACAATGCTTCTGATAACATGAAAATCGCAATAGAAAATAAAAATCTAGGCTCAGTGGGCAGACAGAATACCCTTCAAACAGACTGGAGCTTTGCGAGCCCCAGGAACGGTCCTAAATAAAATATTTATACTTCTGATGGTTTTGTTAGGTGGGACCATTCACTCTAGTGTGTGTTAATGTCAGCGGAATGGAGTGCATTTTTGTGAAAACGTGGTGAAGTTGATGGTAGATGTGATTTTAGCTTGCCAAAGGATACATCCCTTCTGCTTAGCTGCTGTAAGTTTTAGTATAAAACTCTTTACGGTCCCTACAGGGAAAAAAGAAAAAAAAAAAAGAAAGAACCAAAATCTGTCAGAACCTTGGGATGGTACTTGAGAAAATGAAGTACTCCTTGTTAGTAACTGAACCTTGCATTTGTTGATGCATTTGGCTGTAACAGAGGAGTTTGTTTCAGGACTTAGTTGTGGAAAGCTAATGAATGTATATTGCTGCATAGCAATGTTGTTTTGCTTTCAAGCAGGCTAAACCATCTGGCAAAAGGACACTGAAATATCTTTTAGGTTTCCTGCCTCAACCGAAGCTTGCAGCTTTGTGCATACCTTTGTGAGAGTTGCGTATTTCTGCTGCCTGAGGTCCTTGTCTGACATTAGCCAGAACTTGGAAGCTGTGACTTTGTCATGTAAATGCCAGGAAATGTGTTTCTCCTTCGGAGGTAGAGTTGGATAGGAATGTTCACTTGCTGTGTGGCATAGCAGAAAAGATAAAAGTTTTAGCTCTTCTTGCATGTTGTCTTTGCTGGACCTATATGGGTCTTATTCTGCTTTTTTAAAAGTACTCTGAATGATTCCATTCATATTGTTCTTAAGGGATTTACTACCTTTAAGTAAATAGCAGTGAAAATTATTTTCCTCAGCCGTATGTACTTGTAGAAATTGATGCAATTCTTTCCAAAAATGCCTGCTGCTTTATTCCAGTTTTCCTCCTCCTCCTTCTTCCGTCACTATCTCTCTGTTTTGTATCCCATCTCTTGATCTCTGTCTCCTTACCATGCTTAAGCATCACAGTGGATCACAGACACCGTATTGTTTTGCTTACAGTACCCATGAAGAGCAAGGGCAATAGCTTGGGTTTTGCACAAGAGCCAGGAACAGTCTTTGGTTTATTTAGTTGCTCCCTAGCTGGAGGAGGAGAGAGTGAAATGTGCAAACCGGTTGCTTTGGCAGGTTGATCTCTGCTGGGTTTTTTTGCTATCCTGATCTGTCTTAATTATTTCTGAAGTATGCACTGTGAAGAATTTCAATTCTGCTAGACAGAATAAAGCTGTACTTGCATAACACACAGCAGACTGCAATGCTGCTTTATGAATAGTATCTAAAAATGGAATTGAAGAGGAGAGTAAGAAAGAGAGGTCTATTAAAATGGCTAAATACAAGTGCTAATTAGGCGATCTTTTCTAGCTTTAAGTAGCCTCGGAAGTGAGCACGTGGCTGAGTGCCTGGAGGACTAATCTGTGTTTTAGGAGCTCTGGGTTCCAGTTTTAGCTGTTCACCTGATTGTCAAGTGACCTTGGGGAAGTTTCCGTGTCTCCGATTTCCCCATGTGCAGAATGGATTTAATGGTGCTGAGCTCTTGGAGGTCAATGGTTGAAAAGTTAAATGCTATGGCTATAAAGTGCAAAGTATTATTAATGTAGTATTATTATAGAAGTTTTGCTGAAGTCAGCATGATTAAAGCCTTTTCTTGGTGTACTGCAGCAGCATAGAAAAGTGCATGCTTGGATTCTTGTAGGGAATGAATGAGGATACAGTATCACAGCTTTATTTTCAATGTTAATAAAGAAATGTTTGCCTGTGTTTGGCCCCACCTACCTTTGGCAGGTCGTAATAAGAGAAGTTGCCAAATATTTTCCCTAGTAGGAATAAATGTTGTGTAAATAGCGTGCAAAAATATTGGGACTGCTGAACTGGGAGGAGGGGAATATGAAAGGATGTAACAGTTTTTCCACATAATAAGCAGCATACAAATTATAGATCGGACTTACTTAGCCTTTCAGTTTTGCAAAAGCTGAGGGGCTTTCAGTGAAGGTGTCAAATTGAAGGCTAATAAGAAGTACACAGGATCCTTCAAATGTAGGCACTTAAGTGGCAAGTGAGAACATCAGCCCATACAGTAGCTGAAATATGAAATCTTAAGTATCAAGCAGAATTTAGGGAAGAATTTCCCTTTGCACCAGTTCTGTAACTGGAACTTCATGTGCTCTGCGCCCCGTCACTGACTACTGGTGCAGGAGCAGACTTGGAGGGCTGTGGGCCGTGACAGCCCCTATGTTGGGTTGGTGGCAGTCAGGGAAGACGTAGGGTTCATGGTTGTCAAACCAGGGAGAATGAGATGGCAATATCTGATTAGAGGGCTCACATTTACGAACATGTGAAGTAGTAAAGGATTGCAAGCCAAGATTTTCCTCCAAGAATAAGGAAAAAATAAAAGTTACATCATGTCAAAAAACAGCCTGTCATTCTGACACGTGGACGTACCATTAAACATTTTAAAATTATCAATAGTGAAAGATTGCTAATTGGCTTGATATATGTTTGTTTCGGCATTTGCTGAGTCTTCAGGTTTTCTCCTGCTGTATTTGTGCAACCATCAAGCTTTGCCGAAGTACAGAAATCAGTCACTTCTTCCATCTGGCACCGACATTGCTACCTCCAAGAGCAAAGTCAGCGTTTGGCCTGTAGTCTGCCAGTCCTGAAGGGACGCACCATGTGCATGCTCTTTGCTTTTTCCAGTTGGGAAGTCTGACCTTGAAGGTGCTGGGTTCATAATGTTTGGTGGGGCCAGCTGTGAATTTAAGGAACAGGGCATCAAGAGAGGTCTGTGCAGTGAAGAGCCTTTTCCCACCTAAGCACCACATAGGTTTAGCTCCCATACACTCCTCCCCAGGAGAGAAAACTATTTATACCTCTGTTGTATGCCCCTCTGTCTCTGTCATTATAAACTATATATAAAGAGTATTTCCGCAGTCCACAAGTAATTCAGATGTTTCTGCCAAATCGTATTATTTTTATCACACTTCCTATGGATGAAAGATCCTCTGTGCCTCCTCAGTGCTTTTTTCCTCCAAAAGATTTATCCTGTTAACTGTGAACAGCTGCCCAATTATGTGTGGGTACCCTTAGAAGCATTATAAATGCTGTGGTTAGCAGAGGATTTTTTTTCTTGGTGATAAAATTGGAAGTCCTCCAGACTTGTAGCCACTAGCTGTGAATGGCAGTAACAAATGTGTCTTTCCTCTAGCTAATGCACTTTGCAATCAGGAGTAGTACCCTCTTAAAAGGTTCTTGTGTTACCAAAGAAGTTGAAGTGAGAATTTAATTTGTCATTTATAAAAAGCTTAACCAGATCAATAAATAAGTCCCTCTATGCTCTTATTCTTCAGACCACCCCCCCCACACACACTAAATAGATAGTTAAGCACTTACTGCTTTGTATCTTCAATAAGAATCTATGAGATCGTACATTTACATATTTCACCAGGCAGTAACTCATCCTGCTTCTGTGACCCGGGGGAAAAGGAAGGTGAAAAAAGCAATTGCCCTGTCTTTCTGCCAAAGACAGGGTTTCCAAAATTTGTGTGCAGAATTAAACATAAGGCTTTCTTGTACTTTTTTGTAGTAGCATACTAGGTTTTTGTGAAGTGTTACTCCAGATAAGCACCACTGGAGTCTGGCTGGGGAGTTAATGACGCTTCTTGCATCTTCCACCCTCTCAGCTTTCAAAATATGACCCTACACTCGTGGATCATGCAATAAGTAGTGATGCCTGCCAGAGTCACCTGTACTGGAATTGTGTTTCATGCACTTCCATATCCTACATCACACCTGCACCTTTTGCTATAGCTGTCCAGGCAAGCATCTTGTTCATTTTAGCTTGGGAGCTAATAGACAACTCTTTTTATTTTGTATCCACAAACAAAATCATGTTAATGTAAGGGGAAAACCATCTGTGACCTAAAGCTGTCTTTTCAGTTTGCATCTCCATTCATTTCAGGTTGTTGTATCTTTTTTTTGCAGAAACAGCTTCAGAAATGAAGATCAAATTTTGACTAGGTACCTAAATAAAAGCTGACTTAAAACAAAACGCTTTTGATTGCAGAAGTTGTGAACTGTTTGAAAGTGCTGTTTGATCATAGCAAAACAAAGCTTCCTCTTCCTTTTCAGATTAGTATTGAATTTATAGTGTGCTTGGTACTCATCAGAAAGGTGCTGCAGTAAAAATGGAAATTCTTTACAAGCCCATACTTGCTTTGACTGGAAAATGATGAGGCCCAGCATGGAAATTCTGCAAAGGAGCCTGAGAGAGATCACAATTCAGTTGCCTGAAACATGGGAGCTGAAGTTGCAACCTTTCCTCAGAATCATACCAAGTATGTCTTTTGTTCTCCCCATACCCCTCCACCCCCCAAATATTTAAAACTCCTTTATGTTTCTGGGAATGACCACAGTATGGTTTGACTTTGATTCTCAATGTCAACAGGGAGTTGCTAGCGCTTTTCTGAAGTGGTTTTGTTGGTCCTGTTGTTAAGGGGCTGTTCTGTAACCAAGTGGTGGTCTTCCTCGGCTGAAGACTTTCACTTTGAGGAAGCAATCTTTGGAAGGTAGTGAGATGGCCTTTGCTGCTGGATCTGTAATACTGCCTGCCCTGATTGTTTTCGTTTGAAATTTAATATACTGTAAAGCTTGTTGTTGTATTCTGGCAAGTGATGTCTCTTGGCAATATGTGGAAGTCCAGTGTCCATGATGGTTCTTTTAGGTTTCATCTCTGTTTCTGTCCATTGATGTGAAGACTGAGGGGTACTTCTCTGGGCCCCAGCTTGAGAGAGCCTGCCTTCTCTTTTCATGATGCTCCCAGGAGATAATTAGTGGTGAATGAAAGAGTTTGTTCATTTAAGAAATATTCTTTTTCCATCATCTGTCACAGTCTGAGGTTGGGTGTGAGCTTAACAGGGTAATGAAGATGTCAAGGTTCACGTTGTCTTCAATTTGCTGATTACAGATTTGCTTTGTATTCATGTTTTTTCCTGTCTGGTCAATGTAGTGGCTTGTAGAATAGTGCCTGGAGTATGGAAACTTGAATGAATGCTTGTAGAGGACAATGGTGTGAAGGATGGTAGAAATTGCATCAGTAGTCACAGTTGTAATTTTGTCTCAGTGACATGTTTGCAGGGCTTCGTAACCTAGGGGACTTCTTAGGTTCTCCGTATCTCAGGTAGTTGTAATTGTCAAAAGTGCTTTCAGTTTGTGGCAAGATAAGAAGTGCATTAATAGCTGTTAGAGGCAAGGAAGAAGTTTGCCTTGTTTCCCCAATCCTGCAAAATCCCCGGTAGCCAGACCCCTGTCTCTGATGGCAGTGCATATTTCTGATCAAAAATGCTTTTGGAAATTCTCCTGAGGAGTGGGGAAAAACTGTAGAGTGTTGTACTGTGAAGATTGCCCACTGTGAAATATATTTTGAATGTCTCTATCTCCCATGCTTTGGAAATCCTGAGCCATTCTTTTTTGGAGGGGAAGCAATTCTGTTACATGTTTAAAACCAAACGTTGCAACGGGTGCCTTTGAGCTTTAGGCTCCATGACCTATGTCAAAACGCCTTCTTGTGTTTTGCTTCTAGGATCAAAGGGCTATTGGATGTAAGGGAATTTGAGGTTAATATTTTAGAATGTGTCTGTGTGGATGTTGCTCCCTGGAACTGTTTCTCTGAGTATAGAAACTAGACCACTCAAACGGAAAACACCTAAACATAGTGTGGCAATAGTGGTTATTTGTCTCATCAGGGAAATTATAATTAGAGATTGAATATTCTTGGGAAACAACAGCTTTCGGAGCAGTATTACTCAGACTTTGGGTAGTGAGGGTTGGTTATGAGACCTATGAAAGCGTAGTTCTTTGAGTCCATTCTGTGCAGTACATTTAAATACCGTATTTTCCACTTTAAAAGTTTTCCACTTGCTACCAAAGAGGGTGGTTCTGGCAAGAGAAAGAGCAACAAAATAGAGTGAAAGGAGATTGACAGGAAAAGCAGAAGGAGGAGGGTGGGGGGAATAGCACGATTATCATTTGAAAAATTAGTCATGTAACGTGTCATCAGAATTCCCGACTGGCAATTAAACACACATATCTGCATAAAGGATTAGTGTCACTGGAGGGTAACATTCAGGATCTTGAACAACACTTCCAGTGTATAATTTGCAAATTATTTGACAGATACCTGCCTCATATGTGCCATACACTACCGTATTCCAGTGCTTAATATAATTAGTCCCAGCAAAACCAGACCTCCAGCTCCATAGCTAGCTGGTTATGACTTTATAATATGCCTGTTGCGTGAATAGATTTTTTTAAAAATTAGATAAAATTGCAGAGGTAAATTCAAACCTGTGCACTTCGGTGAGCTCACTGTAGTGATACCACTTTTGTGATACTTGTCTTAAGTGACAGCTCACTTTTGATAGTAGGATTAACGGCTGCCAAATAAACTTCTCAGATAATCAGTGTGGAGTAGCTACAGTGATAGCATCCAGACTAATCTGGATGTGAGAAAGTTAAGGAAGGAGTTTCAGGACAGAAATTCTCTTTGATCTGAGGTAGCCAGGACTCCAGCCCTGCAGGCTCTTTTGAATGCTTTATTTAAATCTGCTGACTTTCAAAGGGATACTGAGCATTGTGTTAAATGAGCATTATATGTCAACTCTTGAAGGCTCGCACTGAATTTGGCAGTGTCCATCCCCCAGCTGCGGTTGCTCAGATGCTCCAGTTACTGATATTGGCGAGTCACGTGAGGAAATTACTGCCTCGAAATTCCGAAAGTCAGGACTTAGCTCCCAGCTTTCCTGTCTGTCTAAGCATCTCTGTCTAAGGGCAGCTGTGTTAAACTTTGCATGCCCCAATTCCTTTCTGGTGAAATAGAATAGACAATTATGGCGATTATTTTATGTTTAAGTGTAGAGCTTCTCAGGGAAGGATCACCTCTACATTCTGCTTGAATCTCAGGTACAGTAGAGCTGATAGGTGCTACCAGAATGCAAATACAGATCTGCACCACTTCTGAACTCTCTCACTTCGTATAACTGGGTGCCTTCCAGTACGCGGTTTAGCCTTTACATGGGCTTTGTTAACTCTTGTCACACAAAGATTCTGCTCCTCACAGTTCAAATATACTCTTCCGGTTTTTAAAAGGCACATGAAAAAGTTGCTGCCCCAGCATTACTTAGAGTGAAAAGTGTTAGTTGTCAGAATTACTTTTTAAAATAGAAAGTGAATGTACGCAACCCGATTGACAAAGCCAGGCAGTGGCTTCTGAGTTGTGCTGAGTCTCGTGAGCTGGCTGATATTTCCACACTTTTCATTTAGGTTATAAAGGCATCATCGTGGTTTCCAAAATTACTTGCACGCTTCCATTTTGCCGGATGATTGCTGGTGCTGATTCTGTGCATTTCGGATGTCTTTGGATGGTTTATGAAGGGTAGAAGAACTTCAAATCAAAACACAGCTTTGGTGTATATTTAAAGGTACAAAATTAATACACAGATTCTGCTACAGAAGAAAAGAGTGTTTCCTTCATGTCTCTCCATGCCTTATATAACAGGTATATATGAGGGCTTGTAGATGGGTTTTTTATAGTACATGGAGGGAGTAAATTTTTTTTATTGCTCTGTAGGTGACAGAATTCATCAGGTGAGGAAGTAGGAGGCATACCCGGATTCTGCTTCCTACTCATAACTTGCACACCATCTGGTGTTGAGAAGGTCAACCTGCCTTTCCCTTTTTTGCTCCATTATGAGAGAGAAATAAACCCTACCTTGATAAATTGCGTTCATGTGGATTTTGTATAATTATTTTTTTTGCTTGAGGTCATACAGACCTGGAGTATCTGAATAAAAAACATGGCTGTGACAGGCTCCATATGGGAAATCAGGGGTTTGGAAGGCTCCCGGCTCTGATAATCTTACTGTGTCTGAATAAGGAACCGCAGATATGCCATCCAGTTAACTAGGTGAGAAATTTTAAAGCTTTTCTCCTTCTGAATCCTCTGTAAGGATCAGTCCAGAGTCTCATCTCATCTATCAGAAGTAGGATATCACCAGTCTACTTTTCTCTGTTAGCCTTACTGTGTGTCCATGTGTGCTCTGCAGCCTGCTTGTTCTTGGCCAGAATATGAATTTGAAGAAGGGCTTTGCAAGGCAGAAGAGCGTAAGTTACTCTGTTTTGCTGGAGGATGGGGTAACCCCACAGGTAGGTCCACAGTCAAAAGGCATCAAGATGACTCAGAATTGGCTTCACTGTGCGCTATAACATGGGGAAATGGTGGGGTGGTGGGGACACCGAGCTGGGGTTTCCTCCATCGGATCAAGAAAACTGTAGACTTTTAAAAAAGTTGATCATTACTGCTGGTACTGCAGTAGTGTGTTTTTCCTATGGTCAAGGTATAGTTTTTCCTATGGTCAAGGTCTCAACTCAGAACTTCAGAGACACCTGTGAGAAAAGCGGCCTTTCCTGTCCAAGTGAGTGTCAAGTGGAATCTGAGGAGAGCTCTTTGGCAAATTCTCTTAGTTGATAACATAGCAGATGGGAAATCTTGATCAGAAAAAAAACAGACAACAGAACAAAAATAAAGCATTCCATTTAGTGAAGGGAAACACCTCCTCCATAGTAGCTGTCTTTAGATACTAGATTTCATAGGTTTAATAATTTTTTTTTTAATAGTGAGGCAAAAATCTATAAATGGTGCTTCTCCTAGTTAACACATAGATTGGGATTGTCATACATCCTAATTAACAGATTGGTCAAGATTTGTGTCTGAGGCTAGCTGATTTGGTTGAACTCAGACACCTGATATAATAAACTCAGAAAGTTCTCTTCTAGTGAGATTTTCACAAGTAACCTGGTCCATTGTGATGGGCTTTTCTTAAATCATAGCAAATCCTGTTCATGGAATCAGCAATGGGTGTACTACTACAGATAGCAGCACCTCCCATCCTTTCTCTGGGGACCAGAAGATGAAGTTTACAAAGAAAATGCATCTGGGGGACCAAAGGCAGGAATAAGAGCTTAATATAAGTGAGAACTGGGATTCTGTAAGTCATTTCCTTTTAGCAGGGATTGTAGAAATAGTGAGCTAACATGTATCCTGTGGTTTATCCTGCATGTTACAACTTCAATTGTTATAGCCTATGAAAGATAAAATCAGCGTGTAGCAAACTGAATGTTGCCCTTCATTTCTAAGATCTGGATCATTCTGCAGAGGTACTCTGCCTGCTGAGGAAATTGTTATTTAAGCAGTATAGATGGGACATCCCAAATTCCGTTATTTGTGTTTTGCAAGAAAAAAGGAAAAAAGGCAATATCTGGTGGGAAAGAATTAGCTTCTTAAGAGAACGCTCTTAACTGGGACTCTGTATTAGTTAGAATTTCTTCAGTAGTGGGAAGTTTCTGTTAAACCAAGCCAGAAAGCATAACTGCCCTACCATGCTTTTGTGAAGGTTTCCTCTAGCTAAAAATGTCTTTTCCCTGTGGTAGCAAAGATTCTGGCAAATCTCAAGAGAGTTGGGGTGGGGAACCAGGTGCTAAATAGCTTTATTGCTTCTCTGTGATGTGACTTTTCCTAATCCCATCAGAACAGCAACATATTGGTTGCTTGGCTTTTTTCCCTTTTTTGACATATAAGACGAGCAGAAAATCCTCCCCATTCCTCTTCTAAAATGACTGGCTTTCGCTGGTGCACCGTCTTCCTGGATGGAGTAAAATGCTCTGTGGTACCAAAACCCACCTAGCAAATCTTCAGAGCCTCTGCACTGGCAGAGAGCCCTTCCCAGGGCAGAAAGGCTTCCTCCTTTCAGACGCAAATCTCACAGCTCTGTTCTGCTTTTAATTCTTGCTGAATAATTGTCTCCAGATGCTTCTGCAGATTCTTCTCCGATCTGAACACTGCCCTCAGACTAAATGTAGCAGTTACTGCCTCTGAGAGTCTGCAGAAAGTACAGTGATTCTGCCATTATCCTTACTGTTGGGATTTATTAAGACTGCTGCTTTTATGCCTAATAATTAAAAAACCTGCAGTGTCATGGGATATTGCCGTGGGTCTAAAATGAATTAATTCAAGCTGACATCGAAATTTAAGTGAGCTTTGTTTTTTCCTATGACAGGGAGCTGTACCATCCTGTGCTTCTTTTTTCCTCCCCTTTAAAACAAATTGCTAAGTTAGTCTGTGTGGGCTTGCAATAGAAAAATATTTTTTTTCCGAGAGATAATAAGCTCCACCCATGAGGTTGAGTTGCCTGGCTTTCTACTATTACAACATTATCACAATTTTTGGTTATTTTCTTCCACTTGATCCTGTTGCCATAAGTTTACACTGAAAGATTACAAAATACTTATGGCCTTTTAACTGGTTTAGACAAAGACACTGCAAGAAGTCCTTTCCTTTCAGGTTCTGTGTTTCATTTGATGCCAAGAACTTAGTTGTGTGTAAAAGCACCATGTCTAAATGGCTTTTCTGTGTATTTACAACCTGTTTGGCCTCATTACAAGAAGGACACAAGAAATGCTAATTTGGAATATTTAAAAATCCATAGTGGTGCTGTCAGAGGGAGGAAAAAACACCCTGAAACCAAATCTGCCTTTCAGAGTCAGCATGCGTATGTCTAATGGGATCTTGTGGTCCTGGTTCAGTTTATGTAAATAAATACTCACTAACATCATCTGAGAGATGTTACTTGATGTTATTATGCCAGTACTGTTTGTGCTTCTGTAATAGCAGTTAAAATGAATTTAGTATTTGAAGCAGAGCGTCACAAGAGGGATACTTCATATTACTCCTAGGATTAACAAATATATTTAGGGAGTTGAAGGAAATATTCTGAAAATTTTAGAAGTATTTTTTTTTGATTAATTTGATTTTAAGCTAATTTCAAATTCATTTCTGTCCATAATAAAGGATAATGACAGAACAGGGCAGGCTGTTCAGACTTCCCATTTCACTAAGTCACTGAAAACTTTTGGTATATTTGGAGAATTTACTCTTAGGTCATGATTTTTCTGCCATTTTCTATAGTTGAAAGTTTCTTTCTCAGCAGGGAATTAAAACATAATGTTTCACTGTCACAGGCTTTTAAAATCCCTTTGCTGTCTTTAAATGACTTCCAGGTACTCTTACGTTCAGCAGGATGGGCTTCTTTTAAAAATACGTATACTCACTGATCTCTTAAAGGGACTAAATCTAAGCTCTTTCTGGAGAAGGCAGTGACTTTAAACTATCCCTGCTGTATTCATCATTGGTGTATTCATGTTTCATTCCCAAATGAACCACAACTTGTGCTGTGTCATAGTACGGTATGAGTGGGAATGAAAAGTGTTCTTTAAACAATCTTTAAAATCTAACGTGGGATTGTGAACCTTGTAGAATTACAGGCTATGATTGTTACTGCTTTTAGTTGTTTGAGTAATTCTGCTTTGCAATTATGTACCTTAATGTAATTGGATCTGTTTGAGACGTAAGTTGAGCTTTTAATTTGCTGGGTTTGGGATAGCTGGCACAAATTTACAATATTTTTTTTTTTTGTTACATGAGTTTACTGCTGCAGACTCTCGACTGCAATGCTAGATTGAAAAAGGCTTAAAAATTAAACCCAAGTGTTGAAATTATAGCGGGGGGGGGGGGTCTACAGTTTTTAAGACAATACGGCAGTTCATTTCCAAGTAAAAATACTAGGAATTCCAGCTTGCAAATAGTAGTCCAGGTACTGAGAAAACTAAAGGCAAATGAACAGGCAAGTAACTGTATGCAAAGAAAAATGTAACGTGTACTCTCCAGAGTGATTGCTTTCTTTATGCTTTTGTGCTTACACTGGATACCTGCTATTTAAAACTTGAACCATTTTCCTAGAGACCTTCCATTTCTCTTTGGTGTCAAACATTGCCATGGTAACATTTCACTTTTCCGTTTTCCCTTTCGCTAGCTTTACTTTGAAATATAGGGGTTGGTTATTGTTGAGGAAGGATACAGTTCAGTTCGATCATAGTGGTCTTGGATATTTTGACCGACATTGTGTTTTATCAGCTAATACAGTAGTTTTATTCTTTGCGTCATTACTGATCTACTTTTCGCTTTTCAGTTTCTTGAAAATATTTTTAACATTCTGTAGAAGCTTGAGGGCTACAAAACGAAAATCATTGGGATTGGTTAAAGATGAACTAATGCTCTAAGTATCTCAGTGACACACAAAGATAAATAAAGCACATTTAAGCTGCAGTGGTGAGATGTGAAATGTATGCATCCTAATGATTAAGACGACCATGAAGGGATAATTCAGACATGTGCATTATCAATTTTTTTCAGTCTGTGATTTCTTACTGGTGTGTCCACAGCACATCTGCCTTATTGTGGTCCCACTGCAAGGAGTGAAAAATGGACTATCTAGAGGCTGAAGCACTTGCTTCATTTATTTCAGAAGCTGGGAGTAATGTGTTCAATAAACCAAAAATGGCCCTGGAGACACAGCTTGCATTCCTGCACAGGAGCTCCTGTATTCCTTCTGCAAAGAAAAAAAACCAAACCAAACCCGGTCTTCCCTGTGTGCTACTAGACTGAGACCTGCATGCATCTTTAGCAAGGTCAGCATGTTTCAGCAAACCTTGTAGGTCTTTGGCACTCGAGGCAAGGGGAGTAGCAGGTGGTCACCCTTCGGGAGGCAGCGTGAGAAGAACACGGGATGCTTTGTCAGTTTGTTGCTCAGAGATCTGTCAAAAGAGACAACTCAGGCTCTGCTCCTGCCTTCGCAAGAGCGTGTACTTTAGTGAGCAAATTTTTTTTATAGAGTGTGTTAGCAAAGTCACACATCTCTGCGTAGTCTCTGTAAACTTCACTGTGGTTCTCAAAACCACGTGTTTTGCCAAATTTTGTGGGATTTTGTGGAGACACATTCAGAAGTTGTCCTCCACCGCATTCAAGAGCGAAGCATCTCAAAGTAAAGATCACAAGATAAATGTTTTTAAATACGTGAAAAGCATGTTGTTCTTTAGCCTCATCCTTAGAAAATGCAGAACAGCGTTGATTTTTTTTTTCAAAATGTTTAATATAAGGCAAATCCCCAGCACAACACAGTTAATTCAAAGAACTTCAAAGGAATTTATCAAAGTAATGAACAACAGATGAAGATATGTCAGGTAATCTTAAGAGTAACAGTGAATTATAAGTCAGTTTACTGTATACTTCAGACCTTACCTGTCCACCTCCTGACAATCATGTAATTAGCTAACTTAATTGGAACACACATTCTACCACTGATTAGTAGTTTCATTTCTTACTGTGTGATAACAGATGATAATAAACGATAATAAATCGTTTTCTGATCGTTGTACCCCTTTTCTGCTTAGAAGCTAATTGCATTACAGGGTATGTTTATCTTTCCCTACGCTTAAGTAACTGGTTTCAGCAAGGGAGCCACCACATCAGGGTGTCATACTGCCTTGCAGCCATGTTACTTTCTGTTGTAACTCTGCTAGTTTTTGCAGTGCAGTTTCGTTTGCTGAGAAAGCATTAAGATACCAGCAGGTGCTGGGAAAAAACAGGAAGCAAGAGCCTTGTTTCAGTTATGAGCACTTTTCCCCCTCGTTTCCATCCACATAGTGGGGATCAGGGATTTATTCAGGGTCCTAAGATGTGCTCTATGGAAACACCCGTGTTTCTCATCTGGAAAGGCATGGGTCAAAATACATTTTTTTTTAATGCTGGTGTGAAGGTTTTCTTTCCCATTGGAGGTGAGTTTGTATACAGGAATAAAATATAATCTCCTATCTACAGCACTGGTCTGTGAGGCAGGAAGACCTGATGCTGCTTGTTTGGCCGCAGCCTAGTGGAAAGCTTGGAGTGCGTTGCTGCAGTGCAGCCATCCACGTGCTCTGGTTAGGAGCATCCATTGAGGCTTTGGTAGATCAGCGAATTTAATTTTGTCTCGTAGATTGTTGCCCATGTTTTCAAACTGCAGGCTTTTCTGTCCAAGGGACATCTGTTTGTTTTTTTGTTATTGGGCATGGTAGGGCCTTAATACTGGTGGACTTGCTGCAGAACTACTGCGTGATATGCCATAACAAATTGTCACACTGGTTTCCTTCAGTCCTGTAGGGTGGCTTGCTTCCTTCCTCTCAGCTCCCTGTGGAAGTTTCCTTTAGAGCCTGAAAATCAAGTTATAACCTTAATTAACACAGAGCTGGGAGTTGTTCCAGCATGGATTATTTGACAATGTGAGCGTGGCTTCTCTTGTCATTGCAGGCCAGGCTGAACTCAGGATCCTTTTACTGCTCCTGATGATCAATTAAGTGTTAACCGTGAAAGGGAAAATTTAGTAGTGGGAGAGATTGCCTTTTCTGATTTTAGAGGTGACATTGCAAACAGTGGACCATATTGAAGTTTTAATTAAAAGTAGTGCCAACTTCTCTTTAAATTTTACTGTCTTGGTTATCAGTTCTAATCATCTTTTTCTAAGGAAGTTTAATCAAAGAGCACAAGATCGATACTACCCTAATGTGGAAATATATTAACAGGATTTTTTTTTCTTGTTTATAGTACCATTATGTAATAATTTCAAATAATAAATACGTGTGTATATATATATCTCTATAGATATGAAATGTAGTTTTTTTTAAAAAATGGTTGCATCCACATTCCAAAATCCTTTTCATAAATTATGGTAACTAACATGGAAGCATCATGTCAGCATTACTTAATGAAAAATGTCCTGCATAAATGCATATTTATACTATTTCCAGGCCCGAGGGAGTAATTTTGATGCAATATATGTGCAACATATGAGCATTTTAAATAATGATTAGTCATGATGCCTGAACTGTACTTCTTCAACTTGCAGACATGTTTTTGATTATTTTGTAGCCACTGGATTTAATAATTTAATTGCAAAGGAGGCCTGAAGTTTTAGAGATGTATGAAGAAAAACTTTTAATTCAGTTTCTCAAAGACCTCTTTAAATGGCGTAATGAGAAGAACAAGTAATTTTCTTGAGCACCTTGCATTGTTCTACCAGAACACACACAGATGGGAACCGCAACAGTGTCAAAATCTGTTTTAAGTTGTTGCACCATTCCTTTACATCTGATACTCCTCTTGGGAGAAGAAACCTAAGTGAAGTTAAACTTTTTTTTTTTTTTAAATACTAATTGCTAAAATATGCAGTTTACTGGGGGAAAGAGAAACTTCATTTGAATGATCTGTAAACCATGGATATTTATCCACTGTGATTTTGTCCTTTACTGTCTTTCCCTTTCGTTGCTCTGATTCTAACAGCGAGTTAGAAAGTTGCCTTTCTGTGCTGAGTTTACAGGCGAGATGGTTCTTTATCTTACTTAGGACAAGTTATCTCATATAAGAGCCTTTTGTTTGCATGAGCGAGTTTCCCATCTGGTTCTTATTTCCTATGAAAGGTTTTACAGTCTGCTGTCCTCAAGGGTGTTGCACTTAATTTTATTGGAATCATACAACACAATGGCTATGGGTAGTTCTTTCACAGGACTTTTTGTAGAGGAAAGTATGAAAATTTACAGCTTCTTGCATGCGTTCTCGTCTTCTGGTAGAAGAACATACAGCTATGATCATCTTTTTAATAATTTCCTATGATACTGGGCAAAACAGCTCACCTACAAGTAGACCAGACTATACTGAGCTCGGGTTAAAAACCTGTTGGAATTAGTAGTGTGAAATCTTAGTCCAAGTTTCTCCTGTCTTGCTGTCATCTTGGTTTTATGCGAAGAGTAACTGCATTTTTGTTTTGCTAGAAACTACTGTTTCAATAGAGTGCTGCATATCCGGAGATCCTGAAGAAGTATGTTTTCATATAAACAAGTATGCCTATTCCTGCGCTAACTCTTCTAATAAACAAGCCACAGTAGCCTGCTTTGTAGTGTCAGAGAACCAAAATTAGGTTGGGGTTGGGTTTGGGGTTTTTTTGTGGTATCTCCCTTGCTTGCTTGCTTTAGTTATGCGACAGTATTGACTTGAAAGTGTGAAATTTTCAGGATTTGAACTACACTGAACTAAAACCTGCGTGCAACTTAAGTACATGGTGGACTTCAGAGCATACAGAAGGGAAACCACAGCTTCAGTTTTCTAACTTTACTACTGATTTATGGTATGAACTTAAGCTGTTTTGGAAATCCTCATTGTTTTAAACTCTGTCACCTTGCTAGGGTATTTTAAGTTTTTGCTCCACGGAATTACACTGCATAAATTTCCCGATCTTGCTTTTTTTAACTCTAGTTCGACAATGTTGTGTTCTGACATATTGCTGTGCTGTGAGGAGTACAACAGGAAGCCGGGGTTGCCATAGCCACAGGTTTTAGTGTCTGACTGTTGAATCTTAAGACCAGTTCCTATACCAACACCGTCATCATAATAAAGAATTCAGTATTTTAGCTTTTCAAATGCATTATTTTTAAATATAGTTAGATTCTTTGGGAAAACAAAACAAAGCAAAACTCTTCAGGCGGGGGGATCTTCTTCCTACTGCTATCAGTCAAAGTTCAGGTATGAATCTTGGGGGTTTGCTTGAAGATGTTGGTCTTAAACAGATAATGTCCAAACAAGAAATGAGAACTCATAACTGTTTGGGTTGCTGCGGTAATAGGGAGTCCCACATCCCTTCTCCAGTCTCCCAGTCCTAACTCTCAGACCCCAGAAACTGCTCTTGCAGAAATGTATTATTTCCGAAGTACGGGGGTTCTAAGTAATTTTATAAGTACTGCTTTTAAGTTAGTAGAACTAATTTCTCTAAAACCTTATCAAGTCCTTTGTATACATTTAGGAATTTTAATGTCTTTAATTTTAAAAAGTACAGTCAAGCATAGCTGCGGAACTTGTATTCAGAAGTATTGAGTACAGAGTGGGTAGCTACACACGCAGAAACTTATTTTTTCCAATAAAGTGAATCTTTTTAATCCTCTTACTGATTTAAATGAGAAGAGGATTCTCATGAAAGAAGTTGCAACCAGTGATACTTATTCTATTATTATTTTTTAATAGCACCCATGAACTAATAATTATTACCCAAATATATGGAAAGATGCAGTTCTTTCTCAAAATAAAGAACAGCCTATGCATACAATTCTGTAAAACCTGTATCTGTATCTCATTTAATTTAAGAAATTATATTCAATTGTATGCATAATTGTTTTGTATAATAGAGCTTCTGACATTATTCTGTGTCTTCCTATATTATTGAAAAGGACTCCATTCCCAGATAGTATTGGAAATCTGGATATGTGGAATTAAGAAACTGCTTCTGCCATCTACTTTCAAATATGTTTTGTATTTGGATATCCTAGAAGTAGGTAAAAAGAAATCCATATTACAGGCATCTAGAATTACTAGTTTCTCAATCAAATCAGTCTAGGAGTAGTGAAATTTTTACTACTTTACAAAAACAGTTTTCTTACCCTTTTTTTCCCAAGAGAGGAGCAAGTACTAAATATCTTTATTTAATAATGTGTTGAAGTCTGTCAGCTTATTGCTTAAGAAAGCTGCAACGCTTTTAACATTGATAAACAAAGTACTTAAGATGTTTTCCTTCCTTCACTTAAAGTATGGTATTCTGCATTTCGGCTTCTGAATGTGAGTCTGTAACTTTCCTGTATTGATAGTAGATTGCAATATCTTTATCAATTGCATTGTTTCACTCTCGTTTCACAAATTTCACTGGCTTTTGTGCCAGACATGCTTGCATCTGTTAAAGTAGTACCCTCTGCTTTCTGTAATGCAGTCGCAGTTACATACTTGCCTTCTTAATTTAATTTCTGCATTTTGACTTTTAGTGGGAATGAGGTGAATGAGTGCAGTTCACATGCCAAAAGGTTACAAGTGGTGGAATATGCACAGCAGCTGTCAAAAGGACACAAGATATAAAGGTGAATTAGCACTGCTTATTAAGGAACTTACTACTTGTCACACTTAAATCTTAAGACTAGCATTAAATTCTTTAATTTGATGTGAACTGCTGGTGGCAGAAGGAGAGCAAGCACACCAAGAAACCATGGTGAGATATTTGCATACACCTGCACTGATTGTGGTTTGGTCATTGCAAGCAAACCACGCTGTTTGTCTAATGAAGCACTGGCAAATCACAGAATCATAGAGATTGGAGGCAACCTGTTGGGTCATCTTGTCCAGCTCCGTTGCTCAAGCAGAGTCAGCTAGACCAGTTTTTCCAGGAACATATCCAGTCAAGATTTTAATACCTCCAAGGATGAAGACTCCATAATCTCACTGGACAACCTGTTTCACTACCCTCAAAGTGGAAAAAAAGTGTTTTCCTGGGGTTAGGTAGAATTTTCTGTGTTTTCATTTGTGTCCTTTGTCTCTTGTCCTGTCACTGGGCGTTACTGAGAGGAGTCTGGTTCCCTCTTTTTCATTCCCTCCTATCAAATTTTTATACACGTTGATAAGATCCACCCCCAAGTCGTCTTCTCTCCAGCATAGTCACAGCTCTCCCAGCCTCTCCTCATCTTCCATAGATGCTCCAGTCCCTTAGTCATCTTTGTGGCCTTTCCCTTGACTTGCTCCATACCTTTCTTGTGCTGGGGAACCCAGAACTGGACACAGCAGTCCAGATGCAGCTGCATCAGGAGAGAGGAGAGAGGAAGGATCACCTTCTTTGACCTGCTGGCAATGCTCTTCCTAATGCAGCCCAGGATAGTGTTTGTGCTTTGCCTTTTTATGCTGCAAGAGTGTGTTGCATGCTCATGGTCACCTTCTTTTCCACCAGGAAATATCAATGCGCTCAGAATAAGTTGTCCTTGTGTCAGAACACAGGTGATTGAATTCCTCTTCCCATTCCATGAGAACAGCGCGTGTGGCTCTTCCTCCTGCAGAGTCCTCCAAGCACTGTGTCATATGCTCGTTCGGGCTTTCTGAAAAACTGCTTCAGGGACACACTAGTGGAAGTCTAGTTTTGCATTTGTGATGTCTGAAGTAACACTGCTGCAGCACTTATAGACATAGATATAGGTCTTTTGGAAAACTTTACCACATTTTAAAGTGACGTTTAAGGGGTATGAAAACCAGTGCTTTAAAAGGACAAGTGCCCTGCAGCTTGGAGTGGTGTACAGAGGAGCCAGGATCTTGATCAGTCATCAGCAATAGTCCATGTTTGGCAGCACCAAGTTCTGCACAGGAGAATTTACCCTGCCAGGTTGAGAGCTACTGCAGACGCCTTTATGATCCTAAATCCTCTTATGCTGTTAACCCTTCTGCAGGGCAAGATACTCTCTCAATTCCTAATGGAGTCTGCCCTCTCCTGCGTTCTTCAGCTGCACTTCTTGTCCGGGGTTTGCTCTGGTAAAGGCGTTGATGCTGGGAGCGTTCAAAACTGCAGTAACCCTTGCCTTTAATGGCAGAGGAGTAGCTGGTAACCAGGATGCGCTCTCCAGACCCTCTGTCCAGGGGCCTTGCTTTCTTCTCTTAGCAAAAGTTCTCCATGGTATTGTTTCTAAAAATGCTTGTGTGGCCTCGATTGCAGCTGATCAGCACAGAGACATTGCCGTCATGCTTTATTTTTAAAAATGACAGCAGCAAAACAGAAATACCAATTTAATGTCACATCCACCGTGGGAGATTCAGTCTAGTGGAGAGAACAATGGGCTGATAATCAAGGGGGTCAGCCTCTATTTTTGGTTTGCTGGCTGACTGGCTGTGTGGCCTTGGGCAAATCGCTTTCACCTCTCTGTGCTTCTGCTTCCCCTCCAACTCCCTGCCTGTCTTTTTCATTTAGATTACTAGCTCCCCTAGGCAAGGAATGCCTCTTGTTTGTACAGTTCCCTGGGTTTCGTTGGAGGCCTTGGGGTCTCCGGCCCTGTAACAATAGCAATTCACATCAGTTCTACCACTTACCTCTGATATACAGATCTGAGGAGCCTCATCTTCACAAAGGAATGGACGTTCCTGGCCCTTGTGTTAATAATGCACAACAGGGAGCTATAATGACAAGGCTCTTCTCTTTTTGATGTGTCAGATCCATCACATCTCCAGGGCTTAGATCAGGACTCATACAAGTGTTGTTCAAAGCATTGATTTTCCCAGTCCCAACTTGTTAGAGGTCTCTGCATTCAGCCTTGAGGGAGTGCTCTTCTTTTGAAAGTTTTTCAGCGATTTCGTTTGCCTTTTTGACACAGCTCTCAGCAGAGCAGGCACTGTCACTGCAACACATATGGCACTGCCTGTTGGGCTGACATTTGTGTTTCCCTCACAAGCACAAACCCCTTCCCCTTTCCCATCCAGAAGTGTCCCAGCCGGGCTGTGTCGTACACTAACATGGCACTCACGGTCTAGCTTGCATTACTTGCTGTTCCTTCCTGGTAAGTTGTCAGCAGTTTGTGTTTAGTGGCAACATGATGTTGTGGAGGGGTTTCTTCTTCACATGGGATGTGAGGTTGCTGGCAGTCATGGTTTTATTATGGATTTTGTCGTGATTTCCCTTGAAGCTTCAGTTTCCACAGAGATGGAAAGCTCAGGCTTCCCTTTTAAAAGTAGTTGTGATGCTCGGCTCTTTAGAACAGAAAATATGAATCTTAAAGACTAGAATATTGAAGTAGTAAATAAAAATACATCAGTTTGTTCTGTTTCTTAAAGTCTGAGTTTTTGAAGGGACGGGATTGACAGTACTAATTATGTAACATAGGAAAGAAATGATAACCTGCTGCCACCCACTGTCCATGCCATTTTAGTGATAGTGAACACCCACCTCCCAGAGTGGAGGATACGCTCCCATGATGGATCCGTATCTCATCTCTTGTCGTAGCAACAATATGGGCTGGGATGTGTTCTCTTTCCAAAGCATAATATGAGGATAATGATTTCACCAAATAATGTACAAAATGGGCAAGTATTATGATAGGATGTGTCAGTGGGTTCTTAATTTGCATAGGAATTAGCATATATAAACCACATGGGTATGAAAATTCTCCCCAAGGGAAACTTCTCTGAGCTATTATTACTAGATTACAAAGTGTAGTCATTATTATATCGTTGTGAATACTATTAAAAGAACAATGCTTTTATTTAAAAAAAACTAATTGTAAATAATATTGTTGTTTTAAAATGGTGGGAAAGGGAGAACTGAGTTCATATCATTTAGAGCTGATAATTAAAGCCAACAAGGACAAGAGGTTGTAGCAATTTAAGAGTTAGAATTCTTTTTAAAAAAAGAAATCTGCCATCTGTTAGCAGTATACGTATGAGAGCAAACATTTCAGCTCCCGTTGTTTAATGCAAAAGGTGCCGTTCGCAGCCACGTGCTGGGGCTGTCTGTGAGGTGATATGCAGAGGGTGCCAAGGGTCCAGCCGCAGGGCAGTGGCACGCAGGTCCAGAGGGATGTGCCAGCGCTGCATCCTGGGCGTCTGCTCAGCCTCTGGAGCTGCTGGGGACCTGCGGGAGGGGATGGCAGGTGAATAGCCCTCCTGCACAAAGCATGGGTCCCAGCAGGTATTTTACACTCCAGTTGCATGATGGCTTGATGAGCCTTACATACATCTGAAAAAAGATTTTCTCTTAATTTCTAGCACATGTGCTGTGTAATTTTGCTGGTCGTTTGTATGTGCAAAGTAGTTTTTCATCTGTATAGTCACTTCAGTCACCATCCAGCCAATGGGCTGCAAACACAGCTGTCTAAGCACCTGCAAGGGTTAACATCTTAGTTGTCTGTTCACCATCAGAGGAGAGGAAATATTAAAGAATACAGTGAGGAAAATGCTATCTGTAAAATCAAACAATGAGTCTCAAGGAGGGGTAGTAGAGCAAGACTGATTTTGCAACTAGATTTCAGGCCAAAATGTTACCTCACACAATATTGCTGTTTGTCTCAAAATGTGCATCACGTTACAGGAGCTACAACAGGGAGGTGTTGATGTTGCTATTGGAAACTTAGTATTTTGCATTCCCTAACCTTGGTTATTTCAGCCAACTGTCCGTGTTAGGTCTCACATAGTATCTCAGAGCCTTAAAATCTTTGGGGTTATCCTCACAAGACCCCAGGGACATACAGCATGCCTTAGCTGAAGAGAGAAGCAGCTTTCCGAGCATTTTCTTTCCTTGCTTTCCCTCACACCCCCTCCTTCGCTTACACTAGCACTTGAGAAATTCTCTTGTTATTCTACTGCAGGCTGTTCCACCGCGAGCGAGCTGCGTTTGCTGGGGAGAGAAGCGCTGCTGAGAGGAGCTGCATACACTGCACCTTCCCTTCAGCAGAATCCTTCTGTCCACCTGCATCATAAGAGTTCAGTTGCAAGAGCTGGGAATGGGGGGATTTCTGTTCCCCCAGCTCTCTGCCTTCCATCTGAAAACCTTACAGTTCTTCACTTAAGAATGAAGAACACGCAAGTCGTGAATAAAATATTAGTACAAAGCGGGAAATGTACTTTAGGGGTGTTTATCCTGAAAGGAGTATGAGACAGATCAGGAATAGAACACAGTAACTACTCCAGGTAAATCTGCTTATTGCTTTATTTCTTTATCATTTGTAATGATGGTACCTATATCTTCGTCGTGCATGATATTGCAATGAGATGACTTCATTCCTTGTGTCGTGCATCACAGTCCTTGCAATGCAGTTCTTTCAGTTCATAACATTAGTGGGTGATTTAGTCATAGGATTGGGAGTACCTTTGAATACTGGATCCTGGGAGGCAGTAAACGTGACAAAAATTTTGTTTCAGGTTTTTGAACTTGTAACAAATGTATATCTGCACGGTATTTATCTGGATTAGCTAGGGGGAGCTTTGTTTTTCCTAAAGATGTTTTGATTTATCCTTAACATTTATAATGACTTTAAAAGGTGTTTTGAAATAGCTTAGTCCCACAATGCAGACTTAAAAAAAATGAAATTGGGCAATGGAGAGGCTTGCATGAATAAAATAGTTTTACTACTTAAATTTGTGAGTAAATACAGATGTTTACTCAATATTTACTGGCACTGCTGAAATCCCAAGCAGTGCAGTGCTGTGTGGCTGCATAAGGAAGTGGACACAACCATAGCAGTAGTTTCCTTGGACAGATAGATGTGCTGAGAGCTCACTGATGCAAAGTGAACTACTGATTGATCTAACAATCTGCTTTGGTGATCCATAGTGTTCTTTGTAACCGAGATAGGACACATTTCCTTCAGCATTGCATATATTTTTTTGTCTTGACAGTGTTTTGACAAAGATTCTGTAGTGCTCCTAGAGATGTTCTCTCATAATGCCTTTTAACTGTATTCCAGGAAAGCAGCATTAACATTAAACACTGTTTTCTACTGCTGCAGTCATAACACGGGGTTTACAAGCGTCAACGTGAAGTCTTACCAGATGCATCACAGCATCTGTGTTGTGACGATGGAGCAGTGATATGTTATTCCACTAATGTAGGGGGAATCACAACTTCTGAAGCGAGCAGAAGCTGAAACATTATTACACTGCGTATACTTAACTGTAGGTAATGGGAGGATAATTCTTCTGTCTTCTGTCTTGCCAACCGCAGCAGCTCCAGAATCTTGGATATTTATTTTTTGTTGTAGGATGGGCAGCAAAAAAATTAATTAGGCATACTCAAGTAACCAACTGTTTCGGGTCACTGTGATATGTATTCCTGCTCTTCTATAAACACTGCTTTAAAGGATGTGTCTCTCTGACAAATGTAATCAATTAAAACTGATACAGGGCATGACATCAGAGAATGTACCTTGAGCTCGTTGTTGCTGCTGAGTTGTTCCCATCTCAGCTGTCTGTGCTGTGGAGATGATCTACTGTCTGTGCCCATCGGTTTCTCTCTGTACTGTTCATAGGAAATAGGGCTCTGTGAATAACTGGTAGTTATTTGTAATTCTGAAGGCAACAGACAGCGTAGCTCAGGCTGTCAGTAGGAAAAGTAGCTGCAAAGGTCTCTTGGTATTAAAGAGACCTTATCCCTGGGATCCCACTTTTTATAATAAAAAAAGAATTCTGTGGAGTTTCCTCCCTTGATATCCAGTTTGCGAAAACAATTCTGACCCGACTCTCTCATTTGCCAAGAGGCTAATGAGAAATTTCTTCCATGCCTGCTAACCCTTCTGCAATTAGAAGGGAAGGCCCTTGTAATGGAAAAACAAATACACGAGCTGCTAGAGAGTGTGCAGCAAGAGAGGAAGGCTGAGGGAGAGATCAAGAAACCAGCTGTATCTTTGTATGCCCAGGTTAGCAGCGGAGAGGCTGGTTGAAGGGATGTGAGGGCTGCTGGGTTGTCCACATGAATTTTCAGCAGCTGAGTGGGAGCCACGGGCAAGGTATTGGAGTTTGGAACAGCCTGCCAGCCAGGGACTCCTTCCTCACCCTCCTCCCCAAGTTTTTAGTAAAATAGTACTTAGCACACCCACCACAGTGTTGCTCTGACTTTAGTGGCTCACACAATGTGTGGTTTGGTATTGAATCTCTCTCAAACAAGAAACTAAATACAAGGATGTAGCAGCAGGTACAGCTAAAAACGTTGTCTTTGTTGCACTTTTACAAGTAGCTCTGGAGGTGCAGGGCAGCATGTGCACCAGATTTTAGATGTTTTAATTGCATGTATTGACATACTTTCTGAATGTCTGAGTTGTCAGGGGAACGTTAGATGCCATAAAGAACAACAGGGGATGCGCAGTGCTATGGGGAGCAGGCAAAGAGAAAGCAGTGTAAGATGTAAAACGAAGGGGACAGATTCAATTGCTGGGAAGTTACAAGCGTGGATTTACCCTGGAAATGCCTTGGAAGCTCCCTGTGGTGCAGGGGGTGGGCAGGTGTCTTTGGGGCTCAGCTCTGTCCTGTGCTGAACGTTCCTTTCCACACGCTCCTTTCTTCCCCTCTCATAGTCGTGTGGCCATTTGGTGACTTAGAGAAGCCTGTCCTTCACATTTGGTTACATGCAAAGCGCAACAGCCCCGTTACCAGTAGCCAGGTTGGTCATAGAATCATTGAATGGTTTGGGTTGGAAGGGACCTTAAAGATCATCTAGTTCCAACCCCCCTGCCATGGATAGGGAAACCTCCCACTAGACCAGGCTGCTCAAAGCCCCATCCAACCTGGCCTTGAACACATCCTGTCAACATATCTATATTGCCCTGCCGTTCCCCACCATCTTCTGAGGGGTGCTTGGGCCTGGCCTCTGTTCCTTGTATAAAGCTTTCCTTGCTGAGGAGCCTTAATTCCTCTTGGGGAGCCTTAAATATCTTTGCAGGCTTCTGGGTGTAATTTCTGAAGACAGCCAGTGAGAAGCAGGAAAGACTACAGGGTCTTCAGTTACAAGTGCTGATATTTCCCTGTGGAGGGGAGTCTGGACTTCTGGCCCTGCTCCTGCCCTGGCTTCAATAGGAGGAAGGTGAAGTCTGTGATTGCGTAACCTGTTGCTCTCAAAAGTTACTCATTATGATTAGTTTCCCAGTAACAACCTCTGTTATCCAGTGACCATAATAATATTATCAGGGAATTATGGAAACTAAAGGTAGGCTTGTGGCTTACGGATTAATTTAGGAAAAATTCATTTGAATCTAAATAAAGATGACCTGCTTGGGAATCTTAAAATAGATGCAAGGTAACCCCATCCTGGAATTATATTTAGAAGACAGATACTAATATAAAGAATCTTTGAGTACTAGTAAAATAGCAAATGATGGAGGTGCTTTTTGAAGATATTGAATTGAAAGTGACATTTGAACACATTACTGTTATCTGGAAAGAAATATCAGAAATATTTTGGAGTTTTCTTGTGCTCTCCCATTCAAGAAAGCACTGAACAACCAAAAGTCTCGATAGCTAAAACTGTAGAAAGCCATATCCCACTGTATACCTTTGTAAATTGCTGAATTCTTGTCAAGGACAAAATGTTTATATGATGGTAAACTTTAAAGTGCATTTTCTGCTCAACTTCCGGTGGGGTTCTCTAGTATGTCTCCCAACTGATAAAACAGTCTTTTCACTATATGCAAATAAGTTTAAAAAAGCAATAATACTTTTTAATATATAGTAGAAGATACTTGTTGTCCATTCATACGAAGAGCAGACTATTTGTGTGTGTTCATACAGTGAAATACAATTCATGCCTACTTTTACCTCTTCATATATTTTTGTGTGTGTATATATATGAATGAAAAAAAGACATGGAAAAGCCGTCATTCTGATGGTGCAAAATGTAGGAGAACAACCCATCCAGCTGGCTAGATATGAAATCTTATTTTATGCATTGTAGCCATTTCCCAATAGTTGACAAGATGAAAACCTGTTAATTAATTTCATTTATAAGAGCTGGATAATAAATTTGAAGTAATGGAGAATAAGCACTTTCCCAGCACTCACTGAAGAATGATGCCAAGAATGGAATTAGCTCTGTTGCGTTGCTCCAGTTAAGTTTATGAATGATACAGAACAGGAAGGTCTCTCCTGTGCAGAGCTTTAGGTACAATATAACTTACTGATTAGTCACAAGCCCATTTGGTAATGCCTTGATGTATTGTAATAGACTGTTTCACAATGTAAGGAAAGTTAATAATAAACAAAAAGTCAAAAGCAGTTCAGTCATTTTGTTAGTTATTGTTAGGATGCGGTTGATGACAGACAGAAATGCGCCATTGTATCTGACATCCCTATTAATGACCTCATTTTAACTCTTACAGTCGATGGCAAAACTCCCCCCACATTCAGAAGTGCAAGTGTTTACCATTTGCACCATAAAGTGCCTGTTGAGGGCTCTATTCCAGCTGCAACATGTGGCCAGGTAGATGAGAACACATAAAAGAATGACATGAAAATGCATTTTCATTTTGCAGTCTCAATGACCCTGCTGACACTTCCTTCACTTTGGCAGAATAACTAGTCACACCAATCCCTCTAAAGAGCTTTCCTTTAGTAAATTGAGGGATTTTGATTTTATTTGTTCTGTTTTATTCCAGGCAGTTTGAGGGTGAGCAGGAAATAACAATGAGCTGCTAATTTCCTTTGGACACTGAAAAAATGCTGTAAGAATTAATGATTTCCATCACAAGCATAGCTCAGAAGTCTTTGTTGCTTGCTATACAAGGCTCCTGAGCAGGAAACAAGTACCATATAATTGCATGGCCTCAGTGTCCAAGTACTAAGAAAAATAAGAACCCCTAACAACAAAAATGTAAAATTCAATCACTAAGGCAGAGTAAAAAATTCTGTGCAAAATATGTCACCTAATTATCATCACTCTTGAATTTTTCCAATATCCTCTGACCACGAAACATGTGTAAAGCAGTAGCAGCTCTGTTCAAGGAAAAAATCTCTCTCTTTTCAATTATAAAGATTTGTGGATATTCGGGTTTGGTTTTTTAATTAAAAAACCCAGCTAGATTAAAATCATAGTTAAAATAAAACTTGAAAAGCATTAGGAAGCAACTTGATTGAGCTGGTTACAGGCTGCTACACAGGGTCTGTTAATTTTGCAGCTGTGAAATCTTGCTTGCATTTGCTTTAGCCCCGTGTCTTGGTTTTCCCTTTTGTAAAACTGGGTAATAGTATTCCCCACCACTGCAAGGTAAGTTGGGTTTCCCTGGAAGAAATCATTGTTCAGAATTAGAGATAATGCTGCCTTTTCATGCCTGATGCTTCCTGCATGTAATTCAGGCTACTTTCCCGATACAAGCGTCAACACATTAAATTAACCCTAACTGAGGTTCTGCTCGATGATACCCAAAGTGGCAAATACTGTGGCTTCATCCTAACTTAAAGGCAGCCTATGTTTTCCTGCCCCTTCCTGCAACCCCAGTTTATCAACACAGAAATTTTGCCTTTAAATTTGTATGAATTGTATGAACAAAAAAAATATTAACTGCATTTTATTAGATTTATCCTTGCAATGAAAGCAGCTACATACATCTATTTACAATAATTGAATTATCCAACCAACACTTTGGCCTCCAAAGTATTAAATACTCTAATGATAAGTTGTTATTTTCTCAGAAAAGAATAAACAACCTTGAAGTTTGTCATTTTTTAACTGTCTACGGCTTAACTAAATGAAAAGTTTCCCCTTGAGACACACATAACTGAAATTAGTACAGTGCTCAGATATGGTCAATGTGGCAACTCTGCAGAAAACAAATTTAAAAAATTTTTTTTTTCTTTAAAGCAGACTAAATCCCGCAGCTGCCTCTTGGCTCTGGTGCTCAGGTCCTACCCTGCCCTCAGGCCAGTGCATGCTGTGTTGGGAACAAACTGACCTCTGCACTGAATCAGCTAGTATATGCTTTTTGGCCTAACCTAAAAATCTCCCATTCCCGTGTCATGCTTGAGATGTAAAAGGTGGCAGGTCACATCTTGGCAAGTAGGTGTTGGCTTTTGACGTGGCACCTTGATTCCTTCCTCTCCAGTGTTTGGCGCTGCCCTGGGGAGCTTGCTGGCATAGCCCTGGGGAGCATATTGGCATAGCCCTCGCCATGCTCCTCCATGGGGCTGGCCCTGGCCCCCCCAGGCTTCCCGGGGTCCCCTTCTCTCCAGGTGACCAGGACCAAGCACCACCACATCAACAAACACAACCTACAGCACCGTTGCCAGTTAATGGACTTTAGGTTGTGAAGCATTACAGTTTCTAGCCTATGGGCTTGTTGAAGTCCAAGTATCTCATGCAAGTGTGGTTCTTATTATTATCTGTGCAGCACTTCTGAATTTTTGGCTGCAGGTCATGCTTTGTGGCAAAAAAAATATAAATCCTTCCATATGCTGGTTGTGTACTGCATCAGAAACCTTTGGTCTGATGCGTTTTGGTTTTTTTTTTTACAATTCTGTGCCACAGATAATCCCAGTGGATTTATCTGTACCTTTTTCAGAGGATAAAGTTTGCCAATTCTGCTGTCGCTGTACTGTGTATAACTCTCCTTTTTAGTAATTCTTCTTAGCCCTCAGTGCAAGGTAAGAGCTGGTCCACTTCTCACTGTCTGTTCCTATAGGCCTGTTGCAACTTAGGTTGCTTTAGACACCCAGATGAGATCTCCAGAAGTATGAAAACAGAACAATGTGTTTTAAATGAAGGCATACCAGCTATATGCAGAACTAGGTTTGTATTTCTATTTGTTCTTTTTAACTTTTTTGTAATTCTGTTACCCACTGATCAGAGTTTTGCTGTGGAGTATTGAATGTGATGCTTTGGGGGGGTTTGGTTTTTGGGATTTTTTGTGGGCTTTTTTTTGATAATTCAGACACATTCAATTCAGAGCTTGGTGAACTGTATGAGCAATTCAAAATTATTTCTTCCAGTGTGTTATCTTTTCTTTTGCAGCAATAAAGCTCAGCTCCCATCACGCTGCCCCATTTGTCCATTTCTGATCAGTCACCCTGAAGAATACGGTCTGCTCTGGCCAACACTTGAATGGAGCTGCTCAGATATGACGTTGTATGATAAGAGAAGAGATTCATGTTTTTCAGTGCAGGCTGTCACTTGAGTTACCCCGCAAATGACAGAAAGTCTCCAGTTGCCTCTTGAATGGTTAATCTATGAGTTGCTCCTACTGTCCATCGTTAGGGTCCCATCTGTTTCCTGCTAAGGTCGCTTAGTCAAAGTGATCCTAATCGTGTTTGTGCAGGCTATTGGGGTATTTAAAAAATGGTTTGATCTCTTAATGGAAGCAAAATGCCCTGGAAAGACAATTGACTGCGTGAAACGATTGAGTTTGAATCCTTCTAAAGTGGTATTTTTAGCTTCTGTACAGGGCAATGCAAACTCACCAAATTCTTCATCCAGAGACTAGAAGAAAGTGCGTGATTCTGCTGCATCCTGAAAAGAGGTTAAAAATAATAAGTATAAAATAGTCAGGGTTTATAATTAGGGTTTGAATTTCAAAGGGAAGGCTACAGCAACTTATGTCCATTAATGTCCTAGGAAGCCAGTCTGGAGCAAATGATGGGAAGAGTGTCGGGCACTCAAATGCTACAAGTCTCTAAACAGTCAGCGACTATGGGAGAGGTCTTTGTTTCCCTGAAAAAAACACAAGGAATTTGGTGTGGCACTATTTGATCATGACTTACAGTTTATTTACCTTCTGCTCAAAGGTTTAAAAAAAAAAAACAAACGGGGAGAGAAAAAGACGTTTGGAAAGGTTAAATGCAGATCTTCAACTGCAAAGTTAGAAGAACCCTGAGAGTCTACAGTAGGACATTACGTTAGTTAACCTACCTCCAAAACACGTTTGTGAAAACAACTGAAGAGTATAGACCATTTACAAAGAACAAATCACAGTTGTGCTTTTAAAGCGAAAACCTAACTGCAGAAAACTAGACAACAAAGAGAAAGTCAGAATGCGAGGAGATTTGGAAACGCATTTCCCCTTTGTGAACAATTTTATTTTAAATCTTCACTTCCTCACTTTTCTGATAGCATAGGAGTAACATGTTAAAAATAGGGCATCAGAATAAATGGTAGAAGAGGAAAGGTTCAGTAAGAAAAAAATTAACAAACACAGAAACCCCAAAGCCCATGACAGTAATGGCAAATTATTCTTTTTCAATACCTGAAAAACACATTTTGCATTTTAAAAAGTATTATCTAAAAAAAACTGTCCTAATTGATTTGAAATACAGGATGACCATTTTGGAATCCTGGGAAAGAAGAAAACTTAATAATTTCAAACAAAAGGTAGAATTCGTACAAAGGAAAGCTGATTTAGAGGTTGTTCCTAAATTTCCTATGTCAGTATACACTTTTCTGTAGATTATCACATTATTAATGCCTAGAGGCATTTCAACTTAGAGTATGAGCCCGCCACACTGACAAAGATGAGTGGATGTGATCTGATGAATTGTTCTGAAAGTCTCTGGGATGTGGTTTGTGGATTCACAGTCTTTTTTTCTTGAAGTTGAGAAGAACCAATATCCCAGTGTTGATAAGGGAGATAGTCTATTACATGTGTTGGTATTCTTCTGTGATTTTCTGTAGTATTATGTCAGTGTGGTCTGATTTTAGTGCTTTCCCTTGGTGATAACTCAGGAGAGAAAGTTCAGGCTTAGGAGTTTTGGTGTGGGTTTTTTGGTAGCACTTTGCTAGGGGAAGTGATTTCAAAAATTGCTTTAGCAACAGCTTCCAATTTTGCTGCATGCAGAGGCCAGCAGGCTCTACAGCGTAATTCAGAGAAGGAAGGGTTGGTAACTGATAGAAGTGATTTTTGTTCTGTGAAACAATTTACGAGCACGTTTGCTTTCTGGAAGCATAGGTTAATACCCTTTAAATATGCCTGGGAATAAATCATTCTAAAGAGAGACAGAAGCGACTAAACATGAGGAATGAAGGAAATGTGAAGTGAAGGGAATGGAACTTAAAGCTAGTCCTGCGCTTTTGTATCAGGAATACTGCTTCAAATGCACTCAAGCTGCATGAAGTTTTGAAGTGCTCTTGAACAGATCCGTGTGGTGTTTCACAGTGCTGTTATGAGGTGCTTGGGTAATTCAGAAGAAATCCTGACCTGCTATATAGCGCTTGCAAGTTCAGGAGACCCATTTGTAACTCCTGAATGGATCAAGTGTGGGAAACCTGTAGCGTATTGATTGACTTTAAAACACGCGTGGCTTCTGGTGAGGTGTTTCTGTCTGTTTTCCTGCCCAGTTTCCAAGATTTAGCATTCTTCAGATGTTGCAGAGCTAATGATCCTACTTGATCCACAGACTTACAGTAACTCAACCAGACTGGAAGTGTTACAGGATCAGGAAGACAACAGCTCAGGCAAATTCTCTAGCAAACAAGCGGGTTTTGGGAGAAAGCTGTGGCTGAGATTTTCGTGCTACTAATAACGTTGGCTACAAAACCAAATCACAAGGAGAAGATTTAAAGAGAAGTGGGAATTAATACAGATTCTGTTTCAGAAATTTTTATGGCCTCTGTATCACAGTATTTCATAGCCTTTTATGTAATTAATGTAAGAAGAAAGAAGTGTTGTTGTTGTTGTTTTAATTAGCCCCAGTTAAAAGAGAGGGCAGAGTCTAGAAACTCCATCTGCTGGGTCAGTCTGTAAGCCTGTGGGTGTTTTTTGGGAGGGAGGAGTGTTGCTGTTTTTAATATCACATCAGGGATGGACACTAAGATTTGCAGTTTATAAGCAAATGTGATTCTGCTATTAGGCCAGAGAAAGAGTTATTTTATTTTTCTTCCAATAATGCTTCTAATGAGCTTGGCATACTTGTTGCCTTTTCAGTATCATTCAAGCTGCTGCTATAGCTTTTGCCCTACTTTGGCTGTCGTTATTTCTTGATGAAAAGTAGCATCTCTTTTGGGAAGAGTGGCTTAGAAAGCTGATATGTCCTCTGTTTAGACTCATAAAATAACAAATTAATCACAAAGATTTTATGAAAAAGAATATCTATCAGAATATATGAAGCCAGGTGAGAAGAACATTTTGGTAAATAGTCTATTGGATCTTAGGTTTCCTTTCTGTTATCTGGAGTACAATGGAGAGATTGTCTTTAATGCCTAAGTTATGAGAGGTGCCTAGCTAGATGAAATGGAGTTAATTTAACAGGCTTTTAGCAATGACCAAGAGATCCCTAGTGGCTAAAAGTGCTCGTGAACTTTATCAAAAAAGTTACGTTTTTGGGGAAAGATTAAGGCATTCATTTAGTATTGTCTCATATTAGAAAATACTAAATCTACCAGTATTTTACCAGTGTGACTCACAGTTCATTGGAATTCTTGCATTCAAAGCATAGTTTTTCATGGGGTTGTCTCATGGAGGAGTTTGTGCAAAGTAATCTAGGAGAATGTGTGCACTTAAAACCCTCCATTCCTTCCTGACTTCTGATGGAGAATCAAGGTCAGTGAAAGTAGCACCATCCATTCCTAAAGAGGTTTCCATCCAGAGGCAAAGTAGGTGCCACAGGTTTTATGTATGTCAGTGATGCACAGTGCTGCTGCTTCGTAGGGCTTGTTCTGTTCCATGTTGGAAGATTTACCATCTTTACTGTTGCTTCTATGCTCGTCTGGGTCATCTTTTAATCTGAACTATTTATCATTTGTTCCCTATCTCTTTTCACTCCATGTGTTTATCACTTGACTCTAAATGGTTTTGAATTTGAAGTAGCTTGTTTTTTTTTTCAGAGATGAGAAATGCAAGGCAAATGGACTGACAGCTGATGTGTTTTGAAATCCTGAGGGTTTGTGGTGACTTTATTCCTTTGATGTGACCCGTGAGTGACCATTTCACTTGTGTGCCCCACACGCAAGAGATTTTAACTACCACTGAAACACTGTTCTCTGTGCTTAACGCTCTTTTATCCCATCTGTAAAATGGAGGTAAGATTTTGGACAAGTGACCTGAAGATAGGTCAGAAAGTGCTGCAAAAGCCTTGGGCATTGTCGGTATTAGTTTTCTGCTGGCATAGAGACTGGGTGATGTTCTGGGATGTCAAACAGCCCCTAAATCCTGGTGCCAGACCCCAGGATTTCATTCTATTTAGCTGCTGCAATTTTAGGAGGAATAATAGTGATTTAGGCTTGTGTAGTTACCTCAGGGTCTGTGCACAGTACTGGCCTGGGTTTCAGTTGACGTTCATGCCAGACTATGTCTGACTGGTGGAGAAAGATGCTCCGTAGTGTCAGGTGATGCATGTGTGGCTTTGAGGAGCTATGTTTCCAGACAGCCTTAGTCATGCAGAAAACTTCTCTGTTTCTCCAGGGGAATAAGCAGTACCACTAGAAGAATGAGCCCTGTTTGATAAGCCTTTAGCAATCAGTTTGTTCGCATTTCTCTGGGGGGAAAAAGTGCAAAAAAAATCACCTTAGTCTGTTTCTCCTTTTTTTCCAGCTGTCTCATGTCACATTTTATCTCTGGTTCAGCCTATCTCTGGAAGCATCCTCTAAATTGTCTTGCAGGCGGCGAGATAGGAATCGTACATTGTCAATAGTCCTCAGTTCATTTGCTTCTTGCGTCACTGGGGAACACAAGTCATATGAATGGCCTCACACAACAGTGTCTGTACTTTCATAATCCCTGTTATTCACTTGTTATTCTGAGTCATTTGATAAAGACTCTGTCTGACTCATTTTTAGTGGATTTGCTTGTCTACCCCCTCCTTCCCCTGTTACGACAGCAGTAACACAGAGCTGGTGAATGACTTGTCCAGGCTCCCGCAGGGGCGACATGATGTTTGCAAGACAGAGGGTCACAGGCTGGTAGAAGCTTCTCTGCTTCTTCCCTCTGTTAGCACCTGCTGGGACAGTTCTTTTGGCAAATGCCAGATGACTGGGTAATTGATGGAAGAATGGATAATAGATGGAAGGAACGTGGGTTTCCTTCTCCCTGTATAGTAGTGACCTGTGGTGCTGCTGCCATTGGCAATGTGCCAGAACTTTTGGCACAGATGTGTGGATGTGAGTGGTGTCTCCAGACCCCTTTCAGCTTCATGACCACACATTTATAAATCTATTACATCAGCAACGTTAAAACAAATGTGCTTGTGCATGTCAATGCACTAGTCAAAAAACTGAGATGAGATTAGCCCTGCCAGGGCAGGTTTCACACCTGAACTGATGTTGCTAAGCTCGTAGGAAACCCTTTTCCATTCTGAGTGTCCGTGAATACTTTTGGCCCTTTTTGCCCTTTTTGTGCATCATTTTTTTTAAGGACACTGGTGAATATTTATTACCTCTCAACATCTCTGTCTTTTAAATATTTCTGTGGGATTTAAGTGTGAGTCCTGGATGACACTGGCCATTTGGGACTGGTTCTGTTGGTGCTGCTGAAGGGCTATGTATGTCTTGGAGGTTAAAATAAGCGTGCAGTTGATTTATCTGCTACTTTACCTAGGAATTAGACAGTGAGTGTATCTGTGCTGTGCTCCACAGTGCTCAGTATCGCAGCATTTGTAACCCAGAATCTCTTCTCTCTCATGACTTATGAGAGCTCTGGCTCCTGGGGGATTCAGCTTCTCCCTGACGTCCTGTAGTGCAAAATACACCTCTATGCTCTCCGTGTGAACACATTCATAATTTTTGGTTTTGTAGGAACAGTCCTCCACAAATAACAATACTGGTGTTTAGGTACTACAGCTGAAAGCTTGCTGGACAAGCTGAGCCACCGTCTTTTATTTCTGAAATAACACACTCGCACTTTAAATTATGTCCACTTGATGGATAGCATGAGCAAAGTTAAAAGGAAGAACCTGTTATTTGTGTTGTCTTCCTATGGTACTCCACGCCTGGAGAGTATTTCTTAAGGGGCAGAAAATACCTGCCTGGAGCACTTCTGTTTTTTCCTGGTAGAATTTGCAGACCTGCTGGTACCTTGCCCTGGTTCGGGCCACCTGGTCCGTTGGCGGCACGCAGGGTGCCTGATCATCAGTGATCCCAGCCTTCCAGGGGCCGTGCATCAGCTGTGGCTAGTGGGTGAGTTTTCATGAAGTCAGAGATGCTTCTGCAGGCCTTGGACTAGTTTGCTTGTAGCACTGAGGTGCCCAGGTACACAGGCAGCAGCCCTTTCTGTAATGGGCTAGTCGGTTACTGCAGTGAAGAGAATCCTTAGGGGAACTCAGGTCTAATGGTTGTAAAAGAGAAAGGGAGTAAAAGAGAAGAATAGGGAAACCTGAGGCTAAAAGGGAGGAGAAGTGGTGCACCTGAGACCAAGGGAGAAGAAGCATCATCACTTCAGTACAAAGGCAACTTCATTTGACACAGAGAAGTCATCTTAAAATCCACCAGTGGTCATGTTGCCTATCTTGTTCCTAAATTAAAAATTAGCATTACTGTTAGTGAAAAATTTGTAAATGGATGTTTCTCATAGTAAAAAGAAGGAGCCTGTGCTAAATGATAAAGAATTCATTAGATGATCTTGTACTGAAAGCTAAGGGTAGTCGTCACCCTTATTTCTGGGTTACTGATACTACTGTAAAGAGTAATAATAGTCGCGTACCTCCATTGCTCATCTAAGTGCCTTTCTGAGTAGTTGCAGCCACCCAACGTAGATTTCAACATGATTTCTGGAGAAAGTCTCTGGGACTTGCATTACCAGCAGCCTTTGGAATTTTTGATGTGATGGTCACTCTTCTCTTCCTACGCAACAGCTTTTTGTGTGTTATTACTCATCAAAGACTCCAATAAAAGTCTAAGTGAATTTTACACCTACGGCAGCATCTTCTCACAGCTACTGAGGCAGGGGAATATCGTGCAGTTCCAGGAATCCAGTTCTGATCATAATAACACCAAGATAAATTTCAGATAGTATCAGTGCTAACAAAGATATTAATGTAGAATAAAGAGGATAAACCTATATGTAACTTTTTTTTTTATTGGAGCATTTCTTCATCCTGACATTCTGCAGTACTTTTTAATGAAGCGAGATACCTGCTCATTTTGGACATAAATCCTAAGGATTCTAGAAGCCAGCTGTATCCAAAAATAAAACTGACCCATCTACTTCAACTAGGCAAGCTTTGTGAATAGCAAGACATGAACAAATTTGATATTAGAAATATCTTTTACTTGAAAGACTTTAAAGACATGATTTTTCTTCTATAGAAATCTTGTAGGTTTGTTTCTGAATGCCTCTTGTCTCTTGTGCAGCAGAGATTTATACCTGTTGAAGGAAGCACCTTCAGAACAAATGCTTTGAAAATTTTCTTCAGTGGTGCAGTCATCCTACTTCAAATTCAGTATTTCCTTTTTGCCTGTACATAACTTGTGTAAACTGGCAAACTCTTAAATTCTGATAGCAATGAAAATGTAGAAAGTGTAGTAGAGGAAGACTACTTAACGTTGTCTATTATACTCCTCACACAAGATTTTGGTTATTCCTTCATTTTTCCCTGTATCTGATACTGAATTAGTCTGAAAAAGCATTCTAGGGCTAGCTCAAATATGCAAGATGTAGGTGCGTGCAATCTTGTGGTCATGTTTCTTAATCCTAAGGTACATGTT
This sequence comes from Stercorarius parasiticus, assembly GCA_013396915.1. Lineage (NCBI taxonomy): Eukaryota > Metazoa > Chordata > Aves > Charadriiformes > Stercorariidae > Stercorarius > Stercorarius parasiticus. Next base: position 599,220 of record VWZL01001479.1, on the reverse strand, counting down.
AAGCATAAACCCCTTCAATATTGATCTGTTACACGTATTTGTAGTCTTTTGGTGTCTGGGGCAGAGGGCTGTCTGTCACACAGAACCTTTCTAGTTTTGCATACTGTATATTTAGGCCTCATTAACCTTCCTTGGGCCTGAATATAAACAAGTTTATATCTTAAGGTCCCACCACTGTACCTTTGGTTTATCTATTAATGATTATTGAAACCACAAGTGCCTGACAAATGATACAAGTGAGTCAACTGAGAATTTAGAAATTAATTTCAGAAGCTGCTGCTACAAACCACTTCATATCAAGTATCATGAAATAATAATGGTCCTAATGCAATTCTGAACTGTCTGGCTGAACTGTGACATAAAGCATGGAGATGAGATTTAACGAACTGAGGCAATCATTAACCTATCTGTCTTTGTGATGCTCCTCTCTGACTTCTCGTTTAACTGAATAGATATGCACATTGTTTCCCACGATAGTTCACTTCCTGCAAGTATTCATAGGGTATGTCTATGTAAAGAGCTTCTCAAAGATGCTAATTCTACATGACCTTCTAAAATCTCTTAATCCACATGAATCTGCAGGTTGTATGTTTCGAATGCATTATAGTACACAAGTTCAGTGCTGTACCAAGGGCAGTCCATCCACCTTTCTCTCAAAAATGAAAAGAGGAAGACGTTTTTGGTAGCATTTTACCCTTTCAGCTTTCCTGACCATTTTAACTTGGCGCACTCTTGGACTGCACTTACATAAAACCTATTTTGTTCTTTGCTACCTGCACAAGGTTGATGGGTTTTTTTTCCCCGTATTTCTCAAGATCGCTACCAACATGCTGACAGTGGGGGGCATTCTGTTCCAGCAGGCGCGTTAGGCAGTCTGATGTGGGCAGTGGGCGGCTGGTTTCCTTGGCCACCACCCTCGGTTAACTCTCAGACAACGTACCAAGTGCCAACAGCAAGCTGCTGATTATCGTCCGAGACCTTAAGTCTTAGGTGGAAAAATTTAAGTGGGACCTCAAGTGGAGGAAACTTTTTGGAATCAGGTAATCTTTGCATTTTTAAATTGGCTTTGACATTTGACAGGTGAGGAGACTATCAGTAAATGCAAAGCGAGAGCCAGGCAGACACAGAAGAATTAGCTTTGAAGCCAAGGTGGGAGGCGGCATTTAATTATACTAGGGTTTGCTCAGCTTGGGGTGTTGGTGGGCTAAAGTGTTGATGTGAACTTGGCATAGTGGGCGTAATGCACAGAAATAAGACTTCAAAGGGGGATTTTGTTTTGAGGGAGGATTTGGGATTTTTGGACACCCCTTTTTGAGATGAACTGCAAAAGAATTAGATCAAGGATAGCGAGGGGATGGAGGAAAAGGGATCACTGTCAGGACTGGAACTAGGTCTGGGTGGAAGCATCAACTGTTATGAATCAGGCCTTTAAGGAAATCCCAAGAGGTGCAGAAAATAACATATGTCTTTCAGAGTGGGTTTTTTCACCTCTTGAGTCAGACTTTTAGATCTTTTTTCTTGTTTGTATTGTGAACCCATTTTCTTTGTTATCTCCCAGAACAAAGCTAAGGTTTTCACATAGTACCAGAGCCTTTAGAACAGTCACATAGAGGCATGCAAAATTTCCCGAGACTTAGGTGATTGTTACTGAGATGCACTGTGTTTTCTCCCTAGGGGAAGGGATGTTCATTATATTCCCGTCTTTTGCGATAGCTCTAATACATCGCAGTAGCTTGTGGTGACACTGACAAATAGTAACAATGTACAGCTTGGTTTGCCCTAAATCTTTCAGAGCAGGGATACACAGCCACAAGCAAAAGCCAACCAATTTGGGTTGCGTCTATCACTCTTCCCCATGTTTATGCCTCCAATACTGCCTCGTGCCCCCTATCTTCTACCCACCACAAGACCACAGCTCTTGCTGTGTTCATAACAGCAAAAGCTGTTGAGCATATTGGACTCAAGTCTAGACTTGATGGCCAAAATGGGCAGCCTACCTGTTTAGATCGACCATCTGATCACTGCCTAGTTGCTGTACACTGGCCAGCCACTGCCTGTCATCTGCTGGGCACGCCAAAAATCTGTCAGTTAGCCCAAGAGGTGCAGCTGCAGTGGCCAGTGCCTACACTAGCCTGTGGCTGGCCGAAGTGCTACCATGTGCTGCTCGGGCTATTGCCCTAACAGGAATATTAGGAGAGGGCGAAGGGAAAAATTGCAAGGAAAGAGAGATACTCTGCACTCAGTAATTGTATAGTCTCTTTAATTGCTCAAGATTTGTGAGTGTTCTGTAACTAATCCTACTGTGATCATGTAAATTTGAATGTTTCAATATAAACGTCATGCCCCTCGGGAGCTCTTTCTTCCTGAAAGAGATACAAATGACTTAACAGCCATATATTGATGCCTAACTGCCCTGAGTTAGTGTTTCAAAATCAAATGTCATCTCTCACTAGGAATGTGCAATATTTTCAAAATGCAGACTTGCAGTTACTATAAAGAATATAATTAAACTTCTTACACTTTGTGCATTCTCTGTGGTTTTTAATGTGCTCATCAGTGCCATGTGAGCACTCTCATGGCTGTTTGTGACAGTTTAACGGCAATTCTCACCAAAGCCATTGCATGTTTTTGGCTCACTCTCCTTTTCTGTTAAAGGTAGCTGTTTAAGATATACTTTTGTAGAGAAAGAAATTATGAAAAATTGCTCCAGCGGATATGGGTGTCTTGTAGCCACCTCTGTCACTGAAGTGCTCTGTGCTCAGCCAGCAACAAAAGCTGTGATAGCAACTGTCTTTACCAAAAACAAAAAACAGGAGTTTTGATTAAAGAAGAAAGGCAGTGGTGGAAGCAGGGAGAGTTGTTCTACTTATATTTTTGCATGTGTCAGGGTAGTGTGGCATTAGACAGTGAAGACATCAAGGAGGAAGGGTTGAAGGACATTAGGGAAGGTGTAGACATCAGTATTGACCACGGTGAAGTTGATCAGAAACTCTTTTGGGATGGATGTTCATACCGAAGTGTTTTATCCATCTCTTTTGGGTGCATTGATTCATACTTCTGCAATTGCCACCCTACACCCCCATCATCTGTAAAGGTACCAGAGCTTGCAAAGTGCCCTGCAAAAAACAAGTGAAAGAAGACTAAGACGACTTTCTTTTGCAATATCTCATACAAGACACGTGCTATCTGTGATACACACAGGAGAGGGGAGGCTACTTTTCCTTGATACCATAACTCCAGCCATAGCTCACAAAGGGAAGTGGTACCCAGATCTTGCACCTGAAGACTGAGAGAAGCAGGAGCATCCATGCAGCTGTGAGAGATCACAGAGCAGGCTGCTACTCTCACACTGAAATGTGGGCAGAGCTTGGGGAAAGCCTCAGGGGAGTCACAGCCACAAGCCGAAATTTCATTTCATTGAAGTAAAGGCCAGCTGAAGACCTTACATGACTTTGGCTGTTTCTTCCCTTTCCGACAAAACAGGACATTTGCAGGCAGTTCAAGTCCCTTCAAGAGAAGTGATCAGTTTTCTGGCTGTGAGAAAAATTAATTTCTCCAAGTAGGAGAAATTGGGCATATGACCCCGAAAGATCTGTTTGTGAAGGAAAGGCTTATAGATAGTGTATTGCAAACCCCAGAAAAGATTCCATCTACTGCTGGGAGTTGGTGTCTAAAGATCCCTGAAAGAGGGGGAAAAAATAAATAGATGCACTTCTTAGCTTTCCTTTGCTGAATCATCACAGTCTTTTCTCCTTTGCCTTTGATTTTCTTACCTTGAAAAATTAGTCTGTCAAAATCCGTGTGATCCTAGGGATATTTGATGTAAATGCTTTCATGGTTCATGTCAGAGAACGTAGTTACATAAATGTGGTGGTTCACGTGAGAGAATATGGTGGCTGTGTAAGTATCTCTTACGGTTATTTAGTGTCTTGACACCACCAGTTTGTTTCATTTGTTACTAGAAAAAAGGTGAAAGTCCTAGAATATGAGGGGGTTTAGTGGAGCAAACGCCTCAGCAAGTTTGCCGATGACACCAAGCTTACTGGTGCGGTCCACACACTGGAGGGAAGGGATGCCATCCAGAGGGACCTGGACAGGCTTGAGAGGTGTGCCTGTACAAACTTCATGAAGTTTAACCTGGCCAAGCGCAAGGTCCTGCACCTGGGTCACGGCAATCCCAAACACAAATACAGGTTGGGCTGAGAATGGATTGAGAGCGGCCCTGTGGAGAAGGACGTGGGGGCGTTGGTGGAAGAGAANACCTTATTATTGGCCTTCCAGTACCTAAAGGGGGCCTACAGGAAAGATGGGAAGGGACTCTTTATCAGGGAGTGGAGTGATAGGATAAGGGGTAACGGTTTTAAACTGAAAGAGGGGAGATTTAGATATTAGGAAGAAATTCTTTACTGTGAGGCTGGTGAGACACTGGAGCAGGTTGCCCAGAGAAGCTGTGGATGCCCCATCCCTGGAAGTGTTCAAGGCCAGGCTGGATGGAGCTTTGAGCAACGTGGTCTAGTGGGAGGTGTCCCTGCCCGTGGCAGGGGGGTTGGAACTAGATGATCTTTAAGGTCCCTTCCAACCCAAAGCATTCTATGATTCTATGAAACTGAATATCCTGAAACTTGCTGAACTTGGACTTGATCTGTGTTTTAAGCCACACTGAATACCTGGCTTATGCATTGGTATTGTTCTCCCAGTGCTTTTTGGGACTGAATAATTTGAGAGGCCCAGGTTGTTACTATTAAGTTGAAACAGAAAGTATAAGAGATAATACGAAATGGTTTTTTGAAAAAGGTATTCCTTAATACCTGGTTTCACCTGCTTGGCTGCACATTGGAGTCCACCTAGGAAATCACAAGTGACATTTACGTGGAAAAGAGACCCAAGTATTTTCCCAACCAGAGTCAAATAATATATGGAACTACTCACACCCATGGCTGGTTTTGAGGAAACAGCTGGATGCAGCCTGTGTTCAGCCACATTAAAAAAACTAATAATGCAAGTGTGTGTGTCCCGCTATAGTAACTGGCACTGCGCACTCAGTTTTTTATTTCTCTTTTCTTCTTACTCTATTCCCAAATTGCTAATTAGAGTCAACAAATTGGCTGTAGAATACAACAAGACATCATGCAGTCTGCCAAAAGGAGTGGCTGGCATCCGTACAAATTGGGTTATGATGTGTTTGAAGACTTAATGTTGAAAAAAGCTTTCCATATTCTCTTCATCCTCCCTGTCCTCCTACTGAAGTGACTCAATTCCAAAGGCAGCAACATATTGCTCCCTTGCTATCAGGGGTTTGGTTAACAGAAATGAGTTTTTCCATGAGGAAACGTGGCCCTCTGCCAATTAAGTGTCATTCTTAGGCGAAGTAACCAGTAGGTGCAGACCCTCAGTGATGGGTAATTTGTACATAACCCAAATGAAGCGTTGTAATAACGGTTGCAGTAGTTTGGCTTGGCAAAGAGAGGAGTCTGGAATGTGAGACTTCTGTAGCTCTGAAGCAGCGTGTGTAGACGTACTACAATCCTATGGTGCTGTACAACAAATGCAGGTGTGCTGTGTGGCTCTATGGTCCCTCCCTATGCCTTGTAGGAGAGAGATGGGTGTCTGAAAAAGTTAGACTGCTTAGAGCGGAGGTGAATATTCCAGTCCCTTTCTGTACTGTATGGCCCAATAGGATGTCTGTGCCATCACTTGCTTTTTCTCCATGACCTTGCTATCCTCGTATCCCCATGTATTGACCAATGGCTTACAGTGGCTGATTTTTTCTGAATTTACATGTTAATGTGAAGGTTAAATCGGAGCCCTGATGTTAATTTCCCAAGTATGTTTTCACTGGTACAGTGGAGGATGCATTTGGCTGTCAAGGATATGCAGCAATTTGTGCTCGTAAACTTTTATGAAAGTTTTTACCCAAAATAACACGATACAGGTGGATTCAGAGGTGACACTAGATCTGAGGGTGATATCAGGGGAGGAAGCAATTCCCTTTTCTTCTGCAGTCTCCTACTTTATGAGCTTTCAATTAGCCTAGGTTTCAATAGCTTCCAATAAGCCCAAACTTGGAGTCATGATCTTGTTTGTAAAACACAGGGGAATATGACTGAAAGCGTGGAGCTAGGCTGACCTGACTCCTGCTGCTGTGATGTCTCAGTAAACGTGGAACTTTTTTGATCATACTGACCAAAAGTATTTCTAAAAGATGTTGCCCTGTTGGTAATTGCACTCTTGAGCAATGATGGTCTTTTCTGAATGAAGCAACTTGAGACACTGTGAAGAAGCCTTGTAGCGCTGAGCACGTAGGTTTCTGTGTCATCCCAAATCCTTTGAGAAATAAGCCAGTGTTTGGGCCACAGGGAGCACAGGCTTGCACAAAGGGATTTGTACAGCAGGAGTTGGCTGAGATATATGATATGTGTTTGTGGCTCGTTGGCTGTAAATTGTGGAAGTCTTATTTCTCTGATATGCTTCTGAGCAAAGCAGTGTAGTGGTTGTAGTAAAAGCAGTGCTAAATACGCTTAATGGAGATGATCAGTTTTCAAGATTTGCATCTGTCGTCATGTATTCAGCAACTTATAATTGTTGCCATATATCTTAACAAAACAATCTGCAAAATCCATGGCTACTGGCTGTTTCCAAGTTCAGATACACTGCTTGTCTGGTGGATTTGGAAGAGGATTGCATGCATTGTCACGCTGCCTTATCCGACCCTTTGATCTCGCTCACAGTTCTTCATGCATAAAGATTTTGAGAGCGTTGGTTTCCTTTTCTCTTCTACACAAGTATTTAATCTAAAATATTTAATTTGAAAAAATTGCAGATATGAAAACAGAGCTTGAAGACAAACGTTTAATGCCTCGGAGGAAAGAGGGTCTGCTTGAGTCGAACACACAGGGTTTAGAGTCAAGATGTCTGAATTCCTTTCTCAACATTCTAGATTTCCAAAGTAACTGGAAGCAAGTCCTTTGGTGCCTCAGTTTTTCACATTTAAAATGCATTTAAAGGATATTTGGCCATTTCTTTTATTTACTTGCTGAGATTTTAGTCAGCTTCCTTTCAAAGAATTTAATTGCTTTAGGATAATGGCATTATTGTCAAGGAGTTAGTAAGTTTTAAATAACCGTGGTATATGGTATATACTTACTGATTGTAGAGAGTGGTAAAAATCCATATAAAAATGAAGCATGAAATAGTATATATGTAAAATAGTTTTATCAGCTTCTTCACCTACTGTAGGATTATGGCATTTTGTCCCTTTAAAAAGTTAATCATTCAAAAAATTAGGAGTTGGATCATAGAGTGTATCACAGGATTTGGTAGCTGGCTCTGATATGAAAAATACTTCTGGTACGATTTGTTAAAGAAGTTCTTGTTTTTAACTATGTTATTAGATTTTTTTCTGGAAAATGTCTTTTCTCTTTACTCCCTATGATTTAATTTTAGGGATACTCAATAAATAATCCCATTGTTGCAGCTTGAGGAGTATTTAATATTATCACCTCAGGGTGTCTTATTTAACTAATATTGTAGATGGATTAGGTGGATAAAACCCAAATATTTTAATGCACCAGTACTAACCTGTCATTATTCAGTGTATGATTCATCCTAGGAGTCAAATGTCCATGAATGTAGATCCTTTTATTATTTTCCTTAATATGCTGAAACTAAGTAGATCCTCTTAATGCTTTATATTGGTACAGCCTCTTAATTTCGGGGGCTGAGAGAGGAGAACAGTTGGTTGTTTTTTTCCCCATCTTGAAACTCAAATCAGGTTTGTTTTTTCTTGTTTTTGTTTGGTTTCCCTCCTTGCCTGGTGTTTCTACCTCTGGGGTCTCCACCCCTTTTCAAAAATGAACCTCTGAAGAAAACGAGAAAGAGCTTTTTTTTTTAATGAAAGCTCATCGTAACTAAAAGAAAAATTGAGGGTGAATACCCTTGAGTAGTCAGTATACATTTTTTTGTTTCATGTTAAGAAGAGATAATTGTTCTTATCATTCCACTTTTCATTACACAATTAGCAGATTTAATGTATCCATCTGACTCCGTATAGACTAATCTGTCTTCTTGGAGACTAACCTGTTCTGTGTCTCAATTATATGATTCTTTTAATGTTTTTCTGGGTCCAAGATAATTTTTAATGTATTTTGGTTGAAAAGATGTTTGCAGTATCCATAACACCATCCTTAAAAAGTGGTTGTTAACTTTTTTTCCCATGGGTACGTGTGTAATGGAAATTACTTTAGCACCTGCATTATCTTTGTAACAGGGCAAATCCAGAATTGCACAGGCAATGTGATAATATTTTAGCATTACATAATTTAGCTTTTTAGATCCCTGGGTCTGCTGGGCAAGGACTGGTGATTTCTTGTAGTCTGACCTCATAGAAGCAGCTCAGTATGTTAATGGAGCAGCACATACACTGTGGACATTCTTAATGCACTGCCTTCTGCTGCCTACTTGCCCTTGTACTCTTCAAATTTGTCATCAGCAATGCAAGCGAATCATTTATCCCACCTTCATGTTTTCCTAAGGAAAACGAAGAAAGGAGGAAAAAGAATGGCAAGAAAGGGACAGCTTGAGAGTTACCTACAGCCCTCTGACAAAAATAAATGTGTATGTGCAGAGAGAAAGAACATTTTCATTTTGTCTGTAAGGCTTCCAGCTCAGATACACAGAAGGAGAGACAGACAGACAGACAGACAGGCACACACCTCTGTCTCCGATCCACCCAGGCTCAGCAGCAAGTTGGCAGCCTGCACCACGAGCTGTATCAGCAGCCAGCAGTTCACTCGCCTGCTCAGCTGGAAATCCTAGTTGCTAGGGATTGCTCCCCCAAAATGCCATCAATTTTCTCCTCTTTATGGGAGGAGTTCAGCTAGAGGAGAGACCTACGTTCCCTCCCGTTTGGTGGGAGGTGAGAGTAAGCCATGCCTCAGAAATGAGAAATAGCTTCTGTTGGCCCCGTCTCTCCCTGTGGTCAACACACACAGGAGGTAAAGATGCCTGAGTAAAGATGCCTCCTGTTGTCACAATGGGACCTTCTCTGCCACTGTCAGGTGAAACTACAAGAGTGTATGCAGCGGGTCTGCATTAAATCCCTTTATTCACTTAGGGCCTAAGTAGCACGGTTGGAAAAATGTTAGGTAGAACTTGATTTCCTTATTCTTAAAAAATTGCCTCTGTGGGTTTGCCTTAACCAAACATGAAAAGCTGTGGTAGTGGTACATTATGCAATTAAAGCAGGAGGAGACATCTTGGCCAAGTAGCACCCATCCTTTGGCTGCCATACTTTCATCCCAGTTTAGTGGGAACTCAAAAATTCCCCTCTGTGAGTGAAGTAGGGTCTCTTCTCAAATGAGCTTTGTGGATATAGCTGAGAAGGGCTGTGATGGTTGCACTTCACTCACTGCCAGCAGCTGAAAGGCAGCACTGAGGGACTCAAAGACCCATTGCACGCTATCATCTCTGTGTGCGTGACCAGGTACCTTTGCAGCTCTCCCTGTTTTCCCCCTTCCTGTTCATACGCTTCTCGTTTCTTCTCATTCCTTCCATTTTTCTTGATTGCTCTTGATCAAACTTGCTGATATCACGCGCATACGCATGCATCTTATCACAGCTGGGTGGCCCTATGAGGGTACCCCCTCCCTTGTGCAGATGGGAGTAAGCTTGCCCTGGAGAAGACAGGAGGATTGCTTGGCTTTGAAGCTTTCTGTTTGTTAGAGGAGTGAATCCTCCTCTGGACGGCAGATCAATTTTACCCAAGAGCTCTGAGCAGGACAGGTTTTGAGAAACAGCTGTATTTCTCTGACAGTCTGGCTAATCTGTGCTTGCAGGACTGTTTGGTTTTTATTATTGTGATACAAGTATTTACAAAAATAGAGTGGTTTTTTTTTACATTTTTCATTATTCAAATAGCTTAAAATCCATATGAAAAGGACATTTGTATGTGTGCCCAGATGTAGAGCCCCTGTTAGTGAGGCCAGCTGGGATTAAAGTCTCATTTGTATAATTTGTAAAGGCTTTGGAATTTTTCCTATGGTTTTCAGCCGTAAGCTGGCATTTAGCTTTTGTCAGACTGCTGGACAGCTTGCACAATAAAGCTTCCAACTAAAAATATTTCCTGTGCAACAGGGAAAACCCCACCAGGGAAAAATGTGCATTTTAAATGCGGTGACTGTGAAGTTGGTTTGAAAAAAAACATTATTATTAAAAAAAAAGGGGGGGGGGGGAAGCAGGCCCTGTGTGTTTTAAAGGCTTAATCAAAGAGAGCTCCACTCACAAGTAGCACAACATACAGAGGCTCATTTTCTGCAAAAGCAGAAATAGAATGGTAAGGAATTTAGGAGGCACACACTGTGCGCTCAGGATGCTCGCTTGCACACAACAGTAGAGAGTAACATTGCACAGCATCAGATACCCTCGCCCTGTCCTTATTTGCCCTTGGACCATGCTGTGAAGAGCTGCTGAGGTGCAGTGGTTGACTGAGCCAGCCTTCTGTGGCTGGCCAGCTGTTCCCCATATAGCCCATTGCCACTGTAATTCCAAATCTTGCTTTAACTGCTGGATAAATGTCCGAATCATGTCTGGGTTGTTTGCTCTCTGGGGAGTGCAGCATCACTCCGTCTCACTCCTCCTCCCACAATGGGTGGGTGGATGGCAAGGAAATGCTTTCCTTACCCTTCCCATCTAGGGACCTGCATGGGACTTGGATTCGGAGGTGTCACCCTCCTGCTGGATAACGCTTCAGTGCCTTCAGTGTGTTTCTTAAGCTGTTCTGTGGCTTGTGGAGTCAAAAAGCTACAAACGCATGTCATCTCAGAAAGGGGGTGGTGGAGTCACTGTGTGCACAGCTCCCGGAAGAAAACGGTGCAGCCTGGTTTAGCAGAAGTTGGGCTTACGGGGTGAGATAACCAGTATGAAAAATGGGAACTGAAATCACGTCTCTTCACTCCCCAGCAAAGTTTTAAGGATTTTGGCTTGTTTGAATTCTTTTTTTTTTTTTTTTTATTTCCCCTGTCTTTTTTTAAATAATCTTGAAATGAGCCCAACTTTCTCCTTGATTGTACATGGTGATGATTCTTCTCATCTTTGCTGGCATTTCACAGCTGTTTGTTCACAGCTTTCTCCCAATACAGGAACAGAAACAGACCACAAAGCGGAGGATTGTTGTCTTTTTGGCATTCTTGAGCTCTATATTAAAAGCCCTGCGTATTTTTCTAATCAGGATTACAGAATTAATTTGCGTGGTTTATCCTCTGATGGAGCGGAGTTTGTATCTCTCTTTGTGAAAATTTTTATGCTTCATCGACCTCACCTTTTTTTGTTGTTCAGCTGTTTTTCAAGAATCTGTGGATTAAAAATGAAGTTTTCAGAAAGAAAAGCCTTCACTTAGGTAATTTGAATAACTAATCAAAGTGGCTTTATGTTCTTTTCTTTCATTTGGTGTCTGCTGTGGTAACGGAAAACATTTCTCATGGGTGAACGGTGCATTTATTTGTAGCCATTTACGTTCAGTTGTATTTTGACTGCAAATACTTTTGTTTCATTAACATTAATGCAAAGTTCAATGACCAAATGTTCCTGAGTGTTGCTCGCTGCATTCTGAAGTTTATTTACATGAGGTTTCTGTATGAATTTTCCTTCACTTTGGTGGGTAGGTGCAAAGGATAAATTTGTAGTAATAGCACAGCAGGAAACGAATGCCTCTCCAATTGAGAATTTATGAATATCCCTTGCTGTTGTTGTTTCTTGAGAAAAACAGCAGGATGTATTCATTTTGAGGTGCTGTCAGTGTATACTTTTGTTCTTTTTGCCTGTCTTCTTTCAGAAATCTGAAATAAGAATCACATCGATGGACTGTAGCAAGTAGAAACAAATATGACAGTAAAAGACAATATATCCGTGTTCAGTGTAGCTGTAATAACTTGCTTTGACTCATGTTTATTTGTATTTTGCTTCAGCATGTTGTGTGCATGTGAGTGTCATAAATTTACTAATGATGCAGTATTGATTAATTCTTACAATATACCTGAAAAAACATCCCGTACAAGATGACCAGGATATAGGATTTCTTCCCTTTGAAAAATATTGAGATACTGAAAATGTGTTTTGCTGCAAATTAGGATAGAAAAAAAACCCCAAAATTTCAAATGAAATGAAATTTCTGGAGGAAAATGGATTCAGATATGGTGAAATATTTCCTTTTGCTTCAAGAGGAAAGATTTGTTTCAGTGGTGACATTTTTATTTGTATATCTATGACTTTTATGTCATAAAATAGATCCTATAGATCATATACAAATGTCATGAATGTAACCTGTAAAAACGTGGATTGTTCCATTTTGGCAATATTAGATTGTTCCAGCTTTTACACAAGCATTTGGATTTGGACTTGTTTTGATTTTGTTTCAAATATTCAATGGCTGCTTATTTAATTTTTATCGGAGTTGACAGAGAGTATTGATCAGCTGTGTAAAAATACGCATTTTAATGAAAGGCTTAAGAGGAAAAAACTTGGCAATGTGGTGGGGAGGTGGTGCCCAGGCATCAAATAAAACACGTAGAAGGGCTGAGAAAAGAAGGTGATGAGTTGGTGGCCTCCATTTACACCATCGAGATGAGAACTACAGACCACTTTTGGCCACTGAATGATCCACTCGGGCTGCAGTAACATTTGAGGCTTGTTACACACCAACCTGAAAAAGAAAACAGGAGTAAAATAGAGAGAGATGGGCTTTTTGTGTAGGTGGGGTAGAAGTGGTATGGACATAACCGTAAGTCATCTTCTGAATGACAGTATTCATGGTTTTCTTATCCGGGGGCGTTATTTGCTAGTTGATAAGAAGGTGTAACAGCTGAGTGCCTGGATTTCTCCCACAAAAATGACATTTTAGCCCATTGGTATATCTGCCAGCTAGTGAGGAGATACACTTTAAATCTTATTTCTGAAAGTGGCATCCATGTAACTGTCAGTTTAAAAGAAAAGGTGGAGTGAAAATACTCTTGACTTAGTTCGACAGGATATTTCTTTCTGAAGAGTTGGCAGTTTCTGCACTGCAGGTCTCAGCAAGACTTTGACGGATGTGTGACTCAAAGCATTGTGTATCCCAGATTCAATATCAGTATGGCATATCTGGTGCTCTTAGTGGGATCTCATCCATAGGGTCTGCACTGTGCTAAATCATATCTTGACAGTTACATTTGGCTTTCTTGAAAGAATACTGGTAAGGCCTCAAATTACCAGTTCTGGAATCTGTATTTAAACAAAGATATAAACCGCTTGGGTCTTTTTTTCCTTGTCTCAGGGAAAAAAAAAAAGAAATGATCAGATGGCTAGAAAACATGATCTGAGATGAAACAGGATTCTTTAGCCTTTAAAAATTAAAAAAAAAAAAAAAGGGGAAGAGAGCAAGCATCTTTAACTGTCTTGTTTAAATGGAAACAAGGAAGATTTGGCTTAAATGTTAAGAAAACCTTTCAACATTAGGATAGGAAAACACTGGAGTAGATGGCTGGGGGAGCTCTGCAGCATCAGGAGTCATTAAGAACAAGCTAGCTGTATATCTGCTGGGAGTGATCTAGGTATTGCTTGTCATGTGTGGGGGCAAGGGGAACACCTACGGGATCCCATTTCTTTCACGGCCTAAAGCTCTGCCAAAGTGTCTTGAAAGCAGAAGTAACTTGTACTGCAAGCTCTCTGCAAGCTCCTCTGCAATGCAGCCTTTTGAACTTCTAGGTTCAGAAGTCAGCTCTAAATAAATAAGCATCAGTCACTGTTGCTCATTTTACAAAACAGAAATAGAGAAAGAATATTCACTAATGGCTGTAAGACATGGCAAACATCCTTATAAACATGTTGTTATGGCAAAAGCTTATTAGCTCTTGCTGAGATACTGTCAGGAGCTGTATTGGATATGGCTTCTCACATCTTTTACTGCTGGTAGATGCCTGTAGAGAGGTCCTGCCCCTTCTTAGGTCATTGCTTTAACTGCTGTTAACTCTCCGCAGTCGTGATTTCACCCTTGGTGTTTACAGTCAGCTAAATTACAGTGGAGCACTGGGTTTGAATATCCTCTTCTTTTTAAAAATTGACTTTTATAACTGCTGCAAATTCCATATTTTCACTTTGATTACCCTGAAACATAACATGCTTCCTGGGGGCAGCAGGTTGGGTTAATATGCCACGTATGTGTTCATTCATGAGCCAGGAATTCCTGACGTACAACCTTACAGGGAAAACACAGGGCAAAATAGTTTAGTTAAATGCTGACGTGTTCTGCTCTTATTTGTGTTTTCCTACTGGAGGATCAAACCATAACTCCAATTACACCTGGTATTGTTTCAGTGTTTTCCTCACCTGCTGCCTCTGTGGGGAGCAGACCTGAAAATGTTCCTCACCAAACTTGCGCTCACAGCCTTCATTCACAAACCAGAACGATGGCTTTGTGCCCAAGTTAAGCCAGAAGACTTTTTTAGCCTGACCATTTTTATATGAGAAGTTTAACTCAAGGTGATGTGCAAAATCCGCTGAACCTGACCTACGTTCAACTACCATTTGTTCAAATCTTATCCTTTGCGGAAATTTTAAAAGGGAGGTGTCTTGTTGCAGGAAGCCTCTGTCAAAGGAACCTCTTTAATTCTGGGGAAATGTAACTGCAAGACTGTAAAATTCAGAGAAGACTCAGAAAGCTCCATAGGAAAAGTAAGTTAAGTATGCAGGTGACTGCAAAACGGAAGGAGGATGTGATGATGGAGGAATATGCAGATCATAGAATCATAGAATTGTTAGGGTTGGAAGGGACCTTAAAGATCATCTAGTTCCAACCCCCCTGCCATGGGCAGGGTCACCTCCCACTAGACCAGGTTGCTCAGAGCCCCATCCAGCCTGGCCTTAAAAACTTCCAGGGATGGAGCTTCCACCACCTCTCTGGGCAACCTGTTCCAGTGTCTCACCACCCTCATGGTGAAGAACTTCTTCCTAACTTCCAGTCTAAATCGACCCATCTCTAGTTTTAATCCATTCCCTCTAGTCCTACCATTACGCGACATCCTAAAAAGTCCCTCACCAGCTTTCTTGTAGGCCCCCCTTAAGATACTGGTAGGCCACTATAAGGTCTCCTCGGAGCCTTCTCTTCTCCGGGCTGAACAACCCCAACTCTCTCAGTCTGTCCTCATAGGAGAGGTGCTCCAGCCCTCTGATCGTCCTCGTGGCCTTTCTCTGGACACATTCCAGCATGTTCATGTCTCTCTTGTAGTAGGGGCTCCAGAATTGGACGCAGTACTCCAGGTGGGGTCTCACGAGAGTGGAGTAGTAGATAGTGCTAGGTAAGTGAAAAATCTATTGTTAGATGGCAGCATGGGTGGGTATAAATGGCAAAAGGGCATAAATCTGAACTGAAGGCAGTATGTCAGATTTGGCATTTGTCAGGTAGAGTTTGAGGGCATAAATGCTCTGACTAGGTTACAGGAACCATCAGCAGTACGTAGCCGAGTTTACAGGTGTATTCACCTCAAGTCTGGACCTCTTGTCTCAGGGCCTGACTTAGCTGAACTCGTCAGTTCTAGAAGGTCGCAATATACCACTGAGCAAGCCCGATCCAGACACACCAAGTTATTTGTCCCTGCATATAGCCAATGTTTAGCCATTCCATGTAATGTCTGTCAGCAAATGTATGCAAACATTTATCTGCAGTCTAGATGTGATCTTCAAGGAATGTTGCTTTGCTAGTATACAGGTTACAAAATAGCAACTATCTTTCTTTTTTTGTTTCTTTTTTTGTTTGTTTTTTTTTAATAAAGCATCAGTTAAGTTTATTGTTTTCTTAAGAGAGGGACACCAGGACCTTCTCCAGTCTTGTTTTCAAAAAGGCTTTTAGAGGCAGATGCTTTACTCCTGATTTCTTACATACTGATTACTTTCCAATAATTAAATTATATGTTTAAAGATTTATTTTAATGTAAATTAGATGATCAAGGTACCAGTGGGAGTGTGGGTCACAAATGCATCTGTGTGGTACGTAGATGTAGACTCTGTCGTCAGAGAGCTTTGAGGAGGACAAAGGTATGCCTAGATTTCGGTTGGGTATAGCCAAATTTATGGAAGCTGAGTCCATCAGAGAGTGTTCTTTGAGGACAGTCTGTTGTAATGTCAAACATGGGGTCCTGAGCTGACATGTGCAGAGTGTGTCAAAGGTAGGGTCACTCCACACTTGCACCTTTCCTGTCATCTCTTCCCTAGCATCTGCTGATGCCCAGAGACAGAGCAAGAGGCTGGTTGAACCTTTTATTTGAACAAGTATGGCTTGTAATCTTATTTTTATGACCCAGTAAAATATTTTAAAATATTTTAAGGGAAGGTTACGATCACTTACTGTTTCCTGCTGCATAATGCAGCAAGTGATTCCTGCACTTTGGCACACGCTGCAGTGAGCAATCCTTGGCATCTCCCTTTGGAAGTCACCAAGGCTTGATTTAAAGGGCCCAGGTAGTAGATGCTTTAGTACGTCCCTCAATAATCAGGATTAGGTGAACTTGTTACGAGTTTTGATCTTTCTTCCTTTCAGAAAGTGTATCTAGGTTTTCTGTGTAAATCCTACTCTGTCTTCCTCCCACAGCTTCTTGACTGCTGATTTCAAAGGTAAAGGAGGGAGAGTAAGCAAATTTGAGGGTGGCACATACAGCTGTCTTTTGGGGAAAAAAGGAATTCCTTTTTTACCTCGGTGCGAACCTTAGTTTATTATTTCTCGTGTGTTGCTCCATGTTGGAATTTAAAGGTAAAACTGGGGCAGTGAATTTCTCGGTGAACGGTTGGGAGGATGCGTGTTTTTAGGAAACACCTAGTACAATACTGTAAGCTGAGCTTCTGGCTAGTTAACATACTGTAGACTGCGGTGCGATTACTGGGCCAGGTTCATTTCTACTGGCACAGGAAAATCATGATTTCACTGGGGGGGACACGGACAGTTGTTTTGTTGCGCTTGTGGGAAAGACAGATGATGTTTTCACTGGCTTGTTGGACAGTTTTCATTTCGGGGTAGATGCTTTGACTTGAGACGGTCTCTCCTCTGCTGTTACTTGGATTTTGCCGACCGCTGAGCATAGCATTCGTCGTGCTGTTCATCATGAAGCCTTTCCTGTGATTCATCCGCACAGGTTGGTGTGCCATGCTTTCAGGTGTTGGAGCATGGCCCGGGTGTAGCCCTCTGCTGTGGGTAATTGTAGGAGGACATTTTCTGGAGCAGAACTTCTTAAGTGACGAGTGATTTGCAAAATGCCATTAGAGAAAACTAAATAGGATTTCAATTTAAAGCTTGGGAAGGATGTATCACGAAGAGTTAACAGTGGCCTATTGGGCTAAATGTTCTTGAGGCAGGAACAGGCCCCTCCCTTTCACAGGCAGGGGATAGGTGCAGAACAATCAGGGAAATACAAGTCCCATCTTAGAATGCCATGAGCTTGGCCAAAGGCTGGTGTACACAAGTTCCTCTTCGGGACTTCAGGGGGCTGAACTTTCTCCTTTTTTTTTTTTAAGTCTGATTTTTAGCAAACCAAGCATTGGCAGTGTATTCGTGTGTGTGGTGTTTGTGTGCTACAGTAATGATTCATTCTAAGGGGAATGAAGGTGAAGCTGCGTTCTTGAACCTGGAAGTATGTTTGATTTCACTGAAACTGAAAGGAACTGAAATACTTTAATTCAACAACTTATAAAGAACAGTACATTACAAGCTCTAAAACATCAGCCCGAGGGAAAAAGCAAATATTGCTATTGGCAGAGAAAGAATATTTCAGGATGCTGAGTTTGAAGCAATTTTACTCTAAAACTGAGTAAATAAGAAGTGACAGGCTGAATCTTAATTGTTTCTCTGGGCACCAGGCTGAGGCCGCTCAGTGCCTGGGAAATGGAAACAAGGGCGTTGAGCTTTGTATTCTGTGTGAGGCCAGTATGGGGAGAGAGCCCGTGTTGGAGCCTGTGACAGACAGCATGCCTGAGACAGCATAATGTGGATTAGCTGGAGTTTTCCAGAGAACCGATACGTAACGTGGTGCCAGTGCAGCCGGAGGGTGATGGACTTGAGGCTCTCCAGGCGGAGCAGGGCTTCAAGGATGTCGGTCTTACGGCACCGGTCACCTGCCTGTGGGGGAACACTGTGGTTAAAGATGAGAATATTTAACTGCAGCATGCCTCTGCCACTGGTCCAGCAGTATGGTGAAGCAGGTTGGCTTTGGTGGGCTCCTATCCACTGGTGTCCCAGCTCTGGCACAGCTCAGCAGCTTCTCCTGGCTCTCAACCCCTCCATCTCTTCACTCATGGCTGAGCCTTCAGGCAGTTCAAGGTGCCTCGGGAGTGCTCTGAAAGAGTGAAAACGAAATATTGATGTTACTTTTCCACTGAAAATTTGAACTTCTAATATTTCTTCTATTTGATGTGGTCATGTTGCATTTTGGAGTCTCCCACAGAGGAGCAGTTCTGATCTGTGGGTGGTCCTGTATTTCAGAGGTGGGTTTGCTTGGCTGTTTAAATTTTCATTACTTAATTAAAAAAAAAAATTGTCACATCCACAAAAGTAAAAAGGTCCAAGAATTGTAAAGCAGGTCCCTTCCTGAGTGAATCTAGGCAACTGCTGAATGCAGATCTTGAGTGACCTGGGGTTGGATGTTACGCTAGGGCATAGACACAGCAAGAGAAGCATGGGGTAACAATTTTTAAAGCCTTATTTTTTTTCTTTTTTTCCCCAGATATAAGATTTTTTCAGCAACTGTTTTATTTGGTTTCTAGTGAGCTTGATTGGTTGTTAGCTTATCATCAGTTGTCTGGGAAATTGCTGCTGAATGTCTGTGTTTCAGGGATGAGTAGTGCTGATGCCCATTCAAGAATATTAAGAAGTTGTTTAATGAAGACCTTTTTTAGGATGAACATTACTTTAGTGGGTCTGCTATTAGGCCTTTGTATTATTTCCTTTTTACAAAGTAAGAACCATGGGGAACATCTCACAACTAGGTTACAAAACCCTGAAAAATTGCTTTTATAATGAAAATTGCAACCAACTTGTAAGTCTGCTACTAGTAAATGCAGTGGTAATGCTGGACTAATCGGGGGCTGGGGCAGGGAATTAGTTTAACACTTTTTAAAAGAATAAATGAATATTTGAAGAGCACCTTGTCAAAAGGAAGTGCAAAAATCGTATTTAAAGATATTAGTCTGTAATTATTGCACTTTCATTATATACCTAAGGGTCGTAAATTCAGATTTCCACTATCTCAACATGTTGTGGACTATCAACAGAATCAGTGGGGCTGCAGGGAGGTGATAGTTAGTATCATTTAGCCTACAGCATGATTCCCATTGTTCCGGAAGAAAGATGGTAAAGGTTATGGATGAGGGGAGAGGAATCGGCCTTAAGAGGCTCATCTGGGGCTCCAGGGGACACCTCCACCTTGAGTGAACGTAAGAGGTTCTAGCAGGGGGGCACGAAACTCATGTCTAACATTTCACAATAGATATATGGAGGTGAGCTCAGAAATACAAATTGTTTGGCGTAACCATTTGTACAAACAGTTGTTGATGTGCAGGTGAAGTTCGTGGCTTTGATTTTGGAGTGAGATTGAGGGGACAGAAGAGTTTACTGACCTGGCTGTTGGCAGAAAGCTATGGAAGATGCAGTGAGATAGGACTGCAAAGCTGAGAAGGAGGCTTCAGTTTCCAGTGCAAGTCAAGAGCAAGGAAATTCCAAGAGATTATATATTTACTCAGTCATTTAAATAACGTAAATTCAGATTTCAAGAAGTACCTCCTGACTTACTGAGCTGCAGTCTAGTTTCTGTAGGTGACAAGTTATTCTTGTGTGAGAAAACTTCTCACAAAGTTCATGGAAAAAAGTTATAAAATTCTTGTAGTTTGACTTGAGTTACGAGTAGCGATTGAGGTCATGAACATTAAGTTCGTACTACCTTTTAGAGAAAATTTATTGCAGAAGCTTTGTATTGCCTTTAGACCAAGTAAAACTCACAACTTCTTAGAAGAAGAAAAAAACTGAAGTGGTAAATCAGTTATTAAACAGCCTCCTCTGTATTGAGTAGTGAATACTTGTAATCATGCGTGAGTGGCGTCTTTCATGTGATCTTCTTGTGATCATCGCTAACAATGAGAGAGATGGTTCATGTCCCCTCTCTCCAGCACAGCTGGTGTACTTCTTTTTTTTCGCAGGAGAAGGCTAAAAATTGAGTATTTGCGTGCTGCAGGTAAGAAATGTACTGAAAACTGCTTGTAAAGATTTTAATGCGCTTATTGGTTGCTCTTACGGTGCTACTTGATTAAGGCAAACACATTGCTGCACTAAAAAAAAGACAGGGGCTTTATACTACTTGTTCAAGTTTTAATGTTATTAAACCAAAAGTGTCTGCCTAGCTTTCACGCATCCTAGTAAGGCAGAATTTTTAAAATCACAGTATTCCCCTCTGCCAAAAGCACATCAAAATGCAGCTCAACTCCATGGCAATATTATATAACATAAATAATGTCCTTAGCATTTCAAGCTATTTAGCAATAAAGAAATAGCAGTCTTTATGGCACAGAAAGAGAGAGAAATGGCTTCTGCATCTTTAAAATGCATACAACTAATATCCTTTAAATGTGAACTTTCATTTCACAGAGAGAATTTACACACTTTCTATTAGAGGTGATAAGGAAAGTGTTTCATTTTAACAATTTAATGCTAGCACTGTCGTAGTCTTTCATTATTCTGGACTCATGGACTGCTTTTGCAGAACACAGCTTTAAAATACAGGTCAACATTAAAGGATTTTGAAATAACGTGAAAATGCTCTTATTTCTCTTGAGTGGGTCCTTTATTTTGGTATCTATAAGAGAACTACTCTCTTCTCCAAATCCTTTCTCCTCAGGAGGAATCAGCAGGGACATTGTGACTTATTTTAAAGTTAAGAGGCTGAAAAGCTTTAGAGGCGGCATTGTAATCTGCTAAAAAATGTGTGCAGGACAGAGGCATAGATTTGGAATTGCTCGTAGCTCTCCAACACGTAGGAGAGAGAAGCATGAGATGATTAGATTACTCACAAAGTGTTAATCCTGCAGCAATGAGAAAATTTTAAAAAAAATAATCCCTATCCTTGTGTTTACACCAGATTAGCTAGTGCAAAGAGGTAAGCATGTTATCATTACAAATAGAAGGCCTGTCCCTAAAATTATGTTAGTTGTGAAGCAGTGTCTCACATCATTAAAAAATCAGTGCTGTTAGCTTTCTATTTTTACAGAAAAAGTATTGATCAGACCCAGAAAAACATGGTAACATGGGGAAAAGATGGTGAAACAGGCTTGCAATGGGTCCCATCTCTTGTTTTTCCCAAGTCAGGTCAGCATTCATAACCAACTGTCTTAACTCTTACAGTTTGTACAACGAGATAGTCGACTTTCTGCTTTTGGTACCTTGTCACTGAGTCTGAATATTGAGAACTGAGTCTGCTTGGCTTCCAAGAAGATGAAGAGTTTAGCGTTTTGGGCTAGTGGAGCTGAGGTTGCTTGGTAAGCGTTCTAAGGTAGATGTTGTAGGGATCTTGAAAGCCCTAAAGCAACGTATCTGAGGACTCACAGTGATGTGAGTCCACCAGCAGTGATAGTACTGAGACTGTTTTGTGAACAGCATGGAGAGCACTGTGTTCCGTGGGCAGAAGAGCATCCTTCCTGGCCAGTACCTCCTGCTAAGCCACTTCCAACCCAGTCCTGCAAACTTACGTTTTATCCGTCATAATGATTGTGACCCTGTGCTATTGACTGAAATCTTACACTGCCAGCACCTGTAGAAACTCAGTGGACAAAAGTGAATCAAATTCAGCAAGCAGAAAGCATAGTGTTTGTTCCTTTCTGACACAGTTTCCATGAGAGCAAATGGTTCCTGCCCTCACAGAAGTCATGTTCTCAAAGAATTGAAGTTTGGGAGACAAATTTGCCTCCATTTGTGGATTCATCACTGCGCCAGCAGCCAAGCCATGGTCAGTGGGTCAGGACTTGGACAGGCATCGTAACAGATTTCTTGGTGGCAGCATTATAGGAGTTCCGAAATCCTGTACTTCACAGACAGGCGCAGACATGCTTCCCCTTGCTCGTGCTCGGTCACCAGCCACTCGTGCTTCATCAGATGTCGCTCATCTGTGAGCCCTGTGTAAGTACGTTTTCCAGAAAAAAGGGATTTTTGCCCTTGTCACATGTTAGTGATGTTTGTAGAACGGTGAATATTGGAACTAATCAACCTCCTGGGAACCATAGTTAGGCTGGGGATATTACTCTGCGAATAGACAGTAAAGGGCTAATTTTCTTACATTATCTGTAAACATCTCTCCTACATCTAATTGCTGACACAGCATACAGGAAAAATATGCTTCTGTTCCATTATGTGGAACAGTTGTCTTCAGTAGAGCAACTAATGCAACTTTAAGAGTTCACAGTTTGAATACGATAGGCTTCATTGATTTTTATTTTTAATTTCCCACTGCTGGTGTTTGCTACTAAACACTTCCTAGTGGTGACAAAGAAGTGGACTATATCACAATGTTCTGTTTTATGTGAAGTGGATATTCCTTTTTAGCAGTCTATTGAAACTCAAAAAATCTGGAGCCGTACTGGAAGCATTTAGTTGAAACCCCAGGTTCAGCGTATTTGTTTGTTATCAACTGTCTCCTGAGGTTCAGTGCTGAGTAAGAACGACATTGCTAGTCTCTCAATAGGTGAGATTTTATTTGCTTATGAAACGGTGTGTGTTAAACAAAAATTGCGGATTGTGACTTGCTTTGAGCTTTATAAAGAAAAGTCCAGAGTCCCTAAAGGGAAATCTAAAGGTTGCAGCTTTCTGTTGTTTTCTTTTGTTTGCTTTATTTTGTTTTTCACCCGTGACCCCAGGTTTAAAAAACAGAATTAAGTCATCTGAATGTCTTCAAGACTGGAAGTGCTGAGAGTCCAACAGTCCTGATAGTAACATCATTTCTTTAGGGGTTCGTACATTGACACCAGACACTAACCTTAGCCTTTTGTTTCCTAAAACCTTGGTGTTAAGAATCATCTCTTCACTTCATTACATAACAATCTCCATAGGGCTTCTAGTTCCAAGACCCTGATTTTTATAATTATTGCAAAGGGGAAATTACTTTGCAGCATATACTAAATACCCTTTTATATGAAATGTTTTCATGTCCTATGAAAGTATTTTGCTTCTTGCAAAGTAAATGCAGTAAATTAATTAAAAATAAACTACTATGACAATGTGCAGAGGGACCAATGGGCTCAAACGGTGAAGAAAACACAGAAAACTAGTTCAATGTTCACCATCTCAGACTTATTTCTCCTTTCTGGAGGCTTTTGGAAAAGTCAGCTTTAATTTATAGGTGGAACCCAAGGATCCCCCTCTCCAGTGACACCCTCGGTAAGAAACATTCAGGTCCACTGTGGGTTACCCTGTGGTTGTGTTGCCTGGGAATACTGAAGTAACAGGTGGCACTATTGTCACGTGGAAAAGAATAAAGAACTTGACAGTATCTCATGGCTTTATAGAAATACGTGAGCTCTGGGGACAAACCCATTAGCATGAATTGCTGACATCAGTGATGCTTATGGTTGAAAGTAAGAAACCAAACTGCAGTTGTGAGTCCTTCCCCCTGAAAAGTTTATCTGCCTGCTGTTCTTCACTCATTCTGCTTTGAGGTTCTCTAACTAGGCTTCGTATGCTCTACTGCTTTCCCCAAATACAAGCAGTGATGTATATTCATGAAAATGTGGGGTGTATTAATGGGCTAATGTTCTTACATTATCTGTAAATCCATGTAAATAAAGGCTATTTTTAAAACCTTCCTGTCCTGTTCCAAAGCTTGTTCATATTTTTCAAAAGGCTGTAGTGTTGGCATTATAATGTAAAAGGGGAGGGCACCTCTTCTGATAGTAGCAAAGCCAAATAAAACTTTGAGTAATGTGAAGCAGATGTTTGCTCATGAGTTACCTTTTTTGAAAAGTACAAACAGTAAAGAAGTATTCAGAAATTAATATGTTTATGCTCTAGGTCCTAAAATATCCTTTTTTTAGGATTTGTTCTAGAATTATTCCAAATCTGTTGTTTATTTTTCTATTTTAGGCTCCTAAGGACCCAGTCTCTGGATTGGTACTATAACAATGTCAAAAGCCGCTTTAAGTGTTTTGGAAGTGCCAAAGTCCTGAAGAACTTATACAAGAAGCATAGACTGGAGAGCGGAGTTTGTCCTGATGCAATAGGTAAGAACAGCTGTGTTGATTTCTTATTAGCTTATCTACTTTAACATACAAGCTGAGTCAAGGGAAGTTCTGAGATTATTAAAAAAAATTTTTTTTTAAGGCTGTTTTCAGTGGAGAGAGAAAAAACTATGTGAAGGGTCTAGAGGACTGTTTAAGAATCCAAAGAATGTTTAATCTTAGTTACGCCACTGATACAGAACTGTTATCTTCAGTCTGTAAAGTAAATGGCAGTTTCTACTCTAGCCCATGTTCCAAAAATTTGTCACAGTTCTGAGTAGTCAATGAATGAGAAAATAATTTTACATTCAACATTTGGCCTTAGAGCACATTGCAGTGGTGCTTGAAGCAAGATTTGGTTAACATGGGATACATTCAGTATCCAAGTTGGCCAAAACTTAGGTTGTCCTCACTTAGAGTTTTGCATGCTTAAGGTTCTAAAACTGGCCACATCATATTTTCTATTGATGTTTGTAAATGGTTAAAAGATGCTGATTAACTATTGGCATCACCCTTTTAAATGAAGAGACACAATTCTCCCTTAACGATGGTGTTACAGTGCCTCACCCCGTAAGAGTAATTGGAGATATAAAATGGGTTAAAGTGGCTTTTGATGTCATACTGGTAACTTTACCAAATTACTCAAAACATTGTTAGCTGAATGTTTGAAATTTCATTAGATTTCTTGGACTGATGTAATTCTTTTGAAATTTGTACAGACACTTTAATTTTTCTCTAGTCTTTAATTTATCTTTTTCTGAAATTATATGGAATGGTAAGTGGACTCTCTAGTCTGGAGTGAAAATTTTAGGTGGTTCTTGTGAATTTTGGCATAAAAGCTTCTAGGGAGAAGCAACCTATACATTAAGTTCTGATTTATTAGTCTTTTTGTTTTCTCTGTATCAAATTAAATTTGCTAGAAAAGATTCCTTAACAGTTGAGAATAAATGTGTATGACGACAAGAAAATCCATGTCTGTGAGGGCAGAAGTGGGACAATGGAGTTAAAAACTGTGGGGATGGATTCTTCAGAACTTTAATATGATGTGTTGCCTTTACTTAAGTCAAAGTCTCACTATTTTGTCCTTGAAGGGAAGTGTGAACAATGTAATGATGAGTTGCAGTGGCAACTGCACTCTCTGTGAGACCTTTCTAAGGAAGGCCTTTGAGTCTAAATGTCATTGCTAACTTTCTTCTACTCTCCGTGTGACTGTTAGGTAAACCTTTTGTTCCCTTTAAAGATAAATACTAGTATACGTGTCTGGGTTATTTATACAGAATTGCCCTTTAAAATGTAGAATCTATTTCAACCCCAAATGTCATATTAAAGGCAAATTCCCTATACTTCTACCATGTAAGTTTTATAGCTAGTAGCTTCTTCCTCTCTCTGTCTTTTACTGTACAAATAGTTTTCTCTGTCCAAAATGAATGAGAGGTCTTTTGTATAAAAGCAGTTATGTTTTGTACAAAAGCTGCTGCAATCACAGTTTATACAAAGGGTAGGAGGAATTTTCTGGTTATTCCTCTTTGTGTGTGGTGCCACCGAATCTTGGGTGAATGTTCTAATCTAATAATGCCTCTGCGGTCAATGGGTACTGCTTATACTAACGTGCAGTACTGTCTTTTTTGAGCAGAAGGAGGTTTTTTTGAAGGAAGCTTTGAAAATGAAGAAAGCATTTGTGGCAGTGACTCTACGTTCTACCGACAGACAGAAGGTATGCTGCTAAAAACTCTTTGATGAAAACACAGTCCTTACACTTTGAATTACTGGACAAATATCCTAGAGTGCTGGTAAGCCTTGTTCACTGATCCAACAATATTTTAGCTGAAACATTTAGCAAGATACTAAAAATCCTTTCTGTACCATGCTGGGATATCTTGCTTCAGTATTACAGCTAATACACGCTTATTCTAGTGTGATTTTCTTAATGTTCAGTTTTTGTTACTTCTCTCCCATTTCCTATCCTATACTCCTGTATTCTTTTCACTCTTTTATGTTCTGTTGGTGTTCATAGGAAGTTTACAAATGTTATTCTTATGATTTCCTCCTAACTATTTTGCTGGATTCTAAAATAAGCAACATAAAAATACTGTCTTTTATTGTATTTAATATTTACATTTAAGAAGTAACATAGAGATTCAGACAAATTTCTCTGTCTTAAGATGTTCATTTTACTGTGCATAATTATGGATTGAGGAAATGAACTTTGTCGTGAATGATCTAAGGTTTGAATATTTGTCCGGAATATGAGTCTGAATTTTGGAGCTCATTATGCAAAATGTACATATACAAAAAACATGGTGGTTTTTCTTATTCTTCACCTAGGACACAGCATGATGGATACCCTTGCTGTGGCCTTACGCGTTGCAGAGGAAGCAGTGGAAGAAGCTATTTCTAAGGCAGAGACCTACAGTGACAGCCTGGTAACATTAAAAAAAATAATTTAAATGGAACAAATATGTTTCTTTTAATTTGGGTAGTGGTACAAAACCAAGTAGATACAGAAGAAAATATAAAGAAGTAGTCACTATCTCATGCCATACCTAAAGAGTCGAGTGTGGGTTTGATGAACTTGTATCCAAGATGCATGTTGCACTGCAGAAGGTGATGTGCAATGTAAGTACCTGTAATTTCTTCCCACAGTGCAAATAGGGCGTATTCCCCATTTCTGTGGAAAGGCTGTTTTTATGTGATTTTAGAAACTACAGATATCCATTTTTTTGCAGGACAAGCAGAACGAAGCTTGTTACTTGCAGGAGCACAAGGAGGACCTCATAGAAGAGCTGGCCACAACCATCGTGCAAAAGGTATGGCATGCATTTTTACCTTAGCTTATTTAATAGCCAAAACACAATCCTTTAGACTGGTGAGCTTTGACTCTGCTAACAGCAAAAAGGATGACACCAATGGAGAAAGCAGACTAAATGACAAGTTGCAACTGCGACTATCTGAGTATAGGCTTAATCAGCTACATCTGATGGAGAGATCAATTTATAAATAAGCTTAATCCACTGCCTAAATGATGACCTACACTGTCAGAGCTGAGAGGTACCACCCCCTCAGGTGTGTGATATCCTTGCTTGGAAGAGGAGGCCCCGGCTTGGTGGAATTTTACAGCTGTACTTCACTTCCCAAAAGGCACAAAGTTTTCCAACGTAGAGAAGTGTGGCTCTTGACCATACTAGCTCTACTGCACCCTGCATCTGCAACACATACAAAGAAAACATCGATCATTAAAATAGAATTCTGTTAATGATACTGTGAGAGAGACACCCAAAAAATCACAGAACCCTCTGTGTGTCTGATTTATGTCACTTTTTCCGGAAAGCTCATTCTTGTCCCTGCAAAGCTCACAGTTGGCACTGACTCAGCACTGAAACAAAGAGCTAGTGTGAACAAATACCCTCTGAGTTTATCTGGACAGACCGGAGCAAAGCCAGACCAGCTGAACAGGGTGCTGTTGAGTTCCTGTGATCAGTAAAGTAACCACTCTGCTAAGTTAGTCTCCCTCTGCGTGAACTAAGCTAATTGCCACATCTTTGTATGGGATGTGGCATTTAATGATGTATGGATCAGACACCAGAAGAGGAACATGTTGTTTATAAGGCTATCAAGAAAAGCCAGAAGAGTAAAAACTCAATGGAAAATAATCTGCCTTCTTATTAATAGGGATGATAGAAGATTAATTCTGCTTATCAAGTCTTTGATAGTCCAGAGTCTATCTCAGCCAAGCTTGAATTGCTACTACTTTTGTCAAAAGCTTCCTAACAAGATCTTTTATGCCATAAAATAATATTCTGTAGATATTTTGAATTGGAGTCAGAAAAGTTGTGGAAATGAAGTGCAGCAGGATATAATCTCTCAGTGTAGGGAGACAGTTAGTCTTATATGATCTTCTCTCTCTCCTAAGATGATACAGATTTTCAAAAACAAAAATAGTGCCTAGACACCTAACACCTCTTTGTTTTCAGTAGAAATGTGTCTAGATGCCATGGGAGCCTTTGAAATTCTCCTCATAACTAGTATTTTATATTTCTTTGCAAACATGCTGGTCTGAGAAAAGACTTGACAGATGCTGCTAATGTTTAAAGTGTTACTGTAGGAACAGGGTTCCATGTTTATTTAATTCACCTCTGATGTTCCTACAGGCATTGATTATGATTTATTGTATTGATGCTTATGCAATTGCAAGATGAGAGGAAATGCAGGCAGGTTGTCAGAATCATCCTTGTATGAACTGGAGCAAAAGCAAAAGGAAACTCAAACGTTCTTCCTAGGCAGTTTGCCTTGAGACAGGGTTAGCGTAGTTTTTCTCCATATGGCTCAAATCGTATTTTGCAAGCACCGCTTTTTTTCTCCCCTCCTACCCCTGCCTCCCTGCCTTACAGATTATAAAGAAGCAGAAAAGCAAAACTGAGCAGGCTGAGGCTGACTTTGAATGGCCACCATCCAGGAGCAGTGGCCTGGCATCTGTGGCTGTCTCAGATCAGAGTATGCTGACTTTTCCAGGGAGCCGCAGGGGGTCCTACACGTTATGGGTGAGTGACTTAGCACAACTATTGATGCTTTCTGCTGCACAAAACTGGAAGATTGAAATGATGGAGAAGTGTACTTACTGCCTGGAATGGTACGTAGAGACTTGCAGAGAACAAGCATTAAACCCGTGTCTGGACAAACCGTCTCTCTCAGTTGCATCTTTTCCTAGCGCATCATGGGCCACAGAAGTAAGTCACAGACATTGTGTTGTATTGGTGAGTGTGTTGGGGAGGACTGAGTTTGTGATATGGGCAGTCTCGCTGCTTGATTTGAATGCTAACAGTACTCAGTGCCTCAGTCTTAATTCCTTAAGACAGTTTTTATGCTCGCTTAGCTTTTATTTGGAATTTTGCTGAATGTTATATTTTCTTTTGTACAATGTTAGATTTCTGTAATGTTTTTTTTTCTCTTTAGCCATCGTAAACAGCCACCACCACAAACAAAAAAGTAAACCCAACTGTAGAGCACCATTTATGTCTTACACTAAAGAGTATTTCCTCCTCCTTTCACTTATCTCTCAGCACAATGCCTTTAGCTTCTCCTGTAAAGCTGAAAAAAGTCTGACAAGCTGCATTAGTAACATTTTAAGAAGAGCAGCAAGTGAAAAGTGAAAATAAGCAGTAGGCTTGGATAGGCTGTTTCACAATCAGTGAGGGAGGACAGTGACAGATGAGTTCCAGTGCTTTTTGATACAGTGGTTTAAGCTGCTGCTCCCTGGTGTCCTGCTGCTGCGTCAGTAACCGCCTCTCCCCACTGAGCAGAAACCCCAGAGTTGAACGTGTGCTGAGCCTTAGTTCCCAGCTAAGTTTGCCAGCTTACACTGCCAGTGAAAATAGATTTGTGCCAGAATATAAGACTGTGGGCCAGAATTGCTGAAGTACAGACTTACATTCTCGTCCCCCACCTTTTTCCAAATAGAAGGAGTAATGCCTTTAAGCTGCTGCTGTTAACCAAGTGATAACAAGTCAGGGTGAGCGTGTTTAAGCGCTTTGCCCTGTAGCTCCTAGGCAGCTTGCTTGTGGAACATAAGAACCAGGAGAGGGAGAGTTAATTTTGTGTCCGACTCAACTGAGGGTTTTTTTTTTTCTGGAGTTTAAGGACAGGACCTAGGGAAACATGCTCTTCAAATCTCCAGTTATTACACCAGAAACTTGTTGTTTTCTGAGTATAACCAGACACCCTTGGAAAGGTAGCATAACTCCAATTGCTCCTATAGCTAATATAGTGTTCTCATCAACAGCAGTGAAACAACCCAATTTCCTTTTCCTGAGCTTGCTTTCCATTCAACTTTGCTTTCATTCAGCTACAAATGGTAAGTGTGCATCTGTCAGCAGATTTGGAGGACTAAACTGTATCAGTGTATCATTTGAGAAAGTTACCTTTTCTGCCAGAAGAATTGCAATATTTTTTTCTTTCCAAAACAAAACCTAACTTCTACAGAGGCTGGCAGAGACGCTCTATGGCCATATGCCCTTTCCAGGCAAAGCTCCTTACTCCCTCCCAGGTAGATTTTGGAACTCCTGAGTACAAGCTTGTAACAGCAAATCTTCATGGGCTTCACTGTAATAAGTGAAGTTTTTGTATTTCCTAACTGATGACATTATGTTGACCAAAAAAAACCCCCGAACTCTGGATTTGTGTACACATCCTACCATTGAGCTGTGTGTGTTGGCTTAGTTTGAGCAGAGATCTATCTGCCTGTAGCGATAAAAACCCTTTCCTTGTAGTACCTGCCGGAGCTAACAAGGGGGCTCTTGCGACAGATTTATTAAGGCAGATGTTCCTAATGTAACCAAGGTTTCTGTAGACAGACTATGTCAGCATTTTTTTTCTATCAAAGCTACCCAAGTTGACTATTACTGGGTTAGAGTTATATACATGAATCTGTTTTCCAATAAGGATTAAGTAGAGCTTCCTCTGTGTGAGGCTTTCTTTGTTACCTGGCAAACAAATTAGTAGTTGAAGCAAGCAGAAGCAGGAGAGGTTAAATAAAAGGGAAGAAGAAACGTGATTAACAGACAGACGTGCTGAAGAAAGGGAGGTAAGGATAGCAAATCTTCAGGCAGTTAGGATTTCATAATTTAAAACTGGAAATTCATCTTAGAGCAAATATTTTTATTTGTCTTCTGTGTGGAAGGTAATACATGCGGTTTCGCTAGCACAGTAAAACTAGTAAGATTCAGTTACTTAGGGCAGGTGCATGCTACAACACTGGCCTTTAGAAACCCATGTTTATTACTGCATTGCATTTTATTAGCAAAATCACTTGCTTACAGTGTGAGGGGGAGTTGCAATAATTCCAGATATAACTGTGTGGTTATGTCTGCCAAGCAATTTTTCTTTTAAATGCAGCTATTTGTGTGTAGCTTATCCGTATCAGCTAGAAACTTCCAGTGGGCTCTGGAAGCCCTGCGTTACTTGAGCTGTGTAAACTGGGGACTGCACAGTGCCAAGAGACCAACTGCATGAAACCTGCTTGATTGGGTCAAAATCCATTGGTCTTCATATTAAGGAACACACAGACACATGCGGTATCTCCCCAAAATGCATTATTGATTGTTTAACTGCAGTACTGTGGTGTGGTAGCAGCTATAGATATTGTCTTTTCCTCTTTTCTCTTAGATTTCTTTGAGATCCCTTGCCCATGCTAAAAATAGTGAAACAAGGCTGAATATTTAATTCCCCCGTCTCCTAAAAAGAGATGGATGACACCATCTGTTTCTCATTACCAATAAGCAATGGCTGTACAATGTTGGGGTAGGAGGAGCTTAGAGCAATGGGTGGATGCTTCTCTGCTCCCCCAGTCCATCTCCCCCCCCCCCGCCTGCCCATACATCACTGCCAGCGAGAGCAAACGACCAGTTGGCATATTGTATCCATGTATTTAAACATTGACGGAGTGCAGGCATCCCAGTGTGTTCTAAGTGCTGTATTAGTGGTCTTTATTTTACAGCTAAAAGATTGCATGTATAAACAGAAGCTCATCCATAATTTATAGCATATAAAACAGCTAGGGATATAGGGAAAAGGAGGATTTCATTAAATACACATTATGATGCACCTCAGGGGAAGCAGAAATTTACTGGTTAAGCTAACTATAAGGTCCACAGTGTACCGACAGTTGCTTATTTTTTTCTTTTTTTTTTTTTTTCCCCTTTGATTTGTTTTAAAGAGAAGGAAGGTTACGCAAGCCTGAGGTCCAAAGCTGCTTTGGAAATCTCAGGAGGTTTTGCAGGTGCTCTGTATCTTTGTAGGTTTGTCCCAAACAAATATTTGAAGAAAACCTTTTTGAAGAGGAATCCTGTTTAGCAGTCGTACGACACAGTGGGAGAGCTGCTTCAGCTGAGGGAGGCGTAACACTGTAGGAAGTTGATACCAGCTGACATCAATTCTTTCCTGGCAATGACTCTGTATCAAAAATATCATATGTATGTCTAATTAATAAATATGTCACATCATAGGGAAGATGGAGCTTTTTGCTTTTATACATGAGCTGGGATCAGAAGGTTGCACAGGGTGTATTGCTGGGGCCTGCTTCCGATGAAGCGGGTGTGCATTTATCCAGAAGCCCGTCAGCTGGATCCTGATGGGTTATTTACTGTCTTGTTTCCTTCCAGAAGCAGCCAACTGCAACACTCTCTTGTCTGCACAGAATGGGAAAGAACAGTACACTTTGAGACGGAAAAGCACTTGGTACTTTAGAAAATAATGGGTCTTTTTTTAATTAATATTTATTATGAGAAGATGCAGCTTTCTCGAAGTACTTTCTGGGTTAGAAATCTTACTGTCATCTGCTGACTTTGCAGGCTTAACATTGTAGTCTCCCTGGATTTCAGATCAAGACAGCCCTGTCCATAGTAATCTGGCTGATTTCCCTCCTTCCACTGCAGCAGAAGGATAGGATACAACAATTTTGACTTAGTAATTAGTAACACTTTTTAAGGTTTCAGGTGGCTAAATAATCAGTGCAAGGCTAAACGTGACAGAATTGTCCTTTTGAAGTTGTTTGTATAGTTTGAGATGTATCTCTAGCAGAAGATTACTGATTCTTGGTTTCATGCGCTTGACAAACATCCAAGAAGACAGAGTTGGATGCTAGATATATGATTAAGCCCATGCAAGCCTAAATTCATCTGGGTTATGCTTACTGCCAGCAAACCAAGATAGGTTTTAAGGCAGGAAAGGGAGTAGGAGAGAGGACACAGAAGGGTGATCATTCTATAATGTTATTTTCCAAATAATTTAGATCATACGTTGTTCTTTCAGCTTTATTTAGTTTTAACAGCGTTATCCTAATACACTGCTGGATATCACAAAGCTTTAAGGTCTAACTTAAAATCTGTGATGCTCAGAGCTAGGCTGCCTGGCAAATCTGACTTTATTTTTAGATGAAATCAGTGTGTATATTGTCACAGCGAGAAGCAAATAAACACAGAACACTTAAGGCTTCCTCTGTCAAGTGGGTGTTTGAGTAGGAGACGCAGTGATTCGCTCTGATGGGCGAGTGCACTGCAGAGCACAACTTTGTAGACAAGGGTCAGAATGGGACATGAAAGGTTGCATGGGGTACTAAGCGACCTAGAAATTAATGAAAATAGAGTAATCATGTGCAGTGAAGAGTATTCTCTTGAAAAAAAAGGTGAGTTTATGTCAGAGGCTGCAATTAGACTTGAGATTAAAATGCCAGCTCACCTCCTTCCCCTACTCCTTTATAGACATGCACTCTCCAGTGGGGTACACTGGTAGCAACTTAGAATCATGTTGCCCTACACCAGAAGAGGGATCTGGCCTTTGCAGTTGCTCAGCTTTCTTATCTGTAAATAATATAGTAATACTGTCATCACAGGATACTGACTGAGCTCTCGGTATCTTCAAATTAAAGGCGTTACACAACTGGGAAGCATCTGCACTGTTTTTTAAAGAGATGTAATAGAATATTTCAAGTTCAGGAGAAGGGAAAAAGAAAAGGACGTGGGGAAACATAATAGTAACAGCTAAACGAACAAGGGTACCTGTAAAGGCGCTGTTTAGATTATAGTTGTGTTGGTACATCTGCCCTCTATTCCTGTCAAAGCATGTAACAATTGATTTACCACAAACTTCTATAGACTTCTTCACATAAATCCATCACGTTGATTGAAGTATGCTATTTTATGTTCCTACCACTTTACTAAATTGTTAGCCCCAGAAGTACAATAAAAGGATGTTTATACTCA
The DNA here is from genome assembly GCA_013396915.1 of Stercorarius parasiticus. Lineage (NCBI taxonomy): Eukaryota > Metazoa > Chordata > Aves > Charadriiformes > Stercorariidae > Stercorarius > Stercorarius parasiticus. Next base: position 565,207 of record VWZL01001479.1, on the reverse strand, counting down.
TCTTCTGGAACCAATATTTAAATCTCCCTTATAACTACCTTACAAATCCCTTGCAAATCCCTTGCAACCAAAGCATTTTCACGTGTGGGGCCTGCTTGCCATTTTGGGGAGGGGGAGGAAGTCCCTCAAGCACTATGGATCATACTTCTATGTGGTGATTTGTAGAGCTACTTGCATGCTCAGCAGCAATGGGTTTGTTGGCGAGTAACCTCCTGCCTCTCTCCCTTGCAACCCATCTCTGGATCCTCAAGGTCGATTAATCCAAACTGAACCAAAATAAATGCAAACCCAAATGTGGCTCCATGTATTATTAGACAGGTGTGCAATTCATACTGCTGATGGACCTATTCCTGATTAACTGAGCCTTATCTTTGTCCTCCTTTTAAAGGAACAGTACTTTTAAGGGGATCAGCTGCCTGAGAGGCCAGTAGAAGGATGGCAAACCCACCTAAAGTGCAGGCAGGATAGGTCTGTGTCAGTAGTGAACAACAAGCCAGCTTGGGCAGACCCTGGAAGGATGGATGCTCTAAGGCTTTTTCAGGGGAGGGAGTAGTCATCTTTGCTTTCTCCCAGTCTGTTATTGAAGGATTTGCCCCGATGGCTGGGATATCCTAAACAGGGTTTAGGTCAGGGCTTGAGGAAGGGAGGTTTTTTTCAATTGAGTGTGAAAAATCTCCCATTCATCTGCCTGTTCTTGCCCTCTTTCAGAAGCCATAGGGTTGTTAACAGATACTTTGCCACATACAAGATTAACTAAGGAACAGATGCTTGAAACCCTTGGTATTTCACTCCCACTGCTAAATGTCTGGACTGCATACATTTGAGCAGAGGGAAAATCACTTCCAGGGATAAATCGGCTGTGGCAGAGTGGCACTGTTCACAAGCTCCGTACAGTCTCCTTCCTGGTGTGGGAGTTTCCTTACCAAAGGATGCATTAGCTGTTGATGCTTAGGAATTGCTACTGTATTTGCTGAGGTTGGATGGGACCTGCCGGTTCTGTCTGTGCATTGATTGTATTCATAGAGCACAGATGAGAAGCAGGTGAGGGCTTTTTGCTGCACCACTAGCAGGCATAGATGTAGATTTTGCAGGTGAGGAGAGGGGACAGATAAGGTTGCGTTTAAGTAATCTGTGTTTCTGCTGTCAATTCTAGTCTGCTTCCCTGAATAAATAAGGTAGTCTTCAAAGCCCAAATTAACAGCTGCCCCACAGGTGAGAGCCTGCACAGCAGAGGATCCAGAGGTGCCCTCCCTGCCCTCAGCCCCGGTGTTGAGGTCCCAGTGCCTGCAAGGGCTCCTGCCGTGGGGACCCTGCAGCTGCCTTGCGCTGGTGGCACCTGGGCTTCTTAGTCCCTCCTGAAGCTGGGAGAGTCCTTGATCTACTGTAAGTAAGTGCAGAATAAATTACATTTTACTAGTTAAACCAGACCAAAGAAATAGGGTGAAACAGGAGGGAACTGAGGAGAAAAACATGAGTGATTCAGACTATCATTTGTAGAGTTCAGTTAGTTGCTTTTGGGATCTACTTTGAATAACCACCTTGGCTTCTTTTTAGAAGAAAGAGGAATTACCCATACTCTTTCATCTTTTGAGGAAGAATGTAGAACAAAATCTTGATATTGTCTCTAAACAATATGCATACATATAAAAGAGTTATTCAAGGTAAAGAATCCATAGATTATCAATGTTAGACTCAATATTCACAAGCACGTTTTATAGAAAGTTGTTCTTGCTTTTCGTTACTTGTTTTGTTTTTATTTATTCAGTGTTCAGAAGCATGGACTTGTAAATTGTTATAGACAGAAGATGGAATATTTATATTTATTAAGTAATAAGAGACATTGTATGTGATTATTTTTTATTCACTCTTTCCTTCTTTAATCTTCAGAAACTGCATTGCCTTTTTCTTTTCCCCTGAAGGCCAGCAATGAAACAGGACTGTACCTGCAAAAATTATTCCTTTTAGTGCTAGCCCAGTACAAGATGAAGGCTGAGTTCTCTCTGTCCAGACATTATAACTATGCAGCAGAAATCCCCTGAAGAGGGGTTAAAAAAAACCAAAAAGGCAAAAGAAACCCAAGAGAATAATAATGTGTCTGGGTTTTCTTTTTGAAACAAACATCTCGCAGCAGATGCCAGTAGGCAGGATTTGGTGGGGAACTCATCTAAACTAAAGTGTTTGGAAATGCCTGTCAATACTGTAACTATATTTTGCAAGCTGTGCTGTACTGCATAGCAATCCAGTATGCAGCACATGCCTCCAAGGGAGGAGAGTGTGCGACGAACATAGCAAATGACCTGTTTGGTTGCAATGCCATCTGCTGATGTACTAATTTATTGCAGAAACTAACAGCTGCAGTACCTTAGTGTCCGACTACAAACATATACAGGGCAGCCTTGTAATTCATCACAAATAAATGCACCTAAAACAGCAGCTGGCTGACAGTTTTTTTTGCTGAGGAACCAGAACTGGTTAGAAAAGGTGCTGGTAGCTTTAGCTGGGAGGGAAGGGTCTTCTTGACCTCTCATGTCTTTATAAATCAGGACCAAAGCTCCTACATTCCTGCCTCCTTTTGAAAAACATATTTAGACTACTGTATTATTTGGATACTTTTGGAAAATAGACTGGATTGGTTCTTCTGCCCTGAGATTTCTTGCTGTCCAAGTTTATAGGCAATTGGTAAAGACTTGGGGCCATGACTCCTCCATTTGGTTGGTAAATATCCCTTGTTCCAATTTGAACGGATCCAAAAGCCTATCGGGGTAGCCAGCCTTACCTCTAGGACTTCTTTGCATCCATGCACAGGGAAACTACGTGGAACACCAGCCCCCAGATAGGCTTCTCCATCCTGTTCCCTTATGCTCAGTGTTTTGCTTCCTATGCAAATGTCCGCAACAGAGAAATTTCCCCAGTGGATCTACAGATGGGCTGTTATCTCTGTGACAAAGAGAGGCACAAATGCAGCACAGTAATATGTACTTCTGCTGCCTGCCACAGGTTAGTGTGGCAATGAAGTCAGCAGCGTGGGCAGGCATGGACGTAGGCTTGTAGCCCATGCTGAAGCCCATGCTATGGCTCTGGGGCTGTTGAGTTAGTGGTGCCAGCTGAGTTCAAGTTGATGCAACTGTGCCAGCCAGGATTAGAGCTTTTGCTGTGTAACCTCACATCAAATAACTAACTTTCTAATTTGCCATTAATTACAAAAGCGACAAAAGGAAGTCTTAAGTCATTTGCTTTTCAGATAGAGTCATCAGTCAGGCCACTAACTGATTGGAGATAAACTTGTGGACAAACATTCGTTTTTGTGCTCTGAAAAAATCGGCCTTGTTTATGCCAATGCAGAGTGATTTGGTCTCGTGCCGGGATATGCTTCTGTCCTATTCCTACACCAGGCTTGGCTATTGATACTCCTTTTTTGTATCGTTATCAGTGTTACCAGTGATTTGAACTGCTCTCAGGGATGAATATTTGCACTTTCTTTCCACCCATACTTGTCTGAGTAAAACACAATTCTATTATCTGTCTTTCCATCCCTATCTAAAACTAACTTTCAGAACAAGAAATAATCTAATCCTTTACTTGTATTTATTCTTCTTAATTAGAGCTTATTAGAATGCTGTCACTTCTTGATCATTTAAATCTCTGCAGTTACAAGAACTAGAGAGAACTACAAAAGTAGTAGTGAAGAGCGCTAGTTCAACAGTCTCTTCCAGTAGCATCATTTCATCCTTTTTCAGGATCTGAATACAGGAGTGCAGTCAAGCTATTTTAGCTTGGCATTACTTTTCTTTTCATGAGCCTTCTGCAACAATGAACCATCTTCAGTGAGAAGAGGTGGTACTTATAGCAGAGCAGTCCAAGACATATTTTATCAAAAATTCAGATAAAATGTAGAAAAAGGATGAGGATGGTCTCAAGCCAAGCTTTGGAGGCACAAAACCTTTTTCCCTTGCTGCATTTAGAGGGGTTTTCCTGGGAATTAGCAGCATTTCCTGCATAATACCATTTTCTACTCTCCATAGAGGGTTGGCAGAAACTGTGGAGAGCAGTTTCCCTGTGACCTGACCCAAAAGTTTCAGCACACAATTTTTAAAAAAAAGCAGTTTGTTTTAGATAAGCTTGTTTGGATAAGCTTATTTGAGATCCTAGGCTACTATATCACATGGGACTGTGTCTACTTTCTTTTCTGTTCTTCCTTGTTTTTCAGTGGGTTTTTTTTTTGTCCATCAGGCCCTTCTTGCTCGTCTTCTCCTTTTTAAATCCTTCAAGCTGTTGTGCATCTTCTAGTCCTTCTGAAAGATATATTTGCCGTGTAGTGTAGACGCACCAGACCTAGCTTTAAATTGCTGCGGCAGTGCTGGTGGCAGCGTTGCTGCGGAGGCACGGCTCTGGGGACAGGATTGCTGAGCAACTTCAGGGGATTTCATAGCCCGTGCCAAGTTCTGCGTTGCCAGGGCTAAGCTGCTGGTGGGTCTTAGGTTAGTTGAGAGCTAAGTGCAGACACGCTGCCATCACTGCGATGCAGCCTTTGCTGTGATGTTTATGAAACAGCGAGTGGGCAGGCGAGAAACTGACATTTAAACAAAACACCGGAAAAGTTGTCAAACCTACAGATTTTTTCATAATAAGAAAAAACGTGTTACTTTCATTATTTGAGCCCAGGTTATCATGGAACAGACTGCTTAAGTTTTTCCTGATGTTTTCTTCTCCTTCTGATGATTCGTATCTTTAAGTAATAAGGGAAAATAGATACTAGTGATTGAACTGCAGGATATTCCTTCTTACTGGTTCTTCAGCATCTCTTATCTCTATGTGTTTACCATACATGTGGAAAAAGAATGTGCCCTGAGAGTATGTACTTGGTACTGTCAAAACAGTGACAGCCACAACAACTTGCTGCTTTCAGTACATAACAACTTTAACAAAAAGATATCAGAGGATGGCAGATGTGAACTGGACCTAATTTATCGTAAGAATGGGAAGTTGAGTAGTTCTTGCTTTACGGCGAAGTGAAATGAGCCACAGCACAGTTCAGGCTGCGAATTTGTGGCAGAATTGTTTATAATTGTCCGTATATCCTGGCAGGATGAAAGAAAAGTTAACAAGCACATTCTTGTAGCAAAACAATTTATGTACCTGTCTGTATTGTGTTAAATTGTCAAGCTTTTGCAGGGTTAAGGAGTTAAGGAGGATTCAGATTATCTTGATCAGTTGAAGATCTAGTTTGAGGTTTGAAACAGCCTAAAAACACTTGAATACAGCTGGTTTGTGAAAGTGGTCATCTGAACAATTCCCTATAATAAAATTATACAGTACTACGAGCTTATTTTCAGTAGTTCATGTCACTGAGTTTGAAAGAAAACACTTCAATACATCATGTTAGGACCTGTGTCTTTGCATGGACAGGATTAACCAAGTTATGCAGTCATTGCAGTTACAGAAAATATTTGATTCTAGGGCAAGTAATTCTGGATCTTCCTGCAGAGTTCAGAAGCCAAACTAAACCCTGCTGTTTGGTTGTGCTTCTTTTTACTGAATCTGTTATGAAATCACTCTGCTGAGCCAAGGATACAGGAAGATTTGCAGTTAATTAAATCTTCTGGCATGGTACAAGGGTCCCACAGAGGAGCATTTCAGATGGGAGGAGGTGCAGCCAGAGAAGTGGTGAAATTGTTGTTTTCAAGCCAGCAGGACTCCCGGCAATGCTTATGCCATCCTGGGAATCGAAGGGACTTGAAAATAGCTGAAAGTCAAGTTATCCTTTTCCTCATCTGCACCGGTGCAAAGCAGAGCTCTGATACAGGCAAAGACTGGCCCTTTTGAGATTAACAGTTTTAGTTAATTATTTGTAATTTGAACATCAGTTAAAATGTACAAAAAATTTGAGAGTGCCAACTTGGCCTGCCTGAAGAAGCTGAGCCACTTGAAAGCATACTTCTTAATGAAACCCTGGCGTATACAGGCAGGCTTTTACTGACTGTTGTGAAGGCCAAGACAGAGGTTTTGAGTGGTAAAAAGTTACGGGGAAAATGCTAATTGTCATTTGAAAAAGTGATCTCTCTTGCCATTCAAGCTGCCTTAGCGCATACTGTCATCAAAAGCAGAGGTATTAATTTAAAAAAAAAAAAAAAAAGGTATCGCAGCCAAATAGTGTCAGCCAGATGTTAAAACTTGACTCGAGCTGCTGTAGCCTTGTTTCTAAAATTACATATGTGGTTTGATATGTAAGAGTGAATTCTCCTGAAATCAGGACACTGCCAGCTTTCACAGTTTTTTTAACATCTGGCCAAATTTAAATGTGACTTCTGTAACTGACGCCAGTGCCTAAGTCAAAACTGAAATGTGTGATCTCTTTATGTGGTTCCAAAGGAAAGAGCCTTCCCCTTAGTAGTAGTCAGGGCTCATTAACAATCATAAAAATCAGTATTTTACCTCATTTTGACTTGAAATGTGACCTTCCTAGAAACAGATAGTTGTGGAATTGTAGGCTATGTTGACTTCATTAACAAGACTGCATAAAACTGCTCAGCATATTGTGTGATATGTATGTCCTAGCAAACAAAAGAACTCTGCGTTAAAATCAGTTGAGTTGCACATCTATTTTTGGGGAACAGGCTGTTTGTTTGCTTTTTTTTGATTTTTAATTTCAACAAATTGTTACACCAGATGGCCTGTTGAGCCAACAATAGATCATCATGTCTCACCACAATGGGATCGCTTTCTGGCTAGCTTGAGTCGAAGCAGTTAGATATCAGTCCTCACCAAGCACATTCCTAACAACTTCACCTTAATTATTTCTTTCCATCTGGTCCGTGGTAGCATAAAAAATTTCCTGCCTCCTTGCATAGCATCAGAAATGCACATAAATAAGCAATCTAGCGCTGAAACAATTCTTTTGAACACATTAAATTCAATTTCTGGATGCTAGCAGAGCCCCCACTTTCATGGGTAACTGAATACTCATACTAATTACGGTAAAGGGTTTGATAATTAAGTATTTCTATTTTTAAATTATGCTCTTTGATTTTTATTCCCACAGAGGTCTCAGTCTGCGTTCTCCCTGGCTAGCGAAGATATGCCCAGTAAAGGACTAGACCCTGCATCGTCTGTGACTGAGGCTCTTTGGAGGCAGCAAAAAGGACAATTCAGGAAACAGAAGGAACACAAGCTTTCTGCATTACCCAGCTGGAAAAGTGTGGACAGGCTAAATGAAACAAGTAAATATTTCTAGTACGAATGTGACTTTTTTTGGTACACTCACTCACACGTGGAGTAAATGCGTCTTAAAGCAAGGACCATCTCCAGGAAATTTCTGCTGATCTCTGTGCTAGCAGGGGTCACCTGTAAAGATTTCTGTTCGGCGATGCTGTTATGATTTCATTGCTTATCTTGCCATTGTATTTTTCCAAGAAAAGATTCAAAATTTGGGCCTTTGGGGAGTAGATTTTGGATTGTTAGGAAACTTTAGTCATCTAATTTGGATACATTTCAGAGCTTTTAAGACACAAGAGCCCAACGGCCCTGCTTTGCCACCTGGTTATCTGTCCTTTAGTTGAAGGAGTTTGCAGCTGCTCACAGCCTCCCTTCTTTCTGTTCATGAGGTTACGTGGTGAACAAGTGAAATACTTCACATTTAGGGTTCCCCCAACACTTTTATTTTCAACTCCGATGAATTCACCAATGCAGTGTTCTGTGCAGCCCTACTAACTGCTGCTTCCACACAAGTTTGAGGAAGCTGTATGAATAGGAACTTCACGGACCAGCAGGTTCCCTATAGATCTGTCTCCTCTCTCGTTCTGCGCATTAGGTATGGATGTGAATATGGGTGATGGATGGTGAGTAGCTTCCTAAGTCAGCCCCATTCCTGAGTCAGCACCCTGCGATAGAATGCAATTCCCTGCTTACTTAAGATGACGTAAGGACAGGCTGTCATTGAAGAAGGTGGTTCCTGTTCTTGGGAGGGCCCCATTTCCACTGCCTTTCTTGTTCTGGCTGTAGTGTTCATGAGGCCACAAGAGTGTAGCACCAGGCAACTGCTGCACAGAAGAGTTGGTTAGTTTTCATCCCCACAGCGGCACAAGGGGAAGGGCTGAATTGCAGCCCCTGGCTGCAGGTGACAGGGAACAGCAAAGCTGCTGTTGTCCTCCCGTGATGGAGCCTGCTTGTTCCTGCTTCTTCTCTTGTAATAGCTGTAGAGCTGTTACATCTGACCTCTCTAGGAAATTGGTTAATGAAGCTAAGCAAGCAGAAAACTTCTCTTTTGTAGGGTGAGTTTACTGGTGCTGTAAGTCCCACAGCTGGCTCACTCGGCACTGGCAAGCAGAAGCAGCCAAAGCATGTGTTTGGGTGTAGCGGGAACCAGGGATGGGGGCTGTCCATGAATTCGATTCGTTTATCTGTAATGCCAGTTGATAACCTGGGAGGCTTAAAATTGGACAGTGTCAATACCCCTCCTCCTCCAAAAAAGAAAGTGATAGTAAAGTAGTATGAAAATCTGGCTTAACTAAGTATGCATTACTTTGTGAACTGCTCATTCAACCCCCTGTCAGAACTGTTGTTCTCCTGGGCATTTTAGTGGAAGGCCTATTTCCAGTGAAGCAGTTAATTAGGTGCTTAGATTTAAGAACCCACTTCAATCCCATTGAATTCAACTGTTGAGCAATTTAGTACTTATCAATTGCTTAACCATAGCAGAATGACAAATTGACCCAGTTTCCTTTCAGGTGCTCTGCTCAGAGGATTTGTTCTGCTTCTTTCATCTAAGAACCACATTTGTGATGAAATTGTGATGGTGCCTGTTGAGCATAGTATAGTGAATACCTGATTGTGCTAATTTGTGTAAATACGATCTCATCTATGCAGTAGTAAGCATAGAATCATAGAATAGTTTGGGTTGGAAGGGATCTTTCAAGGTCACGTAGTCCAACCCCCCTGCAATGAGCAGGGACATCCTCAACTAGATCACGTTGCTCAGAGCTCCATCCAAACTGACCTCGAATGTTGCCAGGGATGGAGCATCTGCCACCTCTCTGGGAAACCTGTTCCAGTGTTTCACCACCCTCATCGTAAAAAAGTTCTTCTTTATATCTAGTCTTAATTTACTCTCTTTTAGTATAAAACCATTACCCCTTGTCCTGTCGCGACAGGCCCTGCAGTTTGTCCCCATCTTTCTTGTAGACCCCCTTTAAGTACTGAAAGGCTGCAATAAGGTCTCCCCGCAGCCTTCTCTTCTCCAGGCTGAACAACCCCAACTCTCTCAGCCTGTCCTCATAGGGGAGGTGTTGCAGCCCTTCTGTCGTTTTTGTGGCGCTCCTCTGGACCTAGCTCCAACAGGTCCACATCTTTCCTGTGCACCTCTATATTAAGATATGCAAAATGAAAGCAATCTCAACCAAGAGTTTGGAGTGTTCAAATCAGTGGGCTTTTTAGTCATGTAGCCAAAAAGCAGTTCACAATTAATTTTGATTACAGTTTACCCTGGTTTAAATGATGACTGAAGAGCCGAATCATGAATTAGTGCTTTTTTCCCATTTACTGATAGTTTCACAATGACGCTTCTTAAATCTGTTTCATTTTCACATGGATAAATTATAGCATATACCCATAAAATTGTGTGCAAAATCCATTCTTTCAAGTAAGTGACTTCGTTTTGGAAAATCAGGAAGGTAGCATTTGCCGTTACTTGAAGCTGGGGAAAACGGAGTCAGCTTTCTGAATATAAAATTCTCAGTGGTTTTCCTTTCCACCCTGCTTGCCCTCTAAGATGTAATCAACTACTATCCTGTCCTTTCTTCAGTTAACTGAGGATGTTTGACCGATTCTTATGTGTTGTTGCTAAACAAAATAAGGGGATACAGTTTGGAAGAGAAAAAGGTATAATGATGTGGCACTCCACTGCATTACGTTTGCGTGATGTGGGGCAGCTGAATTCAGTTTCCCCTGGAGATTTATATCTTGCAGAGCTCTTTGCTTTATTTGAAGGAACAATGTTTTTAATAAAAGGTCCTTTTTTTCTCAAGAGTATCCTATACTTAGATTAGTGAGCATAGTTGGAAAGCAGAAGTTCCTTATGCTTGGTAGCTTGTATTCTTTTTTGTCTCCAACATCAGCTGTTACAATAAAGAGTTATTAGTGCTCCATATAAACCTGACATCAGTTATATCCTCAGCTGGTCACTGCAACAAGAAAACTATTAATATTTTGATTTCTTTTTAAACAGGAGTAGGAATTGACTTCAGTGATGTTATTTTCTCAAGTTCTCTGAATTGGCATGAAATTTAGGAAGTGAAAACAAGCCAAAAGGACTCAAATCAGTAACAAATACAAAACCTGTTCTAAATCTTGTATAGCTCCTAAGTTTAATTACCATTTAATTATTGCTTCATTTTTGTGGGGGTGTTTTGCTGGTGGTAGTGCACCACAGACTTTTTTTTTTTTTTTCTAAACTGAGCACACCTTGTTACTGCATATTTACGTTCTTTAGGAGCAATTCCAGGGAAAAAGTCATTCTCTTGAGCTCCAAGTATTTGTAATCATGTAATGCAAGATGCTTGAGTATCATCTACACTACTACCCAGATTTTACTACTTCCATTTTTAAATAGTGATGTTCTGTTTACAGTTTTGGAAAACTAATAGTTTATGATAAGTATTTCTCCCATTTTCTGGAAATGGCAAATTTGAACCCATGGAAGGAAGCTGTAAGACTCAAAAGTTCATTCGGTAGGCTGAGATTACTGTGTAAATCCATGGGATTATCTATTTATTCAACTGCTGTGGGAGGTAGGGTCATCACACATTCACATTTCCCATGAAGGGACTTTTCAAGTTTGATTGGAAATGGAATCTAAATTTGGAAGAAATGCAATTCTGTGAGTTATTACAGCACTTTTTGACCATATTTGTGGCATTTATTTTTTTCTGTCAGAGTTGTAAAACATACCCCGAAAAAATGTAAGAGCAGCAGTGCTTGGGTGAGACAAAAAGCTCATTTAGTCTAGGATACAACGGCAGCAACAGTAACCATAAGCAGGAGCCTAGGAAAGATCAGGAGAAGGCAAGTATTTTTCATGCTGCCTCTGAGTAGGCTCTGAACCTCCAGAATTTTCATCTTAATGGTTACCTGAGCTAGAAGTGTTTTTCTGTATTTAGTAAACCTCAGTGGATTTCTCTTCCGTGTCCATAGCCATCTCCCAGATTAATTTCTAGCATCCATAACACCATTAGGCAAGAAGCTCCACAGGTCTGGTACCCATTGCATCCTGCTTCTGTCTTTTATTTTGAACCTTGCTTTCACTAGTTCCACTTGATGTCCTCTAATATGTTGGAAGACATTCCCCCATAATCTTTTAGCATGTGTCCTCTCAGTCTTCTCTCCTCCAGATGGCAGAGCTCTGGCTTACTTAATCATTCCTTCAATGGACGTTCTTTCAGAACCTGGTGCAACTTTTGTTGCTCTTCTCTGATCCTTGTTCCATCTTTCCTTTTCAAGATGGGGGACCAGAACTGCACACAGAATTGAAGACATTTGCAAAGCTCAGGATTTATACATGTCTCTCTGCTGGTGTTCCCTTATCCTTTCCTAATAATTCTTTTAGAAAAAAGCTTTGGTCCAAGTACTGTCACATTTCAAATAGTCATCACCAAGACTTTTAAGTGGTGGCTTCTGATTAAAAGAAGTATGGCAGCAGGGCTCACAAGGTCAGAGAACTTATGTAGCAGCAACACTTGCGTTTGTTCATTGGTTTTGTTGAACCCTCCAATTTTTGGCCAGTTGATGGCAAACTGGCAAGTAAAAGGAGCCTTTCACCCTGTGATCACGTGGTGATAATTGTTCCTGTTTCGTTTTCATAGATCCACCTTCTGTTTTTCAAAGCACTGATGGAAACTGGGTAGCTTTGCAGAATGTCACTTTGCCTCGCCCTCGAATGCTCGCCAAACCAAAGAGTCAAGTATTCGAAGCTTTGGAGAACGAATCCAGCGTTGTCTCTGCCTATGACGAGATGGGCTCAGACAGCGAGGATGACTACGACTGGAATGTGGCCTTGAACAAGCTGCGTCGGAGACCTCGGCAGTTACCAGATGATTTCTATTACACCAATTCCCAGTATGGTACTGAATGGGTTTATGGCAATGATCAGTACCAGGCAGTGACCTCCCCTTCCTCTGGGTTATACACCAATACCGAGACACTGTTCTCAGATTCTGAAACATCTTCAGTAAACTCTTCCCAGGAAGGTAAAGGACCTAGCAAACTTCTCTGGTTACAAAGCAGAACTCAAAGTGATATGCCCAGAATGGAAAAAAAACATTTCCACGGAGAACTGGATGTAAATTTCAATCCACAGGCAACCAGCTTGGAGTATTCAGACAGCAGTGAGACTGAAGAAATCAATTATGATTTAGAAAAGAGGTCAAGAAGGTGGAGGAAAAGCAAAGCGATTTCTGAAGAATTATGTGAAGGAAAAAATCGCACAAAAACCAACCAGATGAATTTAAGTCAGGTAATTGTGTTTGAGCTTACGGAATGCAATCTCAAAAAGAGCTGGGCAAAACTGATTAATCTATACCAGCAACAACATGTGAATTGTGAGTGGGAGGTGGAATGTTCTGCAAGCTTTATCCTCCTCATGCCTCATAATTGAGAAGAAGAAAAGGTAGTGTCACATATACCATGGCTTTGCCTCTTTCTCAAATACGCCACTTCCATCTGATCAATGACATTGGTAATGCTGTAAAATACAGTGGTCTAAAAAAAAAAAAAAGTCAGGATTTGACAACAGCTAACAAATGTTGACTACTCGCCTGTTCTGTTGCATTATGGGGTTTTTTAATTCCTTTGTTCTTGGAGTAAGAAATAACTCTCATGTCTGGGAATCTTCTGCGTGCTGTTTGCAGATGTCCTGGTAAGGGATAAAGCTAATGAGCAGCAGACATTCAGAAAGGGCTGGTTTTGAAATATGGTCCAAGTGATGTCTGGTTTTAATTGATCACTTGGTTATGAGTTCTGGGGTGTTAGGGTAAGTGTTTACAAACTACTCCATTTAAATAATTTGTCATTTGATTAAAAAAAAAAAGAAAACAAACAGAAAATAACAACTCAAACTTAGAATAACTGATCACACAACTTGAAGACAGCAAAGCACTCCACAAACATTTCTTTTAAACAACAAGTGTGGGATAACCAGAAAGCAAAGAAAAGAAGTCTGTCTGGATTTTGTCCAGGCCTGGGACTGATATTATGTAAGGGATCCAGTTGTCCCCCAAACCTTTTTTAGCAGTACAAGCACACTCCTAACTAATTACACAGCTGGATGCGGAGAATACTGACCCCTTGTCCAGTTCCATTTCCCGTGTCCTACCCCTCTCATATCCTGGAGCTGCATCATTGCTGCAGCGGAGTAATGGTAAGCCTGAAGCAAGGAGCTAAGTGCTGTCTTCTCCCTGTGCCTCTGACTACAAGCAAAGCAATCCAATCTTTAAAGCCATCTGAGCAATTTTAGGATGCCTGAAACTGTTTTTCTTTGCTTATCCTACTGGCCTATATTTCCCATAGAAAGACATCAGTACCGCTGATTTTAAGTCAAGATTAGGATTCTAGGATTTCAGCAGGTTTTTAATGCTGGATAAACTATTATTAATGCTGTATCTATTCCATCTGCTTTTAGGAGATGGGTGTGGGTGTTTTGTACTGATTCATTTATACTCATGTCCTCATGTGTTTAAAATGTACAGCTGTAGAAGGGGAGTTATGTATGATAATGTGCTGTAACAACACATCAGTGGCCATTAATGACTTCTTAGAACATCAGGTAGCATTACAGGACTTTCCAGGGACTGCACAAAGGCCGTATTTTGTACAGACTTCTGCATTTCCCTTTCTGGCTTTGCATATTTGTGCATATTCTGTGTGTCTATATGTGTCTATATTCATATCGTGGCTTTCAAGTTACTACTGCTCTGCAGAGCATAGAAGAGCAAAGCTTACGGGGAAGATGTCCTGGAGATGTTCCTCCAGTGGAGAACAAAAAGGCAAGGTGCTTCCAGACATACATGATGGCATTCTTCAGCAACCTAGAGTGTGCTTCAATGTGCAAGCTGGTGCAGAAAATGATTGGTTTTTCAAACTCTTTTGTGAGTTGCTTTGCATCTTAAGTGCTGCTTATACCTCTCTGTTGTGCTCAAAAATGCAAGGTTTGGGATTCTGACCCCTTCTCCCCTTTCTTTGAGCCCTGAAGCTAAAAGAGGTTCCTGCTGTCCTGCTCCCTCAGCCACAGTGGGGCAGGTGGAGGCACACTGCCTCCGGATCACACTACAGTTTTCAAAGCAATGGAATTCTCATGAGAAACTTTATGTATGGATGGATTTGCATCTATTTATTTTGGTTTTGGACACATACCCCCGATGGCTGATTTGACAGCTGGTGCCCACATTTGGAGAACTGTTACTCCAGCCTCCAGTACATGAGCGCTGCTGGGAGCGGGAATGGGACTGGCTACTACAATTTATAGCAAGGATGTTGCATGGTTGACCAGTTCTAGGAAGCAATTAAAATGATCACGGGCATAAGGAATATGATTTGAGGTATGATAATGAATTAGCCAGACGTCATTTATATTGCTTAGAAAAATGAGATTAAAGGGATGTCAGGATTTCATATAATCCCCAAAGTAATGTGTAGCTCTTGGTAAAATGATTGAGGCTGCATCAGAGAGCCCTACATGTAAATAGTTTGTACAAAATGATAGTGTAGGTGCACAGAGAACTGCAGTCAGCATAAACTTAAGGAAGCTTCATTGTGGGGTCTTAAATCAGTCAGATTTTCATGTGCTGAGGTTATGCAGAATTCACAGAAACCATACAAAGTGCTCTTCTAAACCGTGTTGCATCTAGATACTAAACACTCAGCAACTGATCATATGTAAATTGCAGTAAAGAAACATATTTTTTTCTTATTTTATTGCATTTTAATAATTACAGAATCACAGAATGGTAGGGGTTGGAAGGGACCTTCAGAGATCATCTAATCCAAAATCCCTGCCAAAGCTCACCTAGAGCAAGTTGGACAGGAACACATCCAGGCAGGTTTTGAGTATCTCCAGAGAAGGATACTCCACCACCTCTCTGGAGATACTCAAAACCCGCCTGGATGCGTTCCTGTCCAACCTGTCCAACCTCACATTCAGATGGAATTTCCTGTGTTCCAGATTGTGCCTGTTGCCCCTTGTCCTGTCACTGGACACCACTGAGAAGAGCCTGGCCCCATCCTCTTGACACCCACCCTTTAGATATTTATAATCATTGATGAGAACATGACAATTTGTTAACCATTATGTTTTCATCAGCAATGTAGAACAGATTTTAGTTTAGCAGTCTAAAAGCTGGTGTTGTGGTATTTTTAATTCAAGTTCCAGTACCTAGATTAGGGTATTGCTGTGGCAGTTTTTTAAAACTGATTTTAGACTCAACACTGGAATTCTGACTTTTGTGACTGAAAGAGAATTTATTGTATGAAGTCTGGAGTGACTTTAAAAGGGAAACCTGAAAACAGGTATCAAGATGTATTTGGGGAGAATTTTTGCCACTTTTATGATAGGTAAAAGAACAACCTGCTTCACTGGGTTGCCTGTAGAAATGCTGTAAACCTGGTCATGAAGCAAGTATAGAGGGATGCGAAGACTGTCCTGATAAAACTGATGTCCTACTGTAATATATTTCAGGTAATCTGATTACTTATATAACACAGGAGATTTATATTCCTGGGGAACCTAGATTGGGAAGTGCAATCTTGTTTTTAATGATAATTATTTTTCAAATTGTAGCTTCTTACAAGAAATTGCCACTCAAACCACCAATCTCTGTCTGCTTTCATTATTATTATTAATAATTGATATTATTAGTATTGATATATTGGCTTTCATTATCTTTTTGAGAAGAGGAGGTGTTGCTTAGTGTAGCTGCAATTCTTATATTTCTGATGGAAAGTGGAGTGGCTTAATTGCTTCCAGTGAAGGAAGTGCCCTCATTATGAGTTTGCTCCTTTGATCAGGAGACCCTACCTGTTAATTACAGCCCTGCTGCCCTGCAGCCAGGTACAGGTTGAGCGCTGTCGGGCTGCCGGTCCCCACGGGATGGCGCTTGGGATGTATTTATTGAAAATAGCTGGCCTGAAATTACACAGGCTCTCACTGAGAAACTGCCTGCAAACCTCACGATTTGTGGCTTTTCCTAAAAAACGTAGTTTCTGATTTTTCATTTCCTATATGAATGGAGCTTTCTCTCAAGAGTTTATCGTATAACGTGAATTTGGTTCTGGAGCTTCCTAGCCAGTACTTTTCATGCTTGCTTAATTTTGGGGATTTTTTTTGTTCACTAGGGTTACATTGTGTTATCAGCCATTTGCATGCAAGGATTTGGATAGTGTGTATGAGGAAGGGTGTATTTCCTAGTTCACTGTCTGCTAGAGGACTTAAGCTTGCACTAGAAACGCTTGATTTTCTTTTAGTGAGAGTGGGTTTGTGGCTGTGATAGTCTGCCCGGCCCTCACTGAAGCTCTGCTTTCAGATACAGCGGTAGCCCTTCACTCTTGTTTGCAGATGTTAGTACTATATGCTGCTGATAGATGCAGATGGGAATTTACACAATGATTTATATGAAGACAAAGATGTCATCAAACTTACCAGATAGAGACAAAGTGTGAACAGTAAAGAATAATGAAGTTTAAGATAGCATCTATTAAATAAATAATAATAATAGTACCTTTCAATGTATTTATTATTTTTTACGGTTGTCGTGGCTTCTAATGCATTTTTTAATCTGCTAATCCATGAAAGCGGTGTCATCTCCTTGCAAATACTTCACTGCCACCATCTGAAAAGCTCAACACACAAGCCAAGCAGCCTACCAGAAACCACAAAGTGTAGCATTATAGGATATCATATCATAGGATATCAGAAACTAACAGCTCTTGCAAATGTAAATATTCCACCTGCTCATTGTAAGGAGGTTGAAAGGCAGAAAGATGGATAATAGACATACCTGAATCCAGCTGTAATAAAATCAATACCCTTAAGGTGAATCCTGCCCTGAGAAAGGATGTGTATTCATAACACAAATTTAGCTAATGTGGAATAAAAACCTAGGGATGCCAAGGCAGCTCATGAGTTTCACCTGTGATGGAAAGCGTAACAAAAAGCTAAAGAAAATATAGAAAAAAATTTAGCAATATGTGAGTATTTTTCATTAGTGTATTGTGGGGCAGGGGTTGTATTGAGTTGTTGAATGACATGCAGGATATGTCTGAAAAAATACCTCTTGTTGCCGTTTGAGGAAGTACCATTATGATAAATGCTGATTTTTAATTAAAAAGGTGAAATTATACCAGTCTTCTAAATGTATATAGAAGCGTATAACATATTATAAAACTAAAGTGGAAACACACTGACTTGAAATCTTGTTCTCGATCTTATTCAGAACATCTTGGAAGTTCATTTGGCAGAAAAGGCTTTTTATTCTGCAAAAGCTGATTGTTTGGGAAAAGAATAAATTTCAGTATAAGCCTGTGGTTCCCCTTCTATTACAGTTAATCACGTACTTTCAAGTCCTGATTTTCTAAAAGGGCTTTCTGCATCCTGAAGGTGAGCTATAAAGCAATAATATAGTTGTGTAATTGATTCACAGGTAACTGCAGACAAAAATTGTCCAGAAAGCTGTGAAAGTGCTAGACACCACATAAGTACGGTTTACTGTATGAGAGATGGGGACTGACATTATGAACACGGTGTGTCAATCCATTAAGAGCAGTTTGGCGGGTAGGGTTTGTAAGAGAGTTGTCAGAATTAATGTTTCCCGTGAGCGCTGGAGGTAATTGGTCCGTCCATAAATACTGCTCTGCGGCTGCAGAGAGAGTAGCTGTGCAAAGCAAATCTCCTGTTTATGTATTTCCAAATGAATGGTAGAGGGAACACAGCTTTTAGTCTCTCCAGCAGTGTCCTGTCACAGTAGGAGAGCTTAAGGCAAATAGGAATAATTTCCTGTCTGAGAATTGCACCAGTCCTCCTCTTAGACCTGCTGCAATGTGCCTACTGCTGCTGGGTCCCAGGCTGCGTTCTTTATAGCCTCCTTCCGGGTGGTTTTGTCATGGTTGTACTCCATTTCAAAGGATTCCTAATTTTTAAAAACACCTAATTCCACCTTACTCAGTGCACTTGACTGAAGCACTAAACCAAGTGTCTAATTATTCCGAGCTCTCTCTTAGCAGTCGGCGGGGAGAGAAGAGCATTTCCAAAAGGCCATTAATGCTAGAGGTGGAGTGGCTTGCTCTGGGAGATGCCTGTCTCTCCATGGACTGTAGTGGAAACCAGGGGAAATCGGGTCCTAATCAGACAGCACAGATCCAGAAAATACATTAGTATGTATCTGGACATTAGTTTTTGGCATAACCATTAGATATTTTCCAATTTCCTGCGAGGGATGACGAAAAAAAAAAGGCCCCTTTCCACATTTTTAAATGTAGGGCTGGCACCCTGCTAAACAGACTTGCAAAAGGATTTTGTTTTTCTGCTGTTCAGCCTCCAAAGAACTTGTCACGGTCGAGTCTGTAACACCCAGCGTACTTAACTGAGCCTCTGAGTACTTCCCACCTTTAAGGATCTAAGAGTAAGAAAAGAAGGCGCTCCTAAAGATTGAACTTGTTCCAAGGAGGTTGGCGTTTGGAAAATAATCGTCACTGTAGAGAATCCACCTGTGTAAATAATCACTGGGAAAGCTGAAAATCTTAAGCACCATCATGTAATAAAAGAGAGATTTTTCAGAACTTGTTTCCAGTAGTCTTTAAGAAAAAACACGGACAATGCTCAAGACCAGCAGTCAGGGAACTCGAGCGCAGCTTTCAATTGAGAGCTGGACGCAACTGACAGGTCACAAGTCATTTCATTCCCGTACTTCACTTTAACTGCACCGTGCCCGAGAGTGATGGCCATGCGGTGCTGGGAAAGGGGAATGCCATTTAGGCTGTTATTTTAGTCGTTGCACACAGATACATAATGATTTTGATAGTTCCTTTTTGCATAATCTAAAAGTAAGCAGGAATGATAAATATAATCCAACAGGTATGGGTCTACTGGCATTCCTCTGTAAAGACATGGTATTTTTTTATCAGCCCACTTAGTGTACTTTCTTTCTAGCTTTGCTGCAGAGTGATCATACCTATACTTTTCTAGGAAGCTGTTTGTTTTCCTTGCTGTACCTATACAGTAATGGCACTGCTCTTCTAATTTCCTTGTAGGATTTCGATGATTTAACAGAAACAGATATAAGCAGTGAGGATCAGCATCAGAACATCAAGCCTGACCTTATGGAAGAGGAGCTTAAATCCAGGTTATTTCAGCTCGCTGCTAAAATGAGTGACAAGGAAACATCTTCTGGTGAAGAACAAGAGTCAGAACCTAGAACTGACCCTGAAAACCAAAAAGAGAGTTTGTCCTCAGAGGAAAATGGCAGAAGTATTCAGGAAGAGTTAAAGAAGGTAAGTGGTCATTGTAGAGCAGTGAAGCTAATATTGTAAAAGTTAGAATGCAGAAAGAGAAAGTTTGGGTTAGAAAATTACACATAGTTGCTTAAAAAAAACCCGAGGTCCTTTACACTGTGTCTGTGCACACTTGTGGATGTAAAACTTCAATTTAGGTGTGCGTTCCTTCCTGTGGGCCTATAGCATCAGCTCAAAGCAGTGAACTTCGCTTGTGTAATAAACCTTTGACTGATATTAATGGAACTATGTCAGTTTATACTGACTGAGAATGCAGTTCTTTTTTCCTCCTTGCTAACCATCTGGTTTAAGTGGGTTTTTTTCAGTCCTTTTATTTGCTCCCCTGTTTTTAGTATTATGCAGTTCATTCTGATGTCATAGATTCTTCTTTTGCCTCTCTATTGGAATATTTTGTGCTTCTTTAAAGCTTTCCAACTCCATTACTCTGTCAGTTAATACCTCTCTCTGAGAAGTAACATATCGTAGTGAAACAGAAATCCAGTGTCAGTTCTGATAATGTATGAGATCTTCCATTTGTGCCATTTAACCCTTACAATGAGATGTCTGATTTCAGTGTCACTCCACAGGACTTACCGCCTGCCCTCTTCCCTTCCTAACTGAATTTCCCTTCAGATCATGTCGTGTGCTTGAATTTTGGTGCTGTAGAAGCCCAGCACTGCCCCTTGCCAGTCACTCTTATCCCTTAGATCCACTTGGGCTCATTCTTGTCTGCTGTGTGTCTTGACTTGCCTCTTGGGGTCTTCTCTGCACAGCAGCTTGGCTTTGACAGGGCGCATGGACAATGCTCTACAGGCAGTCTATTCTTCATCATTTGAAAGGTGTTTTGTTCAAATGCTATAAAAAACTAATACACCAGGAGGTGGAAGTAGGATCAAGTAATTCACATCGATGATAGGATGCTGTCCAAGCGTGCAGGAATGGTGTCAGGAAAGCCAGTGCCCACCTGGAGTTGAATCTGGTGAGGGACATGAAGGGAAGTAAGAAAGGCTTCTACAGTTAGATCAGCAGCAAAAGGTAGATGCGGGAAAGGGGGGTTCAGTACTGCAGTGACCTGGTGATATGGGGCATGGTAAAGGCTAAGTTACACAATGTTGTTTTCACTTCAGTTTATGTGTGAGATTTGCCCTCAAGAATCCCAGGCCCCTGAGACATGTGGGAAAGTCTGAAGCAGCAAAGACTTACCCTTGTTAGAGGAGGATCAGATTAGCAAACATTTCAACAAGTGGGCCGTACACACGTGCATGGCACCTGATGGAGATTCACTCACAGGAGCTGAGGGAGCTGGCCCATGTCATGGTAAGGCCACTCTTTTTCATCTTCGAAAGATCATAGTGATCTGGGACATTCAGAGCACCTGATGTTTATTTTGACTTTAACAAGGCTTTCAACACTATTTCACATAACATCCTCACAGAAAAATTGAGCAAGTAAGGACTGGATAAGTAGACAGTGAGGTGGACTGAAAATTTCCTGAAGTTGGGCCGAAAGAGTTGCGATCAGAGGCTCGAGATCCAGGTGGAGCCCAGTCCCTAGTGGTGTACCCCAGCAGTCAGTTCTGTGACCAGTACTCTTTAACATCTTCATTATTGACAGAGACAATGAGACAGAGTGTACCCTAAATTTGGTACCCTAAATTTGGAGGAGCAGTTGATACATGAGATGGTTGTGTTGTCATTCAGAGCACTTTGACAGGCTGGATAAATGAGCCAACAGAACCTCATGAAGTTCAACAAAGGGAAATGCAAAATCCTGCACCAGGAAAGCAATTATGCCATGCACCAATACAGGCTGGAGGCCATCTGTCTGGGAAACAGCTTGGCAGAAAAGATGCTTAGGGGTCCTGGTGGACATGAAGTTGAACATAGGCCAGCAACGTGCACTTGCATAAAAGAAGGCCACGAGCATCCAGTGGACCACGGGAGGTGATTATTCCCCTGTATTCAATGCTGGCGAGGCCAGCTCTGGAGCGTGATGCCCTGTTCCGGGCTCCCCAGTACAAGGGACACATGGACATACCGGAGTGTGTCCAGTGAAAGCCCACAGAAATGGTTGAAAGATTGGGGCATCTGTTGTATGAGGAGAGGCTGAGAGAGCTGGAATTGTCTAGCCTAGAGAAGAGAAGAGAAGGCTAAGGGATGATCTCTTCAATGTGTATAAAAACCTGGGGCAGGGGAGAGGCTGAAATAAAGAAGTGGGATTCAGACACTTCTCACCCGTGTCCAGTGACAGGACAAGAAGCAGTGGGAACAAACTGAAATACAAGAAACTCCATCTAAACATAAAAAGCTTTTTCACTGCGAGAGTGGTCAAATGCTGGAATAGGTTTCCCAGAGAGATTGTAGTGTCTGTGTCCTTGGAGATAATCAAACTTGACTGGGCACAGCCCTGGGCAACCTAATCTAGTTGACCCTGCTTTGAGCAGAAGGGTTTGACTAGGCAACCTTAACAAAGGTCCTTTCCAAACTTACAGAATACTTACTTAGCTATGGACTACACAGTAATGTAAGTACCTTCATCATCGTGTATGCAAATACCTCCTTGACGTACACACAACCTTTCTAAGGAAATCAAATAAAAGCTTTACCAACAGTGCTTTTTAGCAGCATTCAGTTTAGCTTGTCTTTGGTTTACAAAGACAAACCAGCAATATCAAATTATTCAACAGGATATAGAGGCTAGCTAGAGTATAACATGATGCAATTAAAGTCCAGAGTTAAAGGCTGTGAACAGAACTTTCTGTAATGCTTCTGTATGGTGAACTGAGCACAGAAAATGACAGATATGTGTTTTGTGGTGTACTTATTCATCTGCATGCACCTACAAAATAATATTAGTTGGTTTTTCCTTCTCTAATTTTATTATTTAACATTTGTATGTCAGTTATTTAAAATAATGCAAAGATTAATATTTTTTGTATAAAAATTTCATTAAGCTCAAAAAAAAGAGCGACATACCATGTTCAGCAAAAAGAGAATGCTTGGAGTTCCTAATATGTTATTGATTTTTGGATTAAAAGAAAGTCTTAGTCATTCATGGTCGCAGTATATATTCTGTCTGTCTGTACTAAAGAAACCAAAATATCCCAGTACTATTCACGGTCATGACTTCAGCAGAATTGATAGCGGAACTTGCTCCAGCTGTAGAAAAACAAGCAGGCTGCTTTCATTCTTATTCTTGACGGTTGTCCTTAAAGGTGATTTAAAATCTTCTGACGCATGCCTTCTCTCTGGAAAGGTGGCTGACCAATATCTTACAATGAAATACTGAAGATGACAGTGTATAATACCAGTTGTGGCTATGGTAACCTAAAATACTAAGACCTAGCTAAACGGATAAAACATGCAATAACTTTTAAGATGAGTAGATGGCATGTCTCAATGGAGACAAGCATGGAAAACATTATTTTCAGGGAACCAGTAATTTTATATGCCTTAAAAGCCAGATGTCTCAATATGCTGTCTCTATAAGAAGCCTGATTTTTGGAGAATGCATATGTAGGGAATTACAGATCTTTCACACTGGCACTTAACGTTCTTACCCAGAGACCCAGACTTCTGACCTGGGTGTGCATCAAGTTTCGAATTAGGTATACAGAAACACTAATTCTGGGCCATTAAAATGAGAACTCAAGTGCCTACAATCTGCTTTGAAATCCCGAACACAAATTAAATACTGTATTTTAGCCATCTTGCTTACATTTTGGCCACGCTGCTTGTCATTGTTAGCCTTTAGTCTTCTATTCTTAAGCTTATTCTGGAACACATTACCAGTGTGTTCCCCCTCCTTAAATCACAGGGGATTTCTAGTTACAGTACACCTGACCGTAGAATAAGATTTCAAAAAAAATGTATTGTTTATTGAATCACTGGAAATCAAGTACCTGGTGGTCATGAAAATCTGACTTTCCTATGTCTGCACCTTTAAAAATTTGGACTCCCGTTTTTAATGGAAGCTGGGAATCTCATATAATCACATGTTGAGCTGATGCCTTAAAAAGGAGGTTTAGTGTATTAAGATCTGTAGTACTGGCAAGAATTGGCACGTGTTAAGTGCAGAGTTAGCTGAAGTTGGACATTTACATGTTCTCAGCTCAAGCTAAGCTCTCGAGTTGTATGTATGCCTTTAAGATACAAGTTTGAAAATGCTGAACTTTGAGTTAATTATTTAGTTCATGTGGGATACTTGATACTTGAGGATTTAGGTGGCTATTAATTAACACAAGTTAATTTTATGCCTTAGACTTAAATCCACTTAGACTTTCAGCACAATCATTTTCAATAGTTCTAACTTTGTGATTACCTAAAATGATCTTGTGGAAGTTCACAGCTCTCTAAAACAAACATAATCCTACAGCGGGCTTGTTTTTATAGGCAACATTTTGCGCTTATTAAGCTACAGATGTAGTTCACTGTCTTTTGGGGATATGCAGACCCCTGAAAAGCCTGATCATCTCCGTAGTGCAATGAAAGGCCGTGAAATCCTCTGTGCTCAAGCTAGAGTTAGCTTTCAGCCCCTCTAGACTTCAGGTGTGAACAAAGAAAAAGTCACGTTGTGCAACTGTTGTGTTAGTGGAGCATCTTGTACTAGCAGTGATTTGCACGGTTCTTTCTGCCTCGCTCTTTTTTTTTGGTTTGGTTAGGTTTGGCTTTTTTGCTTCACCCCCCAAACCCTAACCAAATACCTAAAGAAAAAAGCAAAATGTAAATCCCTTTGGGAGTATCTTAGTGACACTGATCCTGAGAGTGGCAAGCATAATAAACGGGATGTATTGAGTTCTTGCGCTCCTCTATCCTCTCTCCCTCTCTTAATGCTTCCATGAAGATGAATAGGCTGGGTCTATATTTTGTGGTATACCCCAGAACTACATTCTAGAAGGCAATTTCAGCAGTGCCTAATGCAGGCTGCATTTTGAATGCAGTCCATCACTGTGAGCACTTTATCAGAAACTACAGAGATACCGTTTAAAAAACAGAATAGCCCCTGCCGTCTTTGTGAATTGCCCCACATAGCATAAAAACTTAAGTACTTGTTAAAACCTTAGTTGTGTCTCTCCCTACTTTGTACTCCTCCTTGCTTAAGATATGCAAATGAGCAAGTTAGTTAAACTTCACTAGTAACATTGAGTTTCTCTCCTCTTTGCATTAGCTTGATGCAACATGCTGTCTGCTCGCGGAATTTCTTTTAATCCCTTTATGCATTTACTTCTGCTCAGAGGCTCTTACAACCAAGGCTTAGTATCTTTGTTTAAATACTGCTGTTTTCTGTCAACATTATTACATAGCCAGGCACACAATAGCTCTTTTCTGAATGACAACCTGCAAGTAAGTTTGTTAAGGAGCACAGTGAGATCCTGTTCCCTAAATGAAACCTCCAAATTCCTTGACAGGATAACAGCATAAATATTCTCTCCATAAAATATTTACACTTTCATTCTCTGGAAAGATCTTATTCATCTTTGGTTTTATAAAGCTTTATTTGGGGGAAAGTATGTACTACGAGCATCATCTTCATGTGTATTTGTGCCAGTAGCCTATATTCTTTGTTTCGGGAGAGTACATCTTACATTTTTCACTAGGTAAATTAGCACTTTTAGACTACTGGTATAATGAGATTGACACTTGTTAGAAAATCTGCCCGGCACCTCTGTTTAGCTAAAGGAGGGAGGTCAGGCAAGGGAGCGCTCATGGGACTTGGTCGCTGGAGAGAAATACTCTCATGGCCTTGGTGGAGCTGGAGAATGGCATTGGACCTGCACAGGGCAGTGAATCCCTCCTGTGTATCACAGACCTGTTAAAGCATCACGGTAGGGATGTGTGCAACCTTATAATTATTATAACAGCAGTGCTATAATAAGGAGAGAGAGCCTGTGTCTCCTGGTGGCTGGGCTTCTGTTATTCATTTGTGCTGGTGCATGCACCGTCCTCACAGAAGATGATGTGGTAGTTTCTGTGATGGTTATCTTGCAACTCCCTGAACTGAAAACCTTGCTGAGGAACTACCGGGTATTACTTGGTGTGTTGGCCAGGCAGGGGTTAATAGGAAACTGCCATCCAGCTTCATACGCCTGAAGACTTTGGAAATGACTGAGTAAAAGTTCCTAAAGGAGCCAGAACCCCATGGCTCACTTAAGCAAGACAATGTGATAGTGTAAGTATAGTAGCTTTGCTACATTGCTACTACTGTGCTAATAAAACTGAACAGTGTAATACGACAACATCTTCCTGAGTTACCAACTCAGAAGATATTTGTGTGTCTGTTGTTTTACATTTTTGTATGCAAGATAGTCAGAATAATTCTTGTCTTTTGGTGGATCATGGCTTTTCTTATGATGTTAATCATCTGGGCAGTCTTCTGAAGTCCAGGATTGAAAACTGAATGTGGGCAGCGTGGTAAAAAGTGATCTTTAAGATTTATGAACTACAGATAATCTGTGCACAGGATTTTGAATGACAGCAGAGGAAAAAGATTTTGGTCTAGGAAGGTTTGGTGAAGAAAGTGGCTTTTTCTTCTAAAAGAGGTATGAGACTAATCTTCACATTGGGCTGATGGTTACAAAGTTTTAAGTTCTCAGATCAAAAAAGCAGTCAGGTGTATGTTCAGTTTTAAATTGAGGATTAAGAGAAAAATCCCATTCAAGAGATTTCTCCTGTGTATTTACTATTATTTATTGGCCTTTAGTCTGGAAAAACAAGTTGATCCTAAGCTTATTTTGTCAAAATCTGAGTCTTTGGTTTCAAGTGAAATAGTTGCTGTGACACCATAAACATTTATTTTTTAACAAGTTTTCAAAAGTTGGCAGTGATGTTTGTGTTTCTCCAGTTCTGACACTTTCTGGGCTCAATACACTTGTGTAAGTATGGATATAGATAGTCCATCTGAGATGCCCTCGGGTATCCCACAGGGCCTTAAACTGCTAGTCCAGAGGAAGCATCTCCCAGATCCATGTCATCTCTGACAGCGTTGTTTGAAAATCCTCACATACTTCAAGCTGTTTCAAGTTGCACCTTGTCTGCCTGTGTTAAAGCAACCGAATCAAAGCCCTGTCGAGTCTACCTGGAGAAGAGTGCAGAATGGGTGAGATTTCAGCTGGCTTCGCACAGGGAATGCAGCACCTTTGAAAACAAGATACTCATAGTCTCAGATTTGATACTTACGTGCACGCATGCCCGAGCCAGCTCTGTCCCGCGAGTGTGTGATGTGAGTCTCCTGCAGTTGTCTGATCACTGAAGATTTATTTACTTAGGAAGAAAATGTAAAAGCCATTTTACAGTTACAAAAAAATCAGTGAAGATTAGTCTAAGCTGTTAGAACAAAACAGGGGGAAAATAGACCGTGAGAAAAAAGCTACTATTTTCTTGTCGTCTTTTGTAAGCAGCCCAGAGACTTTGGCAGCGACAGATGAGCTCTTTCAGATCTAGCTGGAAGAGTTTCAAGCAAACGCTGCTGCTCAGCTGGATGATACTTCTGTCACAGCACAGCCAACAGGATCACTGTGGCTGTGTCATTACTTCAAGGCAAAAGCAGTCAGTTTAGTTTAAATAGACCTAAGTAAATTAGGGGACTCGACACTGGATAGTGGTAGTATGAAGGGTTTTACTTGTCCATTTTGGGACAGTGAAGTCCAGGAGAAGGACAGCAGCCAACAGTAGGAAGTGATTTGGCACACGATGCCTTAACTCAGCCCGGGTGTTCCCAACACGACCATCTGACTGGGCATAAGTGAGGTACAGCAGACCGTTTTGTAACTAGAAGCACACACAGTATCAAAATTGCAATCATGTAGACCAAAAGAATTGAAGATAGCTGGCTTTTCTTTTTCTTAAGACTGCTGCAAGAGTATTTTTCTATTGCTAGCGCCACTTTGTTTTGTGATGGTGGAAATCAGTATTTCCCATCTGCTTCATTTTATAAAAAATGATGTGTCATTTGCAATATCTGTCTTAATGAGATCTGTTATTCTAAATCCCACAAACAGAAATAAATTAGGCATTGTTTATTTTAGCAATAAATACAAAATCTAAATTTTATGGTAATTTATATTTGCTAGTTTCTTTATCCTTGCTGTTCATCCTAAAGTTCTCTGTAAGTCTGAGCCTATATAAGTACTAACCTCTGTAGCTGTTAACATAACTTTTCTGCCTTTTTATTTAACTGCTTTCCCACTATCTAGGAAAAACAAAAGGCCTTTGATCTTCATTTAAAGTTGCAGTTTTTATCCACTGTACTGCAGCAGGTGAGAATGCTTTGTTTTGTCTGTGTCTTCTTACATCTCTTACATAGTAAGAGATGCTAGAAAGTGATATTGAGGGTTTCCACGTTTCCCAAGCAAAATTTTCAAACTCAAAATGTTTTCCTGGAAATACCAGGCCTGAAAAATCATACCTTTTGGCCAAAATCAATAGTCATTGCAGAAAACTGTTTTGTAATTATTTTATAATCGCAGCTAGCCCTGTGTTATGATGGGAGAGATGAGTGTGAAGTAGACATGTGGAGCGGACTGGCTCTCTTATTTGGCTTTGTGATGAGGATTTGGTTTTACTGGTGAAGAAGAACAGAAGACAAAGATAAGGTGTACGATCTTCCCATCCTCACGTACTCACCTATATTAATAAATCTGGAAGGAAAAAAATTAAATCTTATTTCGGCAATAAGATTTTTGGCGGTTTCTGACCATAGTGGTCTTGAAAAACCTTTCTAAGCTCCCAATTTAAAAAATACACAAAACCCTTAATTCATTGTAGAGATTGTACGCAGTGAGTAGGCACTTTCCCACATTGCTGCTACTATCTATTGCTTATCATTCATCTAGATGGAAAGAGTTTTCATATTCTTTGCTATTTGAATTTCAGCTTATGAGAAATCAGATTTAATATACATTTTCATTTTATTCCCTGAGCAAATATATACTTATCTTGCATTTTAAAATAAATGCTATTTTTAGTATGTCATTTATAGGTAAGCAAATTAATTCTGTAGCGTTCTCAGTCCTAATATAGGAATCACTTTTTTGTGTCAAAAGTTGATGTTTATTTCAGCAAAACACTCACTTCTCTCAACTTTTTCTTTTTTCCTTACTCTCAGAGTTAAATTTTGTGCTATGAATTTTAATCACCTTTTAATCACCTTGGTTTTCTTCAGTGAAAATATCAAGGATGATTTTAAAGAAAAAATATTTTTCCATTTGTGTAATGTCACCAGCCTGTGTCCATTGTAGATACTCTTACAGAATCCTGTGCGGATTTTAAGATTTAAATATTTCCATTTCCAACTTCAACCGTAATAATTCATCTCTCGGATAATAACTTCCTTTGTCGTGATTATAGGCAACTTGTCTCTAGAAATGAGGTATTACGAATTACTAGGAGTAATACCTGTAACTACATTAGGGCAGTGGATTAAATTCATTAGTAAAAATCTAATATTCAGAATTACCTACCACAACCGAAAAGAGAGACTGTGTTTCTCTGTGTCATACTTTAGAGAATGTCAGTAGAATAATAGCTCACTCTGTGAGATAATTTAGCTTTCTTTTTCTAAATGAGTGCCCATGAATGAAGATACTGATGTTAAAGTCAGGGCAGGAAGTCTTAAACTTGCACAGAAAAGTAATTCCATAATACCATAGCTTATCAAAGGATACTTGTCTTCCCTCAAATTTCAAGGCAAATTTTGGCTTTCTTTCCTACTCTTTGTGGTAATGAGTGGTTAGGGCTCAATTTTAGACCAAAAGATCTTTTCAGGGTTGGGGTTGGTGATTGCCATTGATGGTTGGGCATTGATTCATCTGTTCCTCCCGCACTGTGACTTTGCCAGTGTCCCAAATCTTCCTTGCCTGTAAAGGAGATGGACTTTTGGTGGGCTTTTCAGGGCCTTCACAAGGCTGTGTAATGAACTCCCATGGGGTGGTGAGATGAGGCAGGTTTGGGGTTTGGTTTTATTTTAGTCAAGTTTGGATTCAGTCAGGCTACTCTGAAAAGATGAATCAACCAGTGACAAAGCAGAACTTGTCTTCTGCCCAGCCCCCCTCAACTCCCTACAAAAAAAATGAGGATATCGGCTGAGAAACAAGACATGCAACTGGGACCGTGATAGAATGGCTTGAGGCCAGAGCTAAAAATGATTGCATTACAAGTCATCACGGACGCAGTCAATACTGCCAGGGCTGCAAGTTTCCCTTGTTCTATTTCTTGTTATAACTGTTGATGTCAACTGTTCTCTATTGAACTGCAAGTCACTGCCTCCCACACCAGTTTAACAGAGCCTAACGATGCCATAACATGAGAGGTGCAAAAAAAGAGAAAATGCTAGTGGCCGAGTACGTCGTGGAGAAAAAATGAGTTCAAGTGATGGAGAACTTAACTACTTTAGGACCATTAAAAACAAAAGCAATAAAGTTCATGCAAAGGAAACGATGTGGAGATGTCATAGGCTGCAGAGAGGCATACAAGGACTTAATGCTCGCCTACTCTCAGCAGTTTGGACGCTTATGTTGCTTCAGTTTTATCGTCCTGCTTTACTTACATTACCTCATGCAAGGATGCAGGTACTGTTGTATAAAGCACCTTCCAGTGTAGCATCCTTAAGTAAAAAAAACAAAGGCAGTATCTGCAGCATCAGCAGGGAAAAGAAAGAGGCAGCAGAAGAGAGGGAAATGCCTAACAGCCAGCAAGAGCTAGCTTAGACCACTGAAACGTTATCTTCAGCAAAACAGGAATCCTTTCCATCTGTCCAGCCACACATTGAAATGGCAGTAAAGAAGTTTTACAAGATGCTGTTTGTTATATTCAATACACACAGGCACGCATACTTGTATATGTACTCGCACACACACGCTTTTTTAGTATTTTATTGGTTTGAAAACTCTTCCACAAAGAACTCGGGAAATTGAGCATCTTCTTTTGACTGTGTCTTTAACGTATTTGTGAGCGTGGACATTACTTATCGTAAAAAGGGTAAATGCATGTTTTTTTCATTCCATTAACCTCTTAATCTGAAATTCAGTAAAAAATGAGATTCTCATAACCAGTACAAAATTTCAAATTTGGATCTGCTGCTTTGATTTCATTTGGAAGCAGTGGTGTTAATCCAGAAGTAGGGAAGCACAGTTCAAATCAGAATGCATCCCAGTGTTTTGAGAAGAATGATTGCACGTAACATTTCTCTGCTAGATATTTGTAGCAGAGATTGCTTTCTGCGTCTGTCTCATCCATATTAGTTCTTTGACTTGCTTGACAAGACAGATGGGAGAGACTTCACCATGGCGTGATAGCTGTCTCTCTGACTCCCTTACAGGTGTTCACAACGACCTTTCCTGCAAGGGCAAGATAAATTAGACAGCCAAGAGGTCTTTATAGCAATTTGAAACGTCCACCTACCGGGATGAGCTTGGTGTGCATGTGTCTGTGAATTTTAGGTGATTTTTATAGAACCTCATAACTCTTAAGTTTGATGTGGGTGGTTGGGGAGGCGACAGGATTGTGAAGCAGTAGAACTCCAGGATGCTTTTTCTACTTTTTTTTTTTTTCCTTTTTTTTTTTCCCGTCATCTTTTTTTCCTTACACATGTTAAATAATTGTATCTAGAGTAACCCACTACATTTGCAAATTGGCCATTTTGGAACGTGAGCTGTTTTAACAGCTTTTGACAGTTGCTCAAAAAAGAGGTAATAACGTATGCAAAATCAGTAATTGAGTAACCAATTTTTCCAATTTGAGAACCCTTGAACTCCCCACATTTTGATTTTATGTCTCTCTTGGGCAGACATTAATCTCTTACTTCTCTGTAAAATGCAGCCCAGGGCAAAGCTGAGTTCTGAATACCCTTTAGGAGAAAACTTTCACAACGTTTGAATTTAAATACATTGAAATATTGCTTGTGCTCTAAAGTTTTGGGGGATCTACTCTTCAGATATACTCTAAGGAAAATCACTTTTGCTTGCCACGTATTTATTTACAGTGTTTAAACTCCAGCGCTGTAGCCTTGTTATACTCCAGAAGCAGATGTTTCACAAGCTTAAATAAAAGTGTTGATGTTGTGACTCCTGTGTCTAGATACCTGCAGGCTAGGACTGAGGTTCGTTCATTGATGCAAAAAGTTTATGAACATTAATTTAGCTGCCTTGTGCAACATTTAATGTGAAGCAAATCTTTGGTTTTAAAAGTCAAACAGTGTCTGCCACTAGGAACTTATCTCAAAATTCTAGAAAAGCTAAAAATCACATTTCCTTCTCATTGAACTTTTCTCACCCTATCCATTACCTATTGAGAAGGTAGGGTGTTTTACTCAAAATCTTGATTTCATAAAGCTTCCTATCACAGAACACTTTTCCAGGGAAACAAAACCCAAAAAACCTGTTTTGCAGCAATTGTTCTGTAATAAATGCCAATATGGATTCTAATATTCTGCTATAAGAACACTGTTTTCTAGTTTAATTTAATCTTTTTTGGAAATCCATCATTAGCTACAAAGGATAATAAGAAATTTAAGAAATAATGAACACTGAAGTGAGGCTACAGTTCTTGAAATGGAGAGCATACATCAGTGAAGATGATTAAAAAAATGTAGTGTCTGGCCTTCATCCTTTTTTGTTCACTGCTCATAGAATAGAATAAGAATTATTAGGTACTTGTAAAAGCAAATAATAAAACAAAGTAACATTGATTTCTTCTTCTGTCCTATAAAATTATTGATCTGTTTTTAACCTAATTGGCACTTGTGAAAATAAATGGAAAAAACAGCAGGCTATTTATGGGGTTCAAGTATTTGTTCTCAGTAAGAGAGTCCTAGACCTGCTTGTCCGGGGCTCTGTTGGTGTCCTAACAGGCTAAAGATCCATGAGCTGTAGCATACTTTATTTCCCTTTGTTCTCCTTCTCTTTAATCTCACGTATCTATCTATTTTTTGTAATTCGGAGAAGTAACAGTGCTAAAGATACCTTAATGTACTGATGCAAAACGATTGAACGTGCACTGTTAAAAAAGTAGTTTTTTCAGTAAAAGTCTTGTCTAGCATAAAAATGAACAGCTAATTACAGGAAAGAGATAATAAAAGAGGTTTTCCAGTAAAACCCACCAGAGTGTGTGTGAAGCCAAGGAACGTTATTTCTCCTATATCCTGCCTAGGAGGCCAGCTGACATGTTGTTTAATACAGTATTTACACAACACGCAGACATTTTTTATCAGTTGTAATTTTCTGTACTGTAGAATTTACTATATAGAATCCAAAGACTCACCGCTTCCTCAGTTTTGATCCTCAGATACTTTGTTTGTGGAAAAATTTACAGATGGGTGGGCCCCTGATTCACATGCATAAGTATTTGCATGTTTGGGGAAATAATTAAATCTAGATTTAAACTTCCCACGCTTTCTTTTAGGCAAAGCAACACTAAAGGTATTACACACAAATTCAGTGGCAGTATTTGTATTGGCTTTAACAAGCTTTGGCTCTGTCTCCAAGCCGTATACTTTGGATGTTGAGCTTGATGCCTGAAGGTACATCAGGTAAAATTTTATTGCCATCAGAGAAGTTGTCCTGAAGCCTAAAGCTCTGTGAGAATCAGGATAGTTAATTACAAATCAGGACCACTGATAAAAAGGTGCATAGTTTTTAAAAAAAAAAAAAACAAACTGGATGCTTTTCCTTGGGTATTTGACATAATTTATTTCATAAATATTTAAAAAAAAAAAAGGTAAATTGAAATTTTAAAAAATTAGGATAGAAGTGTTTACATCCTCATAGCTCAGCCTTTGGGTTTTTGGGCTATCATATAATTCATAGCAAACAACCTTGTAAACTGCCATCCTGAATAGGGCTGCTGAAGATTGCTCTCCTGTGTTTGCGGCTGCAATGCGATAACTCCTGTGGATATGGAGACAGATGATTCCACATCTGTACCCCAAAAGGGAGATTGTGTTTTAAAATCTGTTTAAAACGCCATTGCAAAAAATAGCCTTATCTTGGATTTTAAAGCTGGATATTTTGGATGCTCCTTAGGGATAAGGTTTGGACCATCCCTCCAGCAGAAACTGCGTTGTGGAAGAGTTGGGTGTCTGTGTTATTTTGCATGCTGTACCAGGGTGCGTACCTGAAAAACAGAGGGAGAAAAAGAGAAGTAGGCTCGAATTTCATCACGCAGTTCTTGTGTCTGCCGTAGCAGTTAGACAGGTTTACTGTTTTAGCATGGCTAAAGCTACAGCTATGAGCAAGGGGATTTTACATATTACCCCTCTGCGCTAATTTAATGCTGTTGTTTTCTCTGTCTACTCTTGTAACAAAACAGAAGTACTCTGCTGTCTCTCTCTGCAACATATCTACAGAGGTCCTGAAAGTCATCAATGCCACTGAAGAACTGATAGCAGAATCCACCGGCCCCTGCGATTTCCCAGCTGACGTTCAGGACAGAGGAAGAGGGACGTTCCCTCTGGGGACGGACCCCGTCAGACTCGATGAGCAGCTCACCACGCTGGAAGAAAACGTAAGAACATCCACATCAGTATGTGGAAGTGTCATGTCTGCGAGTGAGTGTACCTCTGTGTGTGTGCCAGCTGGAAAGGGAAAAGCACATAGGCAGCACCAGTGGATATTCAGAATTCATTTCAGGTTATTAAACAAATACACAAACAGAACAAAAAATCCTATTACAAAGGGGTACTCAGCTGTGTTGTTGGGTGTGTTTTTTTTTAATGTGTGCTTTAAAACATTTGGGCAAG
Source organism: Stercorarius parasiticus (assembly GCA_013396915.1). Classification (NCBI taxonomy): domain Eukaryota; kingdom Metazoa; phylum Chordata; class Aves; order Charadriiformes; family Stercorariidae; genus Stercorarius; species Stercorarius parasiticus. Next base: position 530,953 of record VWZL01001479.1, on the reverse strand, counting down.
GGGGAGAGTTGGTTATATTGGGTTTTACAAGTAATTTTAGAATCCCTACCTCAAAAGTTCACTTAAGCTCTTCAAACCTCTGTGGCTGCACGGCTGGGCCATGCCTTGCTGGAACCGCACTTCTCCAAGTCCCAGCGCAGCCTCGTTATTGTAAGGACAGGGATGGAAAACATGTCCCCAGTCACACAGAGAAAAAGCGGAGGAGCTCTTCTTCCACCCATGCTTCCCCACCATACTGCGCTGAGCACCCAAGGAGCCGAAGCTGCCTGCTGCGCTGTTAAAAAGAGCAGGCTGGAGAAGCCAAATTCAACAAACATTTCTGTTTGGCCACATCCGAATCACCCGTCCTTTTCCATGATTACCTGTCATCTGCGAGCAAAAGTGTAACGCTGAATCATAGAGGGAAGTCACTACTCATTGGAAATTTTTATGCATCCACTTAAGGGAGTTGGTACACTTGTAACTTTCGATTTTCTCTTCTTCCCACATTTAACTGATTACTTTTTAGTGATTTTCCCCTTCATTAGGAGCTTTTAAAGATCTCGTAGGAATCTGGGCTGTCCCATTATGGCATGCTGATCAATTCAAGAAAATAGATCCCGGTTTTCTTTCGACCCCGGAAAACTTTCAAAGACAGAAGTTCAGCTTGGGGGATAAAATCAGTTTCTTTCACAGAAACATACTTCCACAACAGCCCCAGGTGAGGGACTCAGGGGGAGGTAATTCATGGCAATGCCAGCCACTCCTGCCACTGGACCTGTCCTACTCCAGAGCCCTCCCACCAGTCCCCCAGTCCCTCTCATTACACCTTCTCTAAGCTCAAATCTCTCAGCCTTACTTCGGTTCAGAGGCTCCCAAACTAGATCCTACCCCTCCTAACCTCACCTGCTTCAAAACCTTTTCCATCTCAGACCTTTCCCCCTGCCCACACCAACAGGATGCCCTCCAACCCACCCCAGAGCACCTTGACTTCTCTCCAGCCAGCTTCCAATCATAACCTGACCTCCAAACTTCTCCTTCCCACCTCTGCTCAGCCTTCCCAGGCACTCTGCTGTGCCAGCTGAGGTGCTCCTGCTCCTCCTCACTCCCACACACTGTCCTGGTTGCTGGCATCTCCTGCCCTCCATCATGGGGCATCACAGCCACCTGAGCTCCAAGGCATTTTTCTATCAGTCCTATTTTCTTTAGTTCCCCCACACACACTTCTTGAAAAGTACAGATTATTGTGCAGAGAATTTTGGCACAGCATTTAAATGTACCTTTTCTTTACTTTTCTAAAGATGTTTCTGTTCATAATGTTCTTTTTCTTCTTTCTCTGAGCTTTTAGACATGATAGAGAAATTTAAAAAAAAAAATCACTTTTTAATCTGAAGTGGCTGTGGTATGTCGCACCACAAAGATGTATCATTTAAATGAATGGAAAGAATAATTAAAACCCATGAAAGCAGAAGCATTTCTATTTAAGTCAGTATGTTAACTTTATGGCCCACCTGTGTCTCCAAGTACTTCGGCAAAGATGTTAAATCAGATCACTTATCTGTTCGAGGTACATTTTTCAAAGAATTCATGCCTGCAGTTAGACTGTGGTCTTACAAGATGCAGTTCATACAAGATGTAGTGAATTTGTTTCTTAGCAAAGTGACATACCTGAAAAAATGTGTATACGTTTATGCTTTGAAACAACTGATACAAAGGGGGGGAAAAAAAGCTATTGCAAGCAATTAGGAAACAATAATACAATAAAAAATAAGGAAAATTAAACACTTAGTTAAATCTTAATCTAGTCATTCTCCACCACGTTTGCTCCATGAAATCACAGCATGGCCAGAAATTATTTAAATACCTGTTACGTCAAAGGACTGCATGACGTAGGAATTGTAGGCAGATACAATGACTTGAGTGGAAAACAGGTATCAATCTGCTCAAGGATCTGGTTCAGATCCTGTTTGCTTGCCCCTTGAACCATGAAGTCAGCCACAGAATATGTTTAGTTCATGCTAGTTTTGTAGCACCATAGTCTTTACTGCTATTAGAGCGAGTGAGGCTGCCAATGGGGAAAATCAGAATATATGTTTCATTTCCATTGTGCTGTTACCAGCCTCGTGGGAACAGTCTCTTGACTATCTAGTAAATAGGCAGAAGGTGCAGTATTTTTGCACGCGTCTGCACAATTTTAAGTACAGGTCAAAATCTAATGATTGAAAATTACCCTTTTCTATAAACCAGAGACCTCCATTGGGCCATGTACCTTAGCTTTCTTCGTGAAATAGAAGAAACACATAATACACAGTGTATCATGAATTATTGCTACAAGGAGCTGAATGGGAAATGAAACCTTTACCTGCAGTTATCAGAACTACCGTAGGAGGGTCAAAATATTAAAAAATATTTGGTTTTATGGAAAAATCTCTAAATGGTGACATCTGTTCTCTGTTTTAAGTGGCACAGATAAGTCTATTGACCCTCCACAGATTCACACCAAAGGGCCAGGAGGCGGGAAGGTTTTGGCTGCTGTATGTTTGGGTGAGAGCAGGGTGGGATGGAAAATTGTGTGGTACATGTAAGCACAGTTACTCTATAAGAAGATAATAGCCATATGCTGCTGCACAGTTATTTCTGCACAGTTTTGATTGCCAGAAGGCATTAGGCGTGTTTCAGTAAATACAGCTTTGTATGAGGTGTGATCTGTTGACTTCCCCTTATAGACTTCAGGGTTTTGTTATGCAATTAAAAAATAAAAAAAGCAAACTTTTCAGCTTTCTTTTTTTTTTGCTGGTGAATCTGGAACAAATCTGTTTTGAAATACCATTGTAGCACCTATGAAATTCAGAGTGCAGCCACCTCACCCCTCCCTTTTCTTTGTCACGCCTCCCTTCACTTCTCCCCTACCAAGAAGATTAGGGGACTGGAACACCTCTCTTACGGAGAAAGGCTGGGGGATTTGGGTCTCTTCAGTCTGGAAAGAAGGCGGCTGAGGGGGGATCTTATCAATGCTTATAAGTACTTAAAGGGTGGGTGTCGGGAGGATGGGGCCAGGCTCTTTTCAGTGGTGCCCAGTGACAGGACAAGAGGTAACGGGCACAAACTTGAACACAGGAAGTTCCATCTCAACATGAGAAGGAACTTTTTTGCTTTGAGGGTGGAGAGCACTGGAACAGGCTGCCCAGAGAGGTGGTGGAGTCTCCGTCTCTGGAGACATTCAAAACCCACGTGGACACATTCCAGTGCAACCTGCTCTAAGACGACCCTGCTTTGGCAGGGGGTTGGACTAGATGATCTCCAGAGGTCCCTTCCAACCCCTATGATTCAGTGATGTGTGTTTTCAGATTATTCCCCCACGACTTTCCTCTGCCAGGTGAGTCTCCCTACAGGGGGTTAGCAAGGAGGGAAGCTCAAAGGCATCATGGAAGATGCGGTCTGCTCAAACCTCTGTTTCCACAGAGCAGAAACCACTGACACCTCTCCCTGCCTTGTCCCTGCAGGTGTACTTGACAGCCGGCACGGTGTACGGGCTGGAGGGGCAGCTGACCAACCTGGAGGACGCCGCACGCAAGATCAATAGTGTTACAGCCGAATCTGAGCTGGCCGATCTGGAGGATCAGGTGGCCACCGCAGCTGCCCAGGTTCATCACGCAGAGCTTCAGGTGAGGAGAGCAGATCCTCCCTACCTGCCGGTTTCACACACCCTTGCCTAGCACTTACCTTGTGTCCACGCACACTTACTTTCAGTATTCTTTTGTACCGCAGTGGACTCATGACCCAAGGATGCTGACTGCATCCCAGGAGCTGAGCAAAGCTTAGCTGAGATGCATAACTCAGCCCAGCCAGACGTACTGTATTTGTTTCTTCCCCCAGCTTGTTTTCAGACATGGGAGTGCAACAGCCTCTTACTGCAATGCTAATACTGAGCCTGCTCCTTGTTCCCAGTGTGCTCTGTGTCACACACGTGGCTGTTGTCAGACTGCAAATGCAGTCTTAGGTGTTTATCTAATGACCAGATTATAAAGTACTTTATAAAAGAAGCCAGTGTAGGTACCGTTCTACTGAAAAAGGCCAAGGGCAGCCAGCCACTAAGCCAAGCATAGAGAAAATAATTTATTTTTATTTATTTGTTTATAATATATTTTAATATATTTATATATATTAATATGCATTTTATATCATATATTTTTATATTTATTCTGGTTTATATATTGTTGTATTATATATCTCAATACATAATATATTTATATCTAAAGTATGCTATTTTATATTTTATATATTTATTATAAATATGTTATTTTTATATTTCAACTTATATATAATATAAATGTCTTTATATTAAAATAGAACAAAAACACTTGCACTTGCAAGCCGGCCTGGGGATTTAGCCACCAAGCGGCGCACATCCCTGCCAAAAGGCAATTGCTCCTGTGGGTTGCGATCTAGTGTCTGTCTGGCAGGCTCCAGAAAGTCTGGGGCTCAGAAGAGAACATGGTGATCTCGTGCTAAAAGCTGAACGAGGTGACGCTGCCAGACCTCAAGAGAGAGAGCACTGGCAGTGATTTCACTGGCCAGCCCGTGCCAGGCTTTAATGGGAGGTACCTGGATGTTTTACTCAGCAATAGCACGCTCAATTTAGGACTGAGCAAAGAGCTGAGAGTCTGACATCTCGCCGGTGTCAGAAGGGCACTGCTGCACTAGATGGTGGACTGGCCGTGACGTTTTGTTGGCTTCAGTCATTATTTTACAGTAAATATGTTAATGGGGGTGAGAGGTGAGGAGGAGAGAGGCCTGAGCTCTGCAAGGAGGATGACCAAGGCCAACTGAAGGTCTTCTGCAGAGTCAACAGCTTCAGCAGCCATCGTGAATCAGGAGTCGGGTTATATGTCTGACTTCTCTGACACTTCTTTCCCTATTGGCAACATTTGTTTCCACTAGTTTCAACATGGGCCTACTTTCCCCCGAGATGTTTCCTTTCTTGAACTTCTGTTTTTTCCTAGCAATTTGTTTTCCATTGAGTGTTTTTATATAGTGTGTACCTGCATTTATGCATGTTTGTGTTTAATGCGTAAATTATAAATCTTTAAGCTCAAATGTTTAGATTTTGTGATGGAGGATGTACTTGGCGCGTGCATGGAATGAATTTTGAATTAGGAAATGTGTCCCACAAAGTCATTCTTTAAATGTAGCCTTTGAAAAAACACAGCTTGAATGAATTTGGGACTATGCAGCTTAAGGTAAATGGGAGATGACAGACAGGGGTTTTCTCTCCTCCTTTCTTTTTTTGCTCAAAAGGAGTAAAATGCTTCTTCCTTGGAGTCACACGGTAGGTTGGATTGTTCTTTTACTCCATCTTTCCTAACAAATTAAGCCTCTTTTAACATCAGGACTAAAGAACATAGGAAAGTGTCAGAATTGCTGAAGTTGTTAGCCATCTGTTTATATTTTTTGATTAAAGAGAATTTGACTGGGGGAGGGATATACTTTAGTAGTGGCATCCGCAGTAATTTTAAAACTTCTTTTTCCCCCTCCCCATCTGTCTGTCTCTCTCTTTTATTTTCTTTGAAGATTTCAGATATTGAGAGCAGAATATCAGCTCTCACTGTTGCAGGCTTGAACGTGGCTCCATGTGTTCGCCTGACAAGGAAACGGGATCAAAAGCAAACAAACCAGGTGCCAGAACATTATGTAGTATTCAAAAATACATTGGGGAAATCTTGCCTCTTTTTCTGTAATGGAGTTGAGTAATACATATGTGTTGTTTACAGATGCATACAATAGACACATCAAGACAGCAGAGGAGAAAACTTCCAGCTCCACCAGTAAAAGGTGCACTTAAGTTGTTTTGCACATTCTATATAGAGTCTGTCTTTGTAAGGTTCAATATAATGTACAGTTCAGCAAGGAAGGGAAAAGATTAAGTTATAAAATGAACAGAGAAAGCCTAAATATGTCCACCTTCCTCATTTCCCATTATACTTGCTTTACATAAAACGCCCATTTGGCACATTAAAAAGCATCGCTACTCTCCGTGGAAGCTGTGACGGTGGCAAATTAATAGGAGCAGAAGCAGAAGGCTGGGAAAAGCAAATGAGAAATGCTGCAAACCCGTCCTGCAGCAGGGATGCTGCTACTCTGGCATGCCTGGGGTTAGGCTGTGAGGCCCAAGCAGTCACAGTGCTTAATTACCAAAACCCAGTTGCCACCCTCCACAGGGCACCATTGCTTTGTTAAAGCCTACGTCTGCTGAGTTCAGTCCATATGGTGTGGCTCAGAGATGTTCCTGGTATGTCAGGCTATGGCTGTGAATTGGCTTTATAAAATAAAGTGCTTTTTTTCCTTCATGTTTTCTCTTGGTTTTTTTTTAACCCCACAGTGCATTATCTCTGACAATTCTAGGGCCCACTTCACCTTGCATTACTCTTGCTTTACTCTGTGTAATTCCACTGATTGATATGGCCTCAAACTTTAATAAATTTGGAGTATTACAGGCTGCTGTTTTTCATTTAAATTAAATCCAGCTTTCCTCATATGACTTAGGGGAAGTTTTATGTCTAGAAACCGTGACTCTTCAGGAGTATTGTTACATCTGTTTCAATCTGTTGTGTGAAAAATCTCTCTTTTTGTATTTTTCCCAGGTGACAAAATAGATGGTTCTCCAGTTACCACTGTCAGAACGTTTAACAGAAACTTCATGCTTCAAGGATCTCTAACACAAAGAACTAAAGAGAGGAAAAGCACTGCCAAGGACTTAATGGTAAATTCATAACAGATGTTTTTAAAACTGCTGTTAAAAGCAGTAAATAGAGAGATAGCAGTATCTGTGTAGGCAGGTATATTTCAGCATCTTTACAAAACTTCTCTTAATAGTTTGAGGAGAAAGAATAGAGACTGCTGAGGCAGCTCTGAACAAATACGATGCGTGTCCTTGGAAGATGTCTGAACTATATGCCATAGTATAGCAGCTGTGCGCTCCTGAATGACAGCCTGCGTGAATGTATTCTGGCTATCAGGTCTCCAGGAATGTCCTACCCTTATTTTTAAAGAAAATTAAATAAATTAGTGGTCCTCTGCAATTCAGACTTACCCTCACACACCAGCCGTTGGTAACTCAGTGGGTGACAGTCACCTTGAATCTCACTAATTTTGGAGAAATGTTCAAAGGCTACCTGAGGGGAATTTCAGGGGTAGACAGGCCACGTGTTGGCTCCGCAGGGTTTGAGCAAACAGGCTTCACCAGACAGCTGTCAGTCATTTCTTCTAGAGCAGCCATAGCGAGATAAGGAAAAAAGCTGACTGTCCCGAAGCAGTCTGCCACTAGATACGTGGAAGATAGGTGGGGAGGTGAGAAGGGGAAGGACCTTCTCCCAGAAGCTTCAGCAAGCTTGTTTTGTGTTTCGCTCATGTTTTTTTTTTTTCTTTCCTGTCCCTCTCTGTTCTAGGAACCTGCTATAGGATCTGCTGTGATGTACTAAACTTACACTTCCCTACTGCCAATAACACACTGCCTAAGGCTGTACACTAGAGTGCCTTTACTTAACAGCCATTGTGTATGTCCAGCTGAAAATGGACCCTCAAGAACCCACAATGCCTCAGTTATAGGGCTTCGTTTGGATACCTCACTGAGAAAGCTGTCCAAGTCTTCAGCATTGTGGTCTGCTAAAGGAAACTCTGCCTTAAAGTTCTCACAAGACTCTAGAAAGGATGCTGAGTTTCAAAAGCAAGGCTCCGCATTTTAAGATGCACTTTTTTCCCCCATTGATTGTACTGAAGTATGTCGTCTTTAAACTGCAGTATGTTTTTGTAGACTCAGTCAATCAGAATTATAGGCCAATATTTCGTACAAAAAGAATGAACACAGCAGACCTGTGATCCGTATTTGCTGGCCTCTTGCTGTTCACGTAGGCATCCATCTTGTCGAGCAATAAGAACAGCTCTGTGCAGCGTATACTGCTTTTCAGCTGCGTGGTGGGAGCGGAGGATCGGCGTACCTAGCTCTGCTCCCAGTGAGTCAGTGGAAGTTTTTGACAGGATTTGTAGGAGGAGATGCGATGTGCAAAGACTTCTCTGTTCACTGTTGGCAGAGTTAATGTTCTAGCTCCAGAGCCAGGTGTTTTCCTCTTGGTGGCAGGGGGGAACATGGATGTCACATTGAACCGTGAATTGGTGGCAGCACATGTGGACCAGGTGTCTGTTGAGTTACGATCCTGGCGTCTGGAAATATCTGAACATTGCTGTGAAACCCACACCTTTGTATGTCTCGTTCTTCTTGGTAGCATTGTCTGCTTGGTGGTGTCCAACCACACTCTAGTTCAGAATAAGTTCTGACCAAATCTTTAAGATGGGAGAAAGAAAGTAGAAGCATTGTGGATGAGATCACTGCTGACTGGCTGGTGGTCATAGGGTGGCTGCAACCTGTAAGAGGTTCCCTTCTGCAGTTTCCTGGCTTTTCTGAGGAGGGGGCAAATGTAGCCCAGGTGTCTCTTCCTTTACTAGTCTGTAGCCAACATAGTAGCTGGGGCCTGTCATGGGTGCCATGTGCATTCCACTACCATTGGACCAGTCTGAACTGGATTGGGAATAGTAAACTTTCTTTCATAGAATTCTTGAGACCTTTGAAAGCTGAGCCAATCTAGAAGGCCCTTGAGCACATGGCCAGGAGGGAAGATGCTGCTTACAGGGTGTCTCTCTCACCCTTTTTGGGGAGGACATGGCCAATTTGTGGTACTTTTTGCTCTGAAGAATACAAAGGAGGTCGTTAGAGGAGGTGATAAGCCAGTGAATCCCGTACCTTCCACACAGTGCAGAGCAAGTACCCAAATGCCAATTGGATTGAGGGGAAACATGCTGTGGGCTGGCAAGTTCCCCCGCAGGACTAAGGAATGGTGAGGTCTCCTGAGAGCAGGGGGTACCTGGGGAGGAGGAGAGCTGCTCCTTTCCCTGCTCCCAGCCAACCCCACTAGGAGAAAGCCGCATATGACCTGCCATGCAGCAGGAAAGCAGTCCCTTGGGACACCAGGCCATGAAATGTCTATGGTTGGGCAAATACGAGGAAAACTGGGCAAATTTCCTGGCTAGGCTGGATTTAGGGGGGGCAGGTGGGGAAGGTGAGGAATAGCTGGATGGGACGGTTGGAAGAACAGTGCCAGTTGCAAATCTGCCACCCACGTCTGACATCTAGCTTGTCGGTACTCTGATGTCCAGCTGCTTGTAAGGAACCCTCAGGATAAATACAACCATCTCCCCACCTAGAATACATAAGCGTCGCTCCATCCCTTCAAGGAATTTCCATCTGCCCAAGATCTGCCCCGATGTGTTCATTCTGGGTGAAATTATGCCTTCTTTTACTCTCACATGAGTTCTCTGGAATCGGTTTGCACAGATGTGAGAGCAGAATTTGGCCCACTCTGTTTAATATATAAATATATATATAAAACAAATAGATTTTATTTATATATGCAATCCAGTAAAGGAGATTAAACAGAGTAGGATGCCTAGTAATTTTTTTTTGTTATCCAGTCTCCTCCTCCCTTGACTGTTCTCGTGTATGTGTACAATACATTCCCAGGTTCTGGTTTATGCAGGTATGCGTGTTATGAAATGTCATTAATGGTGGTTGGTCTACATATTCGTCTAATAAATAATGACTAATATTGTGTATGTAATATCAATACAGAAATGACTAATTTTAATAGAATAACTCTTTGGCTTTTGTTCTGTTAGCGTGATTTAAACAAGCCAACAAAGTTTGGAATAGGTTGTTTTCCTTAAGAGGCATGAAAAGCAATTATTATCGTGTTACAATGTTAAAATATTCAGTCTTCTTTGACAGAAAAATGTGTACTGTGTAGGCATTGCAAAAAAAAACAACAAAAAAAAGAAAAAAAAATCCCACCTGCTATAAGGCATTTGAATTTTTACAAATGTTTATTGTGCCAAATATGTGCAGAGATATAATTTACTGTTTTAAAAAAAAAATCATAAAAGCATATGTTATAGCACACAAAGAATTATTTTGTCATCAAGTGATTTCAATCTTTAGTGTTAATATTTATATTTAGATTAATTTTTATAAATGAAAATATTTTAATGGGTAAAATGAAGACCATATGATCTATTTGATTAAGTCTGAGTGAATATTAAGCTTGCCTTGTTGTTGTTATCTGCATACTCGCCGAGAATTATTGTCAAGAGAAATTATAAAAGAGTAAAAGCAATTTATGAAAAGAATGCCTTTTCAAGGACTTGATTCATAAAGAAAAACCAAAAGTTCTTCTCTGTTGTTTGGATTTATGTGCACTTCAGCCAGGAAGAGTGCAGAACGTGCTGCTGCACACAGAGCTCAGGTCCTGCCTGTCCACAAACGACCCGTCCCTCGTCAAACCCAGGAGATTCCAACTCCGCAGAATCACCTTGCTGAGCTGAGGGGAGGAATACACATTAACGCACTCGGTTCAGATTTTTTCTGCTGGGGTGGGAGGGATGCTGTTAGGAACATTTGATGGCTAGTCTTCTGCAAACTGTCGAGCCTGTTGGGTGAAAGACCATCTCGAGCAGAGTTTCTGCAACACTCACTGGGATCGCGACAAAATGACAAAATGAACAAGAACCCTGCTCGTGAATGCTTATCAGAATATTTCTTTATCAGCATATTTTCTCCACCATGAGGGCATTCATTTGAACCAGCATGTTTTAAGTAACACTTTGGGTGTTATATGTTGTATTATAAATAGGAGTAACTACCTAATTATAATAAAAATCCACACCTTACTGACGGACCATTCACGAAGAGGAAAAAAGGGATTAAATTATCCGCAGTGATTAACTCAACCACTACTATATTTTAGTAGTAGCTCTAACAAAGCACAACTAGAAATGCACGTTCATCCTAATTTGTCTTTTGCGGAATGATTCGTGGCTTGGATTTAACTTTCAGTCATTAGCTAAATTGTAAACTATGGGTTTTTGGATATAAGCCATAGATTAAACTCCATCCAAATATTATTGCTGGCAATAGTTATTAATCAAGATTAAATATATTGTAAATAAAACTTCCTATAAAATGAATATAACAAAGTTAATTACCACAGCAAACATGGGTATTGAGCCACAACCCCAGGCTTATTGATGTGGACTAATGTACTAGATAGTGCAATGCCTGTGATCCTCAAAGAGTGACTTTAGCTTGATCAGGTAACATACTTAGAAACAACTACATTATTTTAAAGGGAATCAGCTAGTTTAGGCCCTTAGCCCTTTTGGATAATGGTGCATGATTACGTGCAGTAGGCACAAACTACTCTGAAGAGCTTAATTAGCCAATTGTACTGGGTTTTTTCTTCAGCAGAGAGAAAATACTTATCTTTGATAGGAGCTCCTTTTTGTTCGTTAGTATATCTCTCCAGAATACAGGCAGAATCATAAAGAGGCAGTGGGTAGTTCAGGGCTACCTTCCCACGAGTGGATGTTAACAATCTACATAAAAACTATGCTCAGAGCACCAGCATTTCATGCCATTAACACAAGTACATTAAAAATTAGTGTGAGCCTTTTTTCTTTCTTCCAACCATTGCTTTTTATTTTTACATATCAACAGCCATTGACTTTGAAACGTGACAGGAAGGCTTCATGATACGCTTAACACCGCAGAGTTTAAATCACAGCACAAAAGCTGTGTGGGTTTTTTTGGATAAACCTAACGTTACAGTGAACAGCATCAGGAGATTGGTGGGGATGTAAGACCAAGAAACATTTTTATAAGCTATGGTTGCACTTGGTGCTAGTGTCCATGCATTGTCTTTTACCTGCACTCTGAATATGTTTCTTTTTGAAGGAATTTGCACAAGGAGCAGAAGGAAGAGCAGCACGGGATTGCTAGGCAAAAGCAGAAGTGGAGGTCTGAGGTGCAGAGGAGGGCACAATTCAAAGAGCAGAGGTTGGGTCACCACCTCAGGGAACAGGGATCACCAGTCATTGTCTTCTGTGTCTGACACTTTTTGCTCCCACAAAGCATTCAAGATGAAATCCACGTGCCTGTTTATGGGCCTCAGGCTGCCACGGCTGCTTCTCAGCTGCCTCTTCCCGAACCGACCGATGGGGCGAACACCACGGCCCACGTACCAAAAAGGATCAATCTCAGGACCTGGAATTCAAAGCAGTCAGTGAAGCATCTACCACTGCACTTAAAAGACAGCGTTTCCTGAACACCTTGAGGGTGTTCAGTGGCTTATTTGTAGCCCAGAAAAAAGGGAAGAAAAAAAAACACAAGGGGAAAGGCTGCAGCCAGAAACACAACTTTCTGGTGCCTTTGAGGGTCACGTGCCATATGTGGAGCCCAAAGGAAGAGGGTTCAGATGCAAAATTAATTTTCATCCATCTGGGCTGCAACCTGCAATTTGACCATAAGCCAAAGTACCCGTCAATTCAGGAGGGCACAGCGTGCTTAAAAACTGACCCGAACCCTGGAAGAGGTTACAATGAAGCCTACATCCAGAAAGACCATAATAGCTCCCTGTACCACCACTTGAAAACTGTCCTCTCTTAGCTAAAGTCTTGAAGGTCCTACTGTCCAGCCTCCATTTCTGCTGTATGCACCAGGTATGGTATCTCTACAGGCCAACAAATCCACTGGACTGCAGAGGGGGTTCCTACGTGAGAGGTAAACATAAAAAGCTAATTCTTGTTCACTTAGGAAGTTGTTTTCACTGATGACTTTTTTTTCTTTTAATGTATCTGAAGTATACTTATACTTGACTTATTTTTAGAGTCTAGTTTAGTTTTAGAGCAGGTGTGGAGAGGGGTAGAGTTATATTAAAAGACTAAGATACAGCAACAGGGAAAATGTACAAAGCGCTGGAGATGATGCCACGCCAAGGAAATACGAAATCATTCTAAAGCTGGTTGAATGTCAGGAACAGGAATAAATTTCAATTTAAGTGCATTATATATCATTCAAGTCATGTGAAAGTCTCGGGCAAGGCAGCAGGTTTTTCCCCTGTGCATTTTGATGCTTGAACAGAGGAAATAAAAAATCCACTTTGGCTGTGAATTTCTCCATAAATACATCTTGTAAGTCCTTCCACACAGTATTTTAACACCCCTTCTGCCCACCAAAACCCCAGTAATTTGATTTTTTTCACCTGGGTACCTAAAACCTGAGGGTCCCCACATGCCTAGTTCTCTCTGAAAGGAGAAAGGCACGCCACTTGAGAGCCCACGTGCCTTACTCCCCACACCCGCCTCTTTCCCACTCCTCATACAATAGTCAGCCTTTGCTCCCTGGGGGAAGATGGGGTTTCCTGACAAAGATTTTCTCAAAAATCTTTTGGACCGTGTGTTAGGTTTTACTTGGGATGTACAGTATTGTCCCTTACCTGGCCAGCCTCAGTTCCCCTCAGTGTCTCTGAATGGAGACACTTCAGCCACTTGTATTTTGCCTTTCAGACAAGTTGTGGTTGCAGACAGAAATGAAGATGTCTGTAAAGTGAACTTAAGCTCCTGGCCATTGCTTTCTTGTTACTCTATAGAAGTACTTGTGAACTACCACAGGTCTACAGATTTGATCCTTAATTATTGAATGTATACTGCCTTACATTTTATTTTGTATGTTAGCATCTCCTCCAGCATTTATCAAAACTTACACCATTTCCCTTGGCTAATTAAAGGCTGTGAGAAGTTCTGTATATGCTTTTATAAGTGTAAATGGAAGTACAGGATCCCATGCCCCCATTTTACCATAGAAACACCCACATGGATTTGCTGCTGAACAGCCCAACCCTGATCCCTCGATACACCAAAGACTGTGGGCTCACCACATGGGAGTCCATCGCATTACACCGTGTGAGACTAATACTTACTTCTGTTGTCTATCTGATGTTTAAACGGCCTGCTCTGTCCTGAAGCAAAGCTGAGCGATACCAAGAGCACCAGCACATACACAGTGACCAGTTTTAAGTGCTTTGGTGACCACTGGGTGCGTGGTGTCCACAAGATCGGATGCCACATGATGGAGCAGTGGTGGGAAGGCTGCGAGGAGAAAAGTGAACATGGGGAACACATATGAGTTAGGTGAAGGAAGGTGTCAACTGTAACAGCGTGTTCCTATCTATCAAAGCCATTTTATGCCTAACTTCTGTGAAACACTGACGCTGGGGATGTCCTGTATATTTCTGTTGGAAGGCAAAGACCCAGTGAGCCATCTGCTGAGGTAGGTCTTGCAACTTGTGCGTTTTCTCATCATCAGTGAAAGCCCCTGGCACTTCATAGGACATGTGGGTACCGGCCCTGAGCTTGCCGCTGACTTTCTGTGTGACCATGGGCACTGGCCACCAACGTGTGTTTTAGCCACTATCTCCATCATCCTTTTCTCGCTTGTAAAATAAGTCTAACATTTGCATTTTACACAAGCTCTTTACAACTAAATGCATTAGAAAGGTTTACTGAAAGGGAACGCTCCTCCCATGTCAGCTCACCCTTTCACAGCCAGCAGGCAACAGTAAGATTTCTAGTTACGGTTTCCACTGTTAGATGTCCTGATCCTGTAAATGCATCCAGATGCAAACGCATGAGAAATCCCCGCCGAGAGAAGGACTGTGCAGACCAGAAGGTTCTGAGTCGGGAAAATCGCATCCAGGAGGTGAAGGATCCCAGGCTCAGGTTACCACTGCACCCTGTCTCTGGCATTCTGGACAAGTTCCCTTGCAGCAGCTCTCCCAGCTGTCATGCTTCTCATGTGCGAGGTCTGCCTCTGAATTTGACAGCCTGGAGCCTCTGCCTACAGGAGCCCTGTTTGCTTAAGCATCACTTATGGTAGCTACACAGCTACAGAGCTATAGGAAATCCTCTCAGCTACGCCTAAACAGAGGCTTCTCCCCACGTAAGGGTGGGATTTTTGCCCTCTTGCTTCCTAGGCGCTGTGCTTCGGTAAGGACAGAGCAGGAATGAAAACCACCTGATGCAAGATGCTCCCAAGCACACTGCACAGGCAACACAACAAAACCACCTGCAGAATCTGGTTGTGTCTTTCATTAAAATGCAAAGTCAAAAGCTCCTTAACCCCTAGCATTCAGTGAAGTTCTGGGTTTTTTTTTGTCCACCACTTAGCAGACAGTTTAGAGGACAGTTATTTTAACCCGTAATTTCAACCGAACTGTGGATTAGCTTTTTCTAACTTGGATGTCTCATAACAATCAGGGCTAAATGATCTTAGCATGTAAAACCACATGGGAGGAATTCTGACGCCAGTTTCAGCTGCTGTATATCTCTTGTTGCTCCATGTTTAGCAAAACATGAAATTCAGTTAGACAAAAATAAGATGTTTTGAGGAATTTCTCCGGTGTGTTTACAGGGTTGCTGACAGGTTTTCCAGATTACTTGCTGTCTGGGTTTGTGTCTTGTTTTTCTGGGAACTGAGTGACAGAAAGGAAGAGCTTGCTTTGATCTCGTTGTTGATGAAAATACAGGGAAAAGCTTTTAGCACAAGCTTTTTTCTAAGCAATGCTGTGTCCCATTCTCCACCAGCTGGTCCTGTGCCTGAATCAGCCATTCCGATTACCTTCTAGAGTGCTATTATTTATTGAACATTTTGCTCATAGCCTTGACCTGGCTAGGATTTCTGTGAAGCACATGGCTTCCACTGCTCCTCAGTAAGTAACATGTCACCCCTAAATAATCAGTGGGGTCAGCACCTCCAATCCTCCCTAATTTTTCCGCCTCCTAATTGCCCCACCCCTGTTTGTATGGGGAGAAACTGAGGCAGAGATAATGCCACAAACTTGACCCTGCATGTTGCTGAGCATTTCTAACCGCAGCTCCACCTTGTCGCTAGGCTTTCAGGATAAGCACAAAATCCTAGTTACCCACTCACAGTCCTTTCACAAGTAACGGGGCTGGAAGATGATCTGTGATCTCCAGAACTGCCTTAGCCCACAGACCTGCAGCTTTCTTCCAAAGGGAAAACTGAAAAAACAAGACCTCATACAGTCACTCTGTGTGTACCCTGCATTTCCAACCATTAAATGAGCACCAAAAGCTTTAAAAACTTACTAGTTTCAACAAAACTTGACACAATCAAGTTTCAGGAATAATTTTGCTCCTGGAGCTCAGCAAAAGCCGGCACTGCTGCCATTTCGTCAACTTGCCACTTCTGCTTGGTCCCTGAGCAGAAGGAGCCTTTAAATTTTGGCTGAGCAACATCTGTGACAGCAGTCTGGCAACTTCCATCGACATGAGAGGAGGGAGTTACAGCTCATGAGAGCCACTATTAAAGTTACAGTGAAGCAGCAGCGGTGTCACAGCTTGCCGTGGGTCTGCCTCACATGAGCAGTGGGAGACCAGCCTGGCTCTCCCTCTGGGCACAGGGGAACTCTCAGCATGCCAAACTCCAGCTCTGCTGCAGATCCATCAGGTCTAAACCTACCGAGGATGTCCTCAGAAGACAGGCTATTAACTCTTTAAACCCCAAGACAGCATCTTACTGAGATCAGTGGCTATGTAACCCCGCTCCAACACAAACATGAATGGCTTTCACATTTGAAAGCAGCATTAGAAATTCACACAAGAGCTCAAAGCCTGGGTGAATCCAAGCCTGGGCCTGTGCTCATTTCAGGGCTGAGGGGCAGGCGCTCCTGCCTGTGCTCTCCCTGCAGGGACGCATCACTGCTGGTGGGTTCTGCCATGTTGCCTCAGCGCAGCCTCCTTCACTGCAAAAGCTGTAGAAAGGTTACTGGGCACAGAGCACGGCTGTGTACATTAGTGTAGATACGCTGAAGCCAAAAAGAAAAAAAAAAAAACAAAAAAACAAAACAAAAAAGGAAATCCAGCAAGAAAGAGCCAGGACAAGTGCTGAAGCAGATGGAGGGAAGCACTCACCTGTTTGCACCAAAGCTGCTCCTCAGGTCGCGGCTGCTCCAAGCAGAAGCAGGGCAGCTGCTGGGGGCTTGTGCCTTTTATACTGGAGAGAAGTGGGCTTGAAGGAGGAGGGGGAGTCAAGAGGTGGGCCAGGAGGACGTCAGCAGTACTACTGAGCAAAATTTAAATTTACAAAGGGAGGGGAAGGGAACTGTGGCTCTGTTAGAAAGCCATTGATCAGGGCAGGGAGCAGGAACTGAGGGCAGCGCCAGGGGACTGCAGGGGGGTCCTGGCAGGACACCTGGCTGAGGACCTCCCCGTCCCACCAGGAGGAAAGCAGAGGGGAGGGGGCCAGTGCCACGTCCCTGTGGATGGGGGAAAACAGGCAAACCAGAGCAGCACCGGCTGCCACGCTCTCCGCACAGGAGAGCCTGGCTCTCCGCACTGCCCAGCCGAGATGTTCTGTCTGAAGCATGTCTCTGCGGGGGGAAACCACTCGTGGCTGGCGATGAGGTGTGGGGAGAAAGAGGAGACAGACAGTGGGAAGCTCTCAGGGACAGCAAGCTGGAGTAGCCAGGCCATGTGCCCCTTCCCAGCCCTTGCTCCTCTTGCTGTTGTCCTGTCTTTGCTTTTTGGCATCTTTTTTGGGGGGGATCTTACTTGACTGCAGCTCATGTCCCACTAAGCCCTGAACCTATGTCTGGGGTCAACTCACCCACGCGTATATTTTAGGCCGTAATGCAACACAGCAAACAAGCAGCTGATGAAATCGTTTGTGAGTCAGTGCTTAGGCAGGTGCTTACCGGTTTTGTGGCAGAGCAAACTTCTTCTGCATAAGGCTAATACCTCGAGCAATATTGTATTTCTACAATAGGCAGCTCTTCCTTGCGGCTATTAACACTGTTTCTTGACTAATGTGTCAGCACAGTCTTGCTGCTACAGGCCTCGCTGCTTCAATAGTTAAGACCATGTTTAGCGGGAAGTTTTGCGGAGGAGCAGCAGTCGGGCTGGCAGGTGTTTCACTCCTCCTGCAGAGAGGTCGGGATGTGGAGTGTTACTGGGCTGCCGGAGGACCGCAGGCTCTCTTGCAGAGATGTTTGCAGATGCAGGGTTTTGCTCCGCTCCTGGTGAGACTGACTACCTGAACAAACAATTTTTAAACCTCTGCTTAGTAGACAGGGCTCTGTGGCATGAGACGGTCCATAAACTGAGACTGGATAGGAAATGCTGCAATCCCATTTGGATGAAGTGGAAGTTCAATAGCAAATCTGTTTAGTTTTTCTATAAAGCTGCTTCCAGTTGAGAAAACCTCAGAGTACAAATGGCACTATTCCACTGCAACCATCTCCCAAAAGAAATTATTTTTTTTTAAGGGCCACGAAGATGATCAGAGGGCTGGAGCACCTCTCCTATGAGGACAGGCTGAGAGAGCTGGGGTTGTTCAGTCTGGAGAAGAGAAGGCTCGGGGGAGACCTTATAGCATCCTTCCAGTACCTGAAGGGGGCCTACAGGAAAGATGGGGAGGGACTCTTTATCAGGGAGTGGAGTGATAGGACGAGGGGTAATGGTTTTAAACTGAAAGAGAGGAGATTTAGATTGGATATTAGGAAGAAATCCTTTACTGTGAGGGTGGTGAGGCACTGGAACAGGTTGCCCAGGGAAGCTGTGGATGGTCCATCCCTGGAAGTGTTCAAGGCCAGGCTGGATGGAGCTTTGAGCAACGTGGTTTAGTGGGAGGTGTCCCTGCCCAGGGCAGGGGGGTTGGAACTAGGTGATCTTTAAGGTCCTTTCCAACCCAAACCATTCTATGATTCTATGATTCTAAAATTTGTGGGGAAGCACGATTGCAATTTTGCCTGCCCCTGCCCTTCCTCAGTATCCACGCATCAAGAAGATGACCCCGTCACCACTACTGGGGAGGGCATGATCACTAATTGCGGGGATTAAAATAAATTTCTCATTCATGTGTAATAGTTTGTTCTATGGGCTTGTGTATGAACACAAATGAGAAAGACTCTTCTATTCTCCAATTTCCACCTAGTAACAGCTAAAAGAAGTGTCTTCCTCATGCAAGTTTTCAAGAGTTTACTCAGACTACTCAGGATTACAATTGCAAAATATGAAGAGCACTTCCAGTCCATGATAGCACAAAAGGTCTTGCTACAGCTAATACAATCAATAATGTATGTACATGCTTTCTTCAGCACCCTCCTTTTAGTGTGTTCCCTTTGAACCTTGCAAACGCTCCCTACCTAAAAATCAATCTGCATCCAAGAACCAGGCAGTGGCTGTGCTTCCGCTGTGTGGAGAGGGTATCTTCTAAGTAAAGCCCTTCATGGTTTTGCATCGTAGATATTTTCCCTTACTGTTATCCACATTGATTTTGACCAGAAAATGTGGGTATCCTTTCTTGATCTCTAGTGGCAATCATTGGAGTGAGGGCTTTTTCTCTCCAGGATATGTAGGATCCTCTCTTGTATTGCTATTTCTCTAAGTGATCTTATCATTTTAAAAAAGAAGTAGAAGCCATTTTCATCCCATTTACTCTTTCTAGTCTTGCTGGCACTGCGATGTGAGCCTTTCAATTGCACAGACCATTTTCACTGATTGACACCTACGTGGAAGTTACCATGTTAAACAAAACTGTGCGATGTCTTCATGTTAACATGGTTTGCCTATTGGTAAACGTTGTCTGCAAAATAATATGCCATACAAAGAAAAATCATTATTAGGAGAGCCAGCATTTAAAATGCTCTAATATGATCAGCTGCCTTCCTTCAGGCCTGAGGTCCATCTACTGCACTATCTTGGTTTTGATGGTGGCCAGCAGAGAACACCTAGGGAAGAGTCTGAAAAAAAGGGCAGCTTATTTTGACATTACCCACTAGACTATTCTCCCAGGCCCCTGATATTTATGGTCCAGAGGCTTCCCAAGCCAAATGTTGCTTTGTGGTAGGTAGCCCTTAATGGAGTACTTTTCTTTCATGATTGCTTCTTGAACCCATGTAAATTCTCAGCATCCACAAAATCATGTGCCAAGGATTTCACAGCTCTCTCCCTGCTACAAGAAGGATCATGTCCATGCCTCTGTTCTGGACATACCACTTTCCAGTTTCAAGTACTTATTTTTTTAGTTTTGCTTCCAGTCATTCTGCCTTCATGAAAGGCTACTATAAAACTTTCCAAGCAATGACTAATAAACTATGTGACAGTCTGTTTAAATGAGCCTCATCAGGCATTTCTCTTACCAAAGTACTCTTTTACTCCATCCTCATTGACTATAAGTTATCATTTCTTTCCACCAGACCACAATTGAACGACCACAGTGCTCTGTATAGTACTCAGAAGCTTCACATAAATCATCCTGACCTCTCAGGGTCTTTTCTGGCAGTTGTGCTTTTATTTTAATTTGATATCCTGTTCATAGCAAGACTTACGCTTTGACTGAGGAAAGCAAGGCCACTCATGCAGCACAGAAATGTGAAAACCATTCAGACTTAGGAGGAACTGAGAAAGAGTTGTCAGGGGAAAGGGGGTCATTTTCATGAGTGAACCAGGAAGATAATCTAGAGAACAGCTTCATCTACAGTGAAGGGGCAGAGGTTTGCATGTTAAAACCTCCATCCTTTTTCTGTGTTTGAGCGAGAGGCTGGGCACGTGCTCTTTTCTTCGTAGATGATCCCTGGGAAGGACTCAGGCCTCCATCACTACCCTGCCCCACACACAACCAAGGACTCCTGCATGTAAAACTCCTGGTTATGGGAACCAGGAGTGGGGCTGAGCCCACTGTTAGCTGGAGTGTCTCAGTGTCTCAGTGTCTCAGCAGGATGGCTGACCCGGGAGGCACTGTGGGATACAACTTCTTAGAAAGGCAGCAGATGATACACAGGTGTGAAGGGCTGTGGGAAGGAAAGCAACACCTAAGGAGAGGTCAGGTTCCTGGGCGGGAAATGGTGAGGAGAAGGAATGATGGCAATGGGAAGGTATCACCTGGAGGTTGGAGTGACCCACGAGGATGAAGTCCAGGAAGACTGCCATGGAGGAATATTCTTTGGGAAGACAGCACCAGAGGCCAACAGTGAACTACAGGTTTGATGCCAAACTCTACCATCTAGTCTGCTCAAAGAAGTAATCAGAAACTTATTTTTTTTCTACTTCTTTTCCTGGTAGGAGCCATCCACATACAGAAGGTGAAAATCACCAAAGCAAAGACATTTGAAGCGTTGGATGGAGAAACATAAATATTTTTGTCCAGCCCACCACTCTCATTTTTTCACATGCCAGCTTGTGAATTGTTTGAAAATGCCATGAACCCATGCCGGAGCCATGAATCTGCCCAGCCTTCTGTATGACTTCTGTGTGTGAAATTAAATAAAACTTCGCTGGTTTGATTTTGCTTAGCCTGGACTGAGAGGGAGGGATAACACCGACACTTGAGCTGGAAATTCTTAACTGATGTTAACTAGGAAGCATTTGCTGGTTGATAAGAGGCTCAGTTGCACTAATTGAGTTTGGAGGATTAATGAAAAGTTTTATTCAAATCTATTCAGAAAAAACGTGTCAATTTAAGCAACTAGACAAGACTGTTAATTATGTGTAGGTTTACACAGAAGCCATTCTGTACTAACATTCAGGACTGGCTTTATTTTGGAGCTATTTTTCTCTTTGAGAAAGAGGACCATCTAGTGGTTAACACAGAAATTATCCTCTTGCTTTCAATCATCATTGACCAAGGAATGAACCCCCACAGGTTTTAAACGAAAGCATGTGTATCTTGAAATCTGACCATGTACTGAAGCTAAACTAAACCGCATATAACCCAGATTCTGACACGTTAGACTGGATATCCAGGTGTTTACCGCCAGCACAGTTCCTGGTTTGCCCAGTTCTCCCAGGTAGCACATGCTTACTGGAATAACTTGTTAGCAGCTGGGCGGCTCAGGCATGGGATACAGTTCAAGACATCAGCCAGTCTCCCCAGGCCCTTCCTCAGCATGCTGTGGAGGCTTTGCACAAGAGTTAGAGCTTGGATGGAAAAATACAAGTCAAGCTTGGCATGGTTACAGCCACCTGCAAAACTGTTCTGCTGGCAGTGCAGATAGAGGGAAGATTTCTTCTCAAACGGTCGCGATTCTTCCTCCATGATAGAAAGCCACCGGACAGCCTTCTGCATAGTGGTTTGGGATGCACAGCTTCCAAACGCAGCTGGATGTTGTTGGTAGAGTCATGTAGCAGGAGCAGGGAAGATTTCAGTTCAAGAAAAAAAAAATCAAGGATGGAAATATTTTGCCTCTCTCTCAAGCATGCAGCACTTACTTAGGTATTATTTTCAGGATGCCAACATTAGGCCAGCAAAGGTATGCCTCTGGCACTGGGGTGAGGCAGAATTTGTGTAAAGAGTAGTTGCATTGCTGGAATACAGGATGGAAATTAGTGCTGCTAAGTGCCATTTGCACATTTCATGCATAATCACTTTCTCAGGCAACTTAAACTGCTCTTTGAACACTGCGGGCTTCAATCAATAATTGTCTGGGTTTCCAGTCTGTTGTGGAGGACAGTTCAGCACAAAAGCCTGCCATGTTCTGGTACAGCAGACCGCAAGACCATGTCCAGGGGATCTGCCTACAGGAGCAATTCTTAATTAAATTAACAGACCTGTTGGTTTTGTAAAGGAATAAAACTTGCAATATTATACTGCTGCACACGAAAATAGTAGTAGTATATATTAGAACAATGTCTACAGGAAATTAAAAACAATGTTGTTCATCCTGGTTATTACAGAGGAGACTGAAGGCAGCTGAAGGTAACAGCAGCCTTGTGTGAGCGAACATGCAAGGACAGATGTAATACGGAGTCCCAAATTAAAGCAGAGCTTTAGCCCCTGCCATGCGGGTGACTTGTTTTTTCTCTGATGCAAGGCCTTCTCATGGTATTCCAGGTCCATGTTTCCAACACAGGAATTCTCTGGAAGAACAAAGTTTCTACCACTGCTCTGGGTTACTCGCTGCTGCTGAAGTACTTCTGAGGGTACCAAGTGAAGGTGCTGTTCTGCACTAGGCTGACAATTTTTACGAAAGTGTATTTTATGGCTTCATTATGTCATATTTTTCATCTGTATGCCAGCAAGTCCCTGGTTTTAATGCCTGCAGCTTATCCAGTCATAACTAACCTCTAATGATTCACATACAGCTTGACAGATGAACTGAAATACAGTAAAAGGCAAGCAAGAGGATCTCTAATTGCTATTCATAACCAGGTCTTGCAACTATTACACTTAAATAGCTTGAAGCCAAGATCAAGATAATTTGAGATTATGTTCTTTTCCTACACAATAGTTGCCAGGTTATACATTAGTCATGGAAAGACAAGAGTCTCATTCCCAATCCATTGCTTAAACCCTGATGTCTAATAGATATTAATGAATAGGATTAACTCCAGCCTTGGCTCTAGGACTATTAGCCATAATCTGAAATTTAATAGCCTAAGCAACAACACTTCTTGCTTCCACTTAGGTTTTAAACCTATTTTTACTGCTTCTACCTCTTTGATTTTCTGCTGTGCCATGTCTGCTTGGCCCACCTTTCTGCAGTCCGGTGCGGCTGGAAGCCCTCTCAACCAGGACTTTCTCAGGTCTGTTGCCACAAGTGGCTGCTCAAGGGCAATGGGAAGGACTCAGTCAGAACAAAGGACCTCAGGACAGCTGACAAGGGGCAAAAGCAGGAGAAAAACATCTCCAGCAGGATGCCACCTGTCTCTGCCCACAGTGACCAAAATTTGGCACAAGGTGCTGGCACAGATGATGTTTGTTTCGGACCCAAGTGACAGAGGTGACACGGAGACCTGCAGCTCCCTCTGAGGAGGACAGCAGAGGGAGAGCTCTTTGCAGTGCCACAGCCCCACAGAGACCCCAAGCCAACGCACGTGGCCATCGCAGCAGGCTGCCAGGGGAGCAATAAGCATGCTGGCCACCTCCTCTGTTTTAATTGCTGCCCAGTGCATGCCAAGCTGTGCAATTAGGATTTTTTTTTTCCATTCCCTTTGCAGTTGTCAAGATTTGTACTAAAGAACTGTTCATTGTGGTTTCATTTGAAGGACAACAAAGTCACGTCTTGGCTTATAAAGGAGCTTTTTTGTTTCCAAGGCACCAAATCTCATTTGTTTGTAAACTGTACAATGAATGCCCTCATGCCCAATGAGCCCATGGGCCCAGGTTAACCCTGCAGTGAGAACTAGAAGTACAAAGCTATTTTAAATGTACATGGATTCAAGGTAAGCACAAGAACCAGCACAGCGAGCAGGGCTCTCGCCTAAACCTGCAGACTCGGACCTGGGTTTTGTGTCTGAAGACCCACTGCTCTCTCACCCATGGGCAGGCCTGTTCCCAGCCTCTGTCCTCTTCGGCTGTCCCAGCCCAGCTGCTGCGGGATTATGCAAGTGGAGTGGATCAAAGTATATTTAGTATATTTATCAAATAAATTATCAAATCAAGTATATTTATCAAATAAACCTTTGAGTTTATTTTTTAACTCAAATCAGTTTGCTGATCAAGCTTATCACAATGCCCCACAGACAGCGGTACTGGCCCAGCCAAGGTAACAAAAAACAGTGGCAGGGATGAAAAAAGGGATGACAGGCCTGCTTTGCTGCTAGGGAAAAAGTTTCATGGGGTGATGATGGGAGAGCAAGAGAGGCAACAAGATTTTGCACAGAGATGTTGAGTTTGCAAAAATGCATCAGAGACAAAAATTTCCCACAGTTCCCTGACAGAGGTGCTGGAGACATCCTGGGGACATATCTCTGAGGATGGTCAACCTGCCCAGAAGGTCTCTCACTGTCTAGCTCTTTTGTACACAATCCACAGACATTGTCCAATCCGTGGCATGCCTCTGTGGCTGACGCAGGTGCCTCAAGCTCTGTGACTAGCATCTCCCCATCCTCCTGTGACTGTCCTAACAGTGCCTTTTGCAGCTGCTTGGGAAAGAATTAGACAACCCTTCTCTACAGCCCATACTGCAGTGAAAGACTTCATCAGCGATGGTAGCAGAGGATTTGTGCCATGGCAAATGGCCCTGCTCTCCCCAAGGGAAAAAGAAAAGCTTCCTTGCAAACTGCCAGGACCAGAAACTTTCTTAGTCCAATGCACGCTGACATTCATAAAACTACTGCAGTGCTGATCCAGGCCTTGGATCACAGAAGAGAAATAACCCTTTGATTTAAGCGGACTGAAGTTTAGTATAAAAGCCAAAAAAAAAAAAAGAACGAAAAAAAGAAAGAAAGAAATATAGGTTCTGGCAGTTGTGCCAATGCAACTAGGTTATTGTACCTCTGCAAAGCCATTAATCACCTTCTGGGGACTGGCAAGCTTTGTAACACAAGCACACTTTTTTAAAGGCAAACTTTTACCATTGCAGCCCCCAAAACGCTTATGTCCTCCCCATACGTAAATGGTTAGCAGTCAGTCAGGGGGCAGCTGTTGAACAGTGAGTCCCCACACGGCTGGCCAGCCATGCCGGCATCTGGTGCCTCAGGAACGGCATCTGGTGCCTTAGGAATGGGAAGGCAGCAGCTCCGCCTTGTCAGCAGCACCCACCTGAATGGAAGGGTGAACACACAAAGGGGGAGAGAGACATGGGTGGGTTGTGAGGTGCTGACCGTCCCCCAGCGTATTCGTGCGTGTTGAGCAGTGTTTTAGTCCAGCGAGGTAAGCCTGAGGGAGGGTTATTTTCCCCAATGTGTTCTCAGTAGGGAAGGGGGAAGCCCTCTCCCAATTTCTTGGGAGTTAGCTTGGAATTCCAGTAAGCTTGGGAACATGCATGGATACCAGGAAATGCCACCATTCAAACCAAAGGCAGGCGAGCGGGGTGTCACCCCACCGGGTGCTGTCCCTTGATGGCTGGGGCAGGCAGCCATGCCATGTGGGCAGCCTGGACAATGAGGGGCTTCAGCGACCTGCCCGCAGGGCTTTTGGGGCCCCTCCTGTACGGAGCTGGGTTCCCGAGCTGGTGACTTCAAGAGAAGCGTGGCCAGCAGGTTGAGGGAGGTCATTCTGCCCCTCTACTCTGCTCTAGTGAGACCTCACCTGGAGTACTGCAGCCAGCTCTGGGGGCCTCAGCACAGGAAAGACATGGACCTGTTGGAGCGGGTCCAGAGGAGGGCGACAAAAATGGTCAGAGGGCTGAAGCACCTCTCCTATGAGGACAGGCTGAGAGAGCTGGGGTTGTTCGGTCTGGAGAAGAGAAGGCTCTGGGGAGACCTTATAGCAGCCTTCCAGGACCTGAAGGGGGCCTACAGGAGAGGTGGGGAGGGACTCTTTATCAGGNGATGATCTTTAAGGTCCCTTCCAACCCAAACCATTCTAAAATTCTATGACTTCCAGCTGCCCGCTGCCTCCTCAGGAAAAGCCGGGAAGCCCCCCCGACACCTCCTCCGGCCGCCCCGACGCGGTGCACTCTGGGTACTGTAGTCCTTCGGGCCGCCGGGCCACGCCCTGCTCCATGGGCGGGGACTCGCCTTCCCGTGAGGCAGNTTCCCTCCCTCCGCTTTTGTTATCCCTCCCCTCGCTTCCTCTCCTCCCTCCCTTCCCTCCCTGTTCCCCGCCCCCGCCGGCACTGCGGAGCCGGAGACGTGACCCGAGCGGACCCAGCCGCGGCCTTTTCCCCGCTGCTCCAGCCTCTCGCCGCAGAGTCGCATGTCATCTATCCAGAACCTCCAATCCTTCGGTAAGGGCTGCCGCCGGCCGACCGTCACCCCGCCATCCCCTTTTGTGCCGCGGGAAGCCCCCATAGTCACACACTACCACCCCCCGGGGCTGTGGCTGTCCTCCCGCCGTCCTTGCTGCCACCCCCAGCCTCCTGCCACCGCCTTTCCCGAGGCCCCCCGGGGGTCCGTGTCCCCCAGCCCCCCGGGGTGACATTGAGGCCGTTGCTGAGCGGGTGTTGCCGTCCCCGGCGCTGCCCGCCTTGTTCCGGCGGCTCGTCCTTGTCCTCCCCGGCCTCCGGTCCTGCCCTGTGTGTGCAGCGGAAAGACGTGGGCTGGGAGACTCGTCTCCCTCTCTTGTTTGCTCCCTCTCCGCTCCCGTAGGAGATGCCGCCATGTACCGTGCCCTGACACCCCATACTGCGCTGTTTGCCTGAATGTCTGGTTGCACCCCGTACTGGGCGTTTCTGTCAATTCTGCAGTTTCAAAGTTGTAGTCTTTGTAGGCAGAGGGAGTCTAGGGTTCATACCCTCTGCTAAGGAAGGAAATCATCTCCTCAGTTCCGATTGCTTGTTGATTTGGTGCCTCATTTTGTCCTTACCAATGTCCCAAAACCTGATATATGCCCTGCAAAGGGTATTGTTTCTATGGATTGAGCTATACGGTAGGTAGGTCATTTCTCTTGTATTAGCAGGGAAGTTTACCGTGCTGGGCCGTGATTCTCCACCCTCCTTATCTACAAAGAGAAGTGAGCAAGCTAACACTTCAAACGATAACGGTGTCAGGCTTTTGGGCTCAGTTTTGTCTCTAATCTTCTGCACGTATAAACCACATGTTAATCTCGATTTGGGAGCTAATTCTGTGCTTCGGAAGGTGCTGCCCAAAGGATTTGTTTGAAGTAATCCATTGTTAACACCCGTGGTGCTGGTTTATCTCCAGCCTAGAATCCCAAACTCTGCTAAGTGAATTGCATGCCCAAGGCCCCTTTTTCTTTCACCTTTTATTTGAAATTTTCTATTAGTGTTAGCCCTGCGAGCTGTGGGGGACAGTGAAAATTCAGCGTGTTTTAACAAATGCCTTACTAGTGCCTTAGTAAGGCAGTCAAGCTTCCCAATGCTGTACTACTTTCCTGGGGTGCTTGCATCCTCATGATGCGTTCAGTGCCTTCAATGCCCTTTTCATTCTTGTTTTTACAAGGGTCAGTCTGTCTATAGCTGAACTAACTCTTTTGGGGCATTTGTTTTGAGTGGGTGGCAAAACTTGGTCAGTGTGTTAGGTTTGAGTTTTGGATGGAAGTTTGGGAAACTGTAGCTTGCGTGGCTGTTGAACCTACACTTTCCGAAGATCGGATTCTTCAATATGATTCTGATTAGTATCCAAAAATAACTGGTGATTGTTTTTTTCAAAGAAAAAAAACCAACAAAACTTACAGTACTTCATGCTTCAAGATTTATTTGGAGCTACTGATTAGGAAACTTGTAGGGCTATCAAATTTCTTGATAGAGTGAGTGTTAAATATGTTTTTGTGGAGAGCTGAGAATAAGAAGTATAACGCAGAAACCCTGCTTCTTCCTAAATGCCTTTCTGTCTCACCTGGGCTAGATAAATATAAGCTTGGAAGAACATGAGGACTGACCTTTCTGTAGTCAAAGCCTAAATGAATTTTGTTATAATTCTTGCCTAAAACTACTGACTGTCAGAGGGGTCCTGGTTTACAGACAGCCTCTGACATCTGTTAGTGTCTGTTACAGTGTTTTGTTTACATTAGTAGCCAAGAATTACATCTATGCCTTAAAATGCTGGTAGTGTGCTAGTCATCACAGTATAAGACTTCTGCTCTGGACCTGTAAAGGAGTGTGTGTATAAGAGCTTTTTGATTTTTCCGTCCTTAACAGCTGATCTGATAAAAGATATAACTTCCATATTTCACTTAAAATGCATATGGCTGTCTAAAACTGATGTGCACTTGATGTTCTGTCAGAACCCTGTTTCAGGTTCAGAGCTTCAGGGTTTACAGTTTGTAAGAAATGGTGAAGTAAATCGATACTATAGCTGAAAATTACTTATATCCAGGAAGGCATTGTAGAAACTGGATGCATGATAGTTGAGAGCTTTATGCTGAGTTAGTTAGGTTAGTGAGACTTAATACAGCTGTAGAAAAAAGTACTCTGATTTTAACAGTGTGTTTTTTAAACAGGGAGAAAAAGGCAAGATTATCCCCTAAATAAAGCTTTTTGTGAAATGAGAAATTTACCGGTTAGTTTTTGAACTTGGGTGTTTTCCTTTGTGGGAATTACATGAACCATTTTCATCTTGCAGACCCCTTTGCTGATGCAACAAAGGGTGACGACTTACTCCCAGCAGGGACTGAGGATTACATTCATATAAGGATCCAGCAACGAAACGGAAGAAAGACACTAACAACTGTTCAGGGAATTGCAGATGATTATGACAAGAAGAAACTTGTGAAAGCTTTCAAAAAGGTGAAGTTGCTGATTTGATTTAATAATAAAGATGATATATAAAGGCATATGATAGCTTTTAATACAAAATAACAGAATATTTGTTTTATTTCATTCCTGCCAGTGCAGATCACTTTCATATTCAGGTTGATCCCTTTATGTGTCTTTCTCAAAACCCCTGTTAGTGTCCAGTGACACTGTTTTTTGCTAAAAAGTTAAAGGTTTCTTTCTCATGAAGAAATAAGTAAAGTATATTCTCAATTTCCCAGATACCTGGCTTTGTTGATGTCAAGAATAAAGTCAGTTTAAAGTACAACTGTTTTTGCATTTCTGCTTCTGTCATAGCTGGGTTGCTCTTGAAATAGAGAT
The DNA here is from genome assembly GCA_013396915.1 of Stercorarius parasiticus. NCBI lineage: Eukaryota > Metazoa > Chordata > Aves > Charadriiformes > Stercorariidae > Stercorarius > Stercorarius parasiticus. The sequence continues at coordinate 501,596 of VWZL01001479.1, read as the reverse complement.
CTCCAGTTTCACCAGGATGTAAACATTTATTCTAAAATAGTTCGGAGTTGAAAGGCCGTATCTTGTGACTTTGTTTTCCATTCTTGCGATGAGTGTTGTCTGGTTCCTCCTGCACAGTATCTAATCCTGTCTTTGCCTGAACTTACCATCAACAGCTTAATTTGTGTCTGTATGCATCAGCAGATATACTCCATTTGCTCTCAAAACTAGTGCAGAGTAGATCTAGCCTTTCCTTTTTTTGTCATCAGAATTTATTAAGCAGCTTCTGTGACACAATCCTGCTGAAAAGACTTACTAAGCAAAATCATAATGTACATCAGATGCCTTACAATATGGATGTTTCTCTCTAGAAATTTGCTTGTAATGGTACTGTGATTGAACACCCTGAATACGGTGAAGTTATCCAGCTTCAAGGTGACCAGAGGAAGAACATATGCCAATTCCTCTTGGAGGTAAGGGACTGCAGATAAATATCTAAACCTGTGTGGAAGCAGTAGAGTGACAGGTGGCACTGATGTTAATTAACCAACTAAAGATGTCTACTATTGTTCCTTTGTATTTTCAGCCAAAAAGTAAAATGATGCTTGCAGAGTGAGAGTAAGAATCAAAGCACTGTAGAATGCATTTACCCTGCAACAACGTACCACTTGTTCTCTGGCAGTGCAACTGGAGTTCTTCATTTGTAAAATCAAGTGTTTGATGCAAACCGTTGTTTTGAGTCTGAAAACACTATAGAGGAAAGAGTCTTTCACCAGTAGATTACTGATGCAAATCATGATGTAGAGATGTTATGCTGTCAAAGAATAAGCGCTAAAACTACAGAACAAGTCAGATGTCTGATAAGATTTTCTCTTTTTTGTGAAGTCAGTTCTTCTCATGGCCCAGAAACTAGAAAACACCTTTATTGAGTATATACTATGTTGCAGTTTCTTTAATCGGAGTATAAGATTGTGGTAACTTGATATCACTGTAATATCCTAAGCATGTAAGCTTTACTGAAATATGTTGCTTTTCTCCTTTAGATTGGCATTGTCAAGGAAGAACAACTGAAAGTTCATGGTTTCTAAAATACCAGTACTCTCATGAAGAACCCTGCAGTATTTGGTCTTACCTAGCCTGGCTCTTCTGTGAAAAATGAATCTTTGCAGTGAATGGACTTCCCTGTTACCTGAACATTTAAAATTTGATTCAGATTTGCATGACTGTGTGAAACATGTGGTGTGTAGACTAGAAACACATAAGAAAACTTCAGTAAGGTGGTAATGATGACACTTGTGAACTTTAACACAATTCCAATGGAAATGTTTTAGTGATGATTGTTCAGTTTACTACTCTTCACCTGACTTAAATGTGTGGCTTGTATTAAAATAGTTGTGTTGTTGCTTAGAAATAAAAGTTTATTCATATATTTTCTGGGATATCTGAAATGCTTTAGCTTAAATTTTAAAGTAGCACAGCAGTCTTACTGAAGAATAGATAAAATGGTTTGTGGCAAGTATAGCTCACTGCTCATTGAATAAATTGGATGGTCTACATGATGAAGTATTACTAATTAATCAGTACATTAGCTTGATGTGATCTTATCCTGTAACTGTAAGACTAGAGCTTTAAAGTCTCTTGTGTAGGTGTAACTTAGTAGCAGCATGATAAGACAAATTGTTTTCTAAGTAACTGGATATTCTCTAAAATTTACTGCGGTGACTATGAAACATTAGTGTTAAGCATAGTAGGACTAAAAAAAAAAAAGCATAGTAGGACTAAAAGCTGCACTCCTTAAGGCTGCTGCTATTGAGAACATGTGAAACATCTAGGTCTTACATAGTACTCCCAAAACGTTTGAAGGAAGTGCATTGGATTTTGTATCTCTTCTGTCACTGAGTGAACAGGAAAGACATTGAGTTGGCTTCTGCCATGACTCTGCATTTAATGTTGGCAAGCAGAGTGCTTTGATTAGCTGGTAGTGTCAGCTACGGAAGTAAGGAAGGGAACAGGCTCTACGCTAACCTTTTTTTTTCCCCAGTGTGAAGTTCTGCTGTGACTAACGGTTAATATGGAGGGTTTGTAATGGGGTTTGGGTGTTACTACTGAAACCTGATTTAGTCTACTTCTCTAGCAGGCAATTCATTCACTGTGATCTAAAGTTATAATAGGTTTGTTCCACCATGCTTTTCATCCAGTCTTAGTTAACTGTAGGCATTTTGGTGTTTTGTTTTTAGGAGATGTCTCTTTAGGGAATGAAATTACTTCATTTGTTGAAACATGCAGATCTAATCTTCCTTGTGAAATAGACATGGAAATTTTCTCTGAAGCATTCAAAACAGGCTGAGCTGTGAAACAATAGGAATAGTGGGTAAAAAATAAAAAACTTCTTGTAATATCATGTATTGTCTGAAAAAGGAGAGAGGGACATTTCTTTGCTGCTAAGAGTTACTAATAAGACTTATTCAGGAAAAAAAAAAAGAGCTGATGACTACCTATGTAAACATCAAGAATAGGCAAAACTCTTATTACTTAATATGACCTGTGCCTATACTGTGTTTCCTGTTCAGGCTTGCCTTTCTAAACAGAAATGCTGAATTTTAACTCAGTTGAGCTTCTTTTTTTTTTTTAAGATTTCTGAATACAGATATGAACCTTTATGGCACTAACAACAATTAGGGGAGCATTATAGAGCATTCATATGACAGTTTCTTTCTCTGTCTGATCTGGACAATTCCACCTGTAAGAATCCAGTGTCCAGTCTCTCAATCTCCACAAATTCTGCGTGGTGTTACAGATCTTAACTGTTCCAGAAGATTGAATACTCTTAAGGTATAATGTGTTCAGGAGGAGGGAAAGCCTGCTGCAAAACATGAAATACCAGCACACAGAAGGGAAATCCAAAGAATAAGTCTTATGCAAGTCTTGCCCATTAGCAGAATAAAGTCATTGTCCTGCAAGTTTACCTAGTTTTGGTTCATAGATGTTAAAATAATTAATCCTTTGGGGGTACATAGCAGTTAATGATTTTCATTTTATCAAATATCAGAAAAACTGACGTTCTCATTCAAAGCTTGTTCTCCTGACCAAGAGGAAAAACAAGCAGTATCTTCTCCTATTTCACTGGTATTACATGAGTACTTCTAGTGGGTTTTTGAATTAGAGATTAACAAATGATTAGCAAGTCTCGTGTTACTGAGTCAGTCTTCATTTCAGATGGCATTTCATTAACTTGTACTGCCTAAGCTTGAGTCATTTCTCCATAGTCATTCTGCTTGGAATAAGTAAGAAAAACTTTTGTTTTCTTCCTCCTAATTTAAAAGTCAGTTCTGATAGGAAGAACCTTGCAGTTGATAGGTGGCTTGGGTTTCATGCTCTAGTGGAGCTGCTTGTGTTTTGACCTTTGAAGGGCAAAATTAAAAAGAGGGTATAAGAAGTAACACATTTGAAGTTTAAATAGATGTCAAAGCTCAGTCTACTTGGAATATGTATGCATGTTTCAAGAATGCTGAAAAACACGAAAGATTTTGGGAAAGAACTGTTTAAGTGACTGCAATGTAAACCTGTTTGCACAGCGAAGGCAGGTTTCAGTCTTTCTGTCTATTCCAAAATAGGTTAAAAAATGGTAAAGGATGTGTCCCATAATTGTCAAGGCAGTAAAAGGGGAGCTAATAATAAAAAATGCTTTTAAAACTAGTAGGACACTAGTAGGACTTGAAACTGGGCAAGCTCAAACTGCAGAGAGTGGTGGCTTCTTTTTGTTGGAATATTGTGAAGTCTGTGTTTCAGGTCTCCAGATCAAGACTGTCATCTTGGCGATATCTAGACTTAACCACAAGCTGCAATTCGATGTAGGAACTGCTGTTTCAAATTCACAGCCTTGCTGTGCATAGCTACATTAAGCTGTTGTAACTGATTCTTTTAGCTGATAACACTGGAGTAAGGTGTTGCATAAATAAATTCATTGAATTGTCTGTTCAGAGCCTACATCTGCTTAATGCAACTGTGAACAATGAAACCATCACTTCCTAAATGGTGGTAGCAGTCCTTATTTGTAGAAGATGAGATTTAGTAATCTAAGTCTGTAAGCTGCCTGCTTCCTCTTGTATGAATTATCAGACCCTTGACCTTTGCCTGTGGTCTGCTAAATCTGACCATGTGTTTGAGATGAGTATGAAGAGCACAACTGGGCAGATGAGCAGTAATTTTCTCAATGAAAGAACTTTTGAAAAAAATAGTGCCTAGACTGTGTGTGCGTACATTCATTGGTTCAACGGCTTTGCTTAAACCTTACTTCCTGCACTACATTCTTGCACAGCCTACATGAAAAGCATTTTGTTCTGGAGAAATTTTGGGGGAAGGGAGGGGGGAATCATACAAAAAACGACACCTTAGGAAATAATTTTATATCTTGAGTCTGTTTTCATTACCTTAGATCAACCTGGACTGCAAGACCTCTACAACATTGTTACTTCTGTATCTTAAAAATCCTAATTAAACCTTGAGAGCTTGGCATTTAAGGTTCTAAGTATAACTAAAGCCATTATAAAACTTAAAAATGTGAAGAGTCATTGAAACTTAAGTTTTAAATATTTGAAAAAATAATGGTTAAGCGGAGTCTTCATTTTGTCCTATTCTGCCATCCTGCTCATCAGTATGCAGTTGCCCTAAAGATGCGTGTGTATTTACAGATCTGCCGGTAAGCAGATAACCCTGCTGTAGTGCAATACCCTATTTGTAGTTTTTGTAAGATCTCATCTAATGTGCTGCACTGTTACAGGCTGTACCACTCAAATTTTACAGTAGAGGACATATATAGCTTGAGTTCCAGTCAGCGCTTATCTTTTCCTTAATCCTTCTGGAAGGCTCAGGTGTACAGGATCCATGTGTTATACACCCTTGGTTGAAGTGGCTCAGTAGTTCCTCTTACTGTGTGAAGTATGTCCAAGATTGGTACTTAGCTAGTTAAAGGATGGAGGAGGCCTTTTTATAGATTACTTTGGGACACGGTGGGGGCTGCTGTCACTTTTGGTGTCCTCAGTGTTGATTAGTGTCACTGAGTGTTCCTCTAATTAGTGTGATACTGCCACTAGGGAAATGCAGGTGGTCTTTGAGGGTTGTGTGTATTTAAGTACTAAGAATCTGCCTTCCTCCTACAACTCTCCATACTTCCATACTCAGTTTAGTTAGGAACATGTCCCCCATGCACAGCAATATGAAGGTTACTTTCTAGTAAGATCCCAAGATCAAAAGCTCTTGAGGTGAATAAGGGAAAAATGATATAGTTGTTTTATGTTTGCTGTACAGATGCTTCATGCCTACTGTTTCCAGTTTACATTAAAAAGAAAAAAAAAATCTCGAAAGAGGATTTGTATTTGGCATGCCTTTCTAATGTTTGCTACATGCCTGTGATTGAGCTCTTTATGAACAAATCTTAACCTGTATTGGAGTATTGCTAGAGTTGAGACAACAAAGTCTTTTGAAATAAAATGTACCAGTGTTACTTTATGTATGCTTTTCTAAAACAAATGGAATTTTATGCTATTATTAAGGAGGATTGGTGTTTTTTGGTGGAAGATAGAAGTAGTGTAATGATGTATTTGATCCTCTTGTAATCAGCTTTGATTTCTTCAAGAAATGTTATCTTTTCTCTTTTAAGTTTCTACCATAATCTGTACTAACCAACTTAAAAATATTGTGACTTGTACTGGGATATCATGGCTCTAAAACACGGTGATGGTATTGGCTCAAAGTCTAAGGTTTTGGGTAGAAGTGGATCATCTTAATTTCTTGAATACGCAAAATGCACAGTGTTTTAAGATGAAGCCAGTGATGCGTGCTCAAGTTTTGGTCTCTGCTATTTTAGAATGGCTTGCATCTGTGAAATGTGACAGACCATTCCTGAAATTAATTTGGGGTCTGATTAAAAGTACCTGTGTGTATAATAAATGCTTTTTTCCATCTTTGCTATGATTATGCAGCAGAATACCATCATCCAGACTTAGTTCTCTAAGTTACGAGTAGCTGAATTCTGCAGACATGGTTGCAAGTAGACTGGTCATGCTCCTCAAAGGCAGGATTTAGCTGCCAGCTGTGTTTATGGTCCCTCTCACAGTGGGAGAGGGAAACAGCACTGTTCCTACAGTACAGGTGGACAAGCTGTGTGTGTCTTGATGGAATACCCTGTGAAAGAAGTGGCACAGCAGTTGTTTTGGTAGCTTGTCCCTCGAATCAACTAGAAGTTTGCTCTTTTAGGTAGACCCAGCAAATGACAAATGCATTGATATGTGATCAGAGAATCGTCTGGGGTAAGAAAGGTTTTAAAAATGGTCTACTGAAGGGCAGGCCCTGTTGTAGAGGTAGCAGCCTGTAGCTGTTCTCACGCAATGTTAGATGCTCATGCGCCAGGAGTACCTCCTGATGAATGATGGGCTACACCTCAGTAAGTGCCAGATACGTGGGTGGTATCAGCACATCTGCACTCGGTAACACTGGTAAAAAAAGATGGTTCTGCAAGCTGATACTTACCAGTATCTGTACAATACTTGTCAGTATCCGATAGTCTTGAGTTACACCCGTAACCCAAAGCCCAGATCTGGATTAGGACTTGAAGATACAGAACACAACCACTATCCAGGTTCCTTTAATAAATAGTAACCTGTAAATTAATCCATGCATTATTCAAGATAATTTATACAAGTGAGAATTCAGTATAAAAAAGGTCCTTCTGGGGAACATTGAAAGATTATTTTCCTCCATTACCTACCTTTTCTTTAGGTAAAATTTTGCAGTGGCACAGAGAAACTTTCTGATTGTCCGGTAGTGGTTTTACTTCATAAAAAAATACTGTGAACAGCGCTCTGTTTGAAAGTAGCTGGGCCTGGAGTCCTCACCCGTCACTGCCTCGCTTGCCTTGCATGCAAAGCTGTTTTTAAAGGGCACCGAGGAGAGGGACATCTCTTTGGTTCATCAAATGGCTTAATTTCTCCTGGTGGCAGAGGTCCATTCCAGTGCTGGCTTAAGTCACACTGAAACTGGATCATCCTTCAGCAATGCTATGGAAGATAAAAAGGGTTTCTGCAGAGGATGAGAGGGAAGGAGGTGTCCGCACCTTGTAGAGCAATGCAGAGTCCTTCAAGTTGCTTCCGCCTGAAGCCAGTCTGAACGCGGCAGCATCTGCTGCCTTGTGGTTTGCCCTGCACAGAAGCAGCTGCGCAATTTCCATGTCTTAGCTGGTTCTCACAGCACTTCAGCCTCATCCGCAGCTGGGTCTCTGGCCATAAATTCAAAGTACCAGAGCACTCTGGTCGTGGGCCGTGATCTGACCGCACAGAAATGGACATCTACTGTGGGTCTGTCCCTAGTCTTTTAATTACTTTGTCTGATAAACGTAGTATCTTGACACTTTCAGGGTACTACCCTCCCAACAAGGAAAACTGGCAGTTATCCACTGTGGAGATTTACAGGGGGGAAAAAAAACCCCAAACAAATGTGAAGTTGTAGAAATCATCAAGGTCAATATTCAGAACAACAAACGAGCTTCCGAGGGCACAATTTTGTATACAAAAGCACCCTGTTGGTAGCAGCTGCATGTTGCTGGATGAAGCTACAGGCAGCGGGAGCGCAAAGGGAATGTGCTTAAAATGGTAATAGCCCTTATGTAGCTGTCTCGAGGCTCCGAAGGCGTTTTGCAAAGAAGGTGGTGGTGGTGGTGTCACTTGGAAATTTTTGTGCCTAGGCTGTATTCTTAGCTGCTTACTCAGCGCACCCCCTCTCCCCAATCACCTAAATAATAGGAGGTGATCTCTAATCTCCTGTTAGTTTCTAGTATCTTATTAGCTGTCTCAATTTGATTTCAGGCTGCTAATACCTTGTTAAGGTATGTTTTCAGAAGGAAGGCATTAGGGATGCTTTAAAAGGAAAGTTTAGCTGAAACAATTGAACATGAGGAGACAATGTGAGAATCTTCCAAATGCATGATTTGGGTGTTACATTTCTGCAAAGAAGCTATTAAAGTTGAAGCTTCTCTTATGTTACTGTAAGAGGCGTTTCCTGCCCAGAAGAGTTCTTGCTCGGTTTATTTCAGTGCCCTAAATCAGCCCTGAAGAGGCGCTTTCTCCCAGCTCCCTATCTGGAAGGCACAGCAAGGGTTGTGTGAGCTTTGGGAAATCCTGCTGCAACTGGTCCTGCCCTCATGAGCGCCAGGAATGTGCCTCAGGATGGGCTGCTGGCTCTCTCTGCTGGGCAGCACTGCTGTGTGACGGAAACAGCAGAGGTGGCAAAAAGAGAAGCAAAAGGTTTGGCTTGCAGTTTCCATTTTCTGTAGTGGTCTGGCAAAGTGGCTGCTGGGAGCAAAGGGATGGACTTTTTTCCGGTTCCTTCACAGGTACGTGTCAAGAGACATTGCCCTGAAGTTAATAGAATTGGACAGACCGTATTTTCAGGATCACGTCTTGTAGTGCTGACACTGGCGAAGCATCCACTGGCTTTTATTTTTCAAAAGTTTACTTGACCTTTACTTTTGGACAGAGTTTTTCCTGTTCACTGAATTTGGGCCTCAGCTGGTGCAGCTTTATCTGATTGGACCAAAAGATCTAGAAAAAACCACCAGGTTTCCCCTGTGCCCACCCTCTCCACACTGTTTTTCCATGTGAGCAGATTTAAATACTTTGGGTTTGGACATACAAGCCCCTGGTATGTGTATAAGCACTTCTCTTGATGTCTTCTCCCTCTGAGAATATGTTCTGTGTTTCTTCCTGCCATCAAAGACACGTGGTATTCTGGGGGGATTCTCCAAAGGTCCAGGCATGACTTAGCACGGGATTCTTTTGCTCTCGTGGGTCACATAGAATTAGGAAGTCTAAATTTACAGAGGTAAATCCAGAGCAGATGTAGACTGTACTGTCACACAAAGCCTGGTTTAAGAGCTAGCCTTTATGTTTCTGCATTGTTGATGGGATGCATTACACAGGCACATAGCGCGTTTTCTATTTAATCATGTTTGGCTGTTCCTGGTGATGCTCTGGAGGAAGCTGGCCTGCTCCTCTGGTAAAGAAATGGAGGCACAGTGTGAAGACTTGATGCTGCTTCAGCTTTGTTCCTCCAGGAACAAGCTGTTCCGCACTGCAGGCTCAAGTGTGACATCAAGCCAGGCTACAAAGCAGTCTAGATGGAGCCACCGTTCCTCTGCTCTACTCCTGCAGTTGTGTCCTGCCCTGCAGGTAAGATCTGCAGGTCAGGGCCCATATTGTTGTCCTACGTAGGTGAAACACCAAGCGCGGTGACTCTGATTCATGACCAGAGAACTGACATGCAAATGTAACGAGTAAATTAGTAGTAGTAGCAGTAGCAATGGGTAAATAGTAGATAGATACAGCTACACAAAGCAACTTGCTTGTTCTTTTGACTCTAAAGTTCTGCCCTCGTGATGACAGTATTCCTTTCCATGTGCTTTGTTTCCAGTAATGAAATGTCTTCGTCTTGCTTGGATTTTTTGGACCAGAGTGAAATGCTATGTTACTCAGTGCCATTTGTCTGGTATCGCTTTCTGAAATGAATGCTAACGCACATGAGCTGAGGAATGGGCCTTGGGGAGTATGGTACATCAGTCTGGCAAAACATGCAAGATGCTTTTCTCCAAATCTTAATCACAACTGTCCCTTCAGCCATTGGCTTATTTAAGATTTATAGGTTTGTGTCCATTGTGCAATTGAAGTTTTACAAGTAGTTATCGGGAGATTACAACAAAAGATTTTTAAAAATACAAATTCTGCTATAAGCATTATTTTTAAGTTTCTCAGAGGAGATAAGGGACTCCTGGCCTTTTTTTCAAAAGCAATTAAATAATCGGTCTCTATCAAACAAACCCATTTTATCAGCCAGAAATACGTTTTACACAACGCTTATGTAAAATGGCCAGCTTGCTATTTCCAGTCTCTGTCCCTAGGTGTCACTGAAAGACAGCACATGCTGAAAACAGTGACACCAAAGCCAGGAAAAATTACTGTGAAGTTGAGATGGGGGAATGCAGAGGGGAAACTTTGGTAAAATTCCCGAGTGGTTGCAGGCATAACCCGTGTGAAACTGTGCCCCAAATTTCCTCTGCCTGAGAGGGAGAGGATCTGAAATCTGTCCATAGATGTGTCCCTTCCCTACGGCGGCTGCACACCACCAACGACTCGTAGCTCTGTGTGCGCTTACTGCAGAGCCCTGTGGAAGAGATGTGAGGGAGACAGCCCCGGTGCACCAATTCAGACATGTACTGGGAGACGCAGGAGACGACAGCTATGGCTTCGTAGCAGGCGAAAGTCAGCTCATGGCAAAGTGCCACGGAAAGAGGCGGACCCTTCTATGTGCATCTCCACAGTTTCCTCTGTGCGCTGCCCCTCCTCTGACAGCGAGCCGGTTCTGGGGGGTGAATCCACAGGAAATTATTTGCTTTGGGGGGGTTAAGGAGTTGCTTCTCATCCGCTTGGTTCTCTGAGTTTGCAGGCTCAGAGAAGTGCTGGTGTCGGGTCTACTGGAGGGAGGTGGAGGAGAGGAGCTTGGTGCAGTTGTGCGTCGAGCGATGGGAATGACTGCACGCCAGACCCAGCTGCCTGCAGGGAAGAGTTGTAAGGAACCGGTGTTGAAGAAGCTGTTCAAAACCATGGCAGAAGTCAGAAGAGGCCCCTTTAGGGATCAGAAGTTTGAATGGCTGATGGTCCTCTTCAGTGCCACCCCAGGTTGGCTGGGCACAAAAGGGTATTTGGGTAGATCTGGGTATTGATAATCTTAGAATCATAGAATTGTCTAGGTTGGAAGGGACCTTTAAGATCATCAAGTGCAACCATCAGCCTAACACTACCAAAACCACCACTAAACCATGTTCTTAAGCACCACATCTGCCTGGCTTTTAAATACCTCCAGGGATGACGATTCCATCACTTCCCTGGGTGGCCTCTTCCAATGTTTGATAACCCCTTCAGTGAAAAATTTTTCCTAATATCCAATCTAAACCTCCCCTGGCACAACTTGAGGCCATTTCCTCTTGTCCTATCGATGGTTACCTGGGAGAAGAGACCAACCCCGGCCTTGCTACACCCTCCTTTCAGGTAGTTGTAGGGAGCGATAATGTCTCCCCTCAGCCTCTTTTTCTCCAGACTAAATGCCCTGGGGGCCCGTTCCTCTTCCAAGACTGTAACAGTTGGAAGCAGCCCATTAGAGATGAGCTCCTCAAACACTCACAACACTTTGGATTTCAGTGGGTATTTTGTTCATAAAAGGCAGCTGAAACACATTTTTAACATCTATAGGATCAAAACTATAACTAGCTTTTATTAAAACAGTCATAGAAGAGAAAAAGGCTCTGATCTGGTGAGTAAGTGTTGGAAAGTATTTCTAGGACTTTTGCTAAGGAAGGATGAAAGTTGCCACCATGTGATCTTTTAGGAAGTTAGTTCTTTCCTGAGCTGAAATTGTACAAAGTGTAATTTCTAATTCAGCCCTCGATTCAAATGCTGTTATGAGTCAGTAGCAGTCTTTCTCTTGACCTTAGTGTGATTCAGGTGAATAAAGGGAGCTTTGTAAAACTAAAACCTCCCTTTTGTGTATTAACCTTTGTTTTTTTTTTTTTCCAAGAGTGAAGCATCAGCAGCAGTACAATGATTTATGAGATTACAAGATTAGAAGGTACCCTGTGTCCACGAGATTGGAGTTTCTGAAACTCTGGAGCCAGTTATATCCGCTGGGTAGATGACATGCATCAAGTGAGAGCCTGGTTCATGGGCATTTGATTGCAATCAGTGCCATGCTGGAAGATAGCACAGACACGTGCCACAATACGGCTGCAGAGAAATGTGTTGGTAGTTCAAAACCTGTTTTCCTAAAATAATGATTGTATGTCTTTCTGGTCAAAGTAGGGGCGCTGACCCCTCCACTCGGGAATTTTAGGTGCTTGTGGACTCTCTCAGCAGGCATTGCTGGTGCCAGTGTCTGATGCTCTAGGGCTGGTGGTGGCATGCACCATGATTTTGTAGCTCGTTTCAACCAGACACACTTTTACAAAACCAGATACAGCTGCAATGCCATCAGTGGGAGACCATGTTTGGGAGCGTGGGGATAAGTTAGCCCCTCTGGGCTGATACAGAGACCCTGCCTGTATTTTGGGGTCCATGACATGCAGGAAGGGACTCGACTGTTCACTGCTTCTTCCTCGCTTGGGCAAGCAGCCACGGCTTTTGCTGCCGACCGTTGGGCCAGCTCAACATGAGGCTCATTGCACCTCTCTCTCTGATACACCTTTTCTGACTTGGCACCTGCTTTGGGCTGAGGCACTTTGAGTGAGACCCTGAAGAGGCACAAACATGTTTCCTCTCTTTGCTGAGGCTGGTATTCAGCAGCGTAGCCCTGTACTCCATCACTCGGTGATGGAAGAAAACAAATTGTCTGTTCTCCAGCACCTGCCAGAGAAACTTGCTTGATTCAGGCCCCATAGACCTGAGAGTATGCTCCATGAGAATAAAGTCCTACCCTACAGCTGTAAGGGCTCTTTCCTGCTGAAGGGCCTGACGGATCTCACCATTGGTAAGATCTCAAACCACAGCCAGCAGGCGTAAATAGCTTGGGTCCAGCACCCTCCCTGCTGCCATCCATGCAGCTGTATTGCAGAACAAGCTCTAATCCAAAATGTAGCCAAACATCTTTAACTCACACGTGGAGGGACCTCCTGATACCCTGTGGGGAATCTTTCAAATGAATAAATCAATATCATTTCCTGCAATGTAGGAAGGTACTGAATGATTTTATTTTCCTGATATTGTGAGTATATCAATTCCATTAAGGTTAACTAGGTTCAGCTGCTGATGGAAATGTTAACCCTGAAGAAAAGGGACTTACTCTTCTGGTTGAGATGTCTTATTGCCTCTTCCTTTCAGGGCTGGTGAGCTCATATAGTGGTTCAGGTCATTCTGGGTAACATCACTCTCCGATGTGGCAATTGCAGCCTACTGCGTGCTGCTACGCCATGGACGCTTCTGAGGAATAACAATGTCTGCCTTGCCATGGCCAGCAGGCAGCAGTTAATTGTTCCTGGGGCAGGAGCACTGACCTCTTCTGGAACAAGGTGCTAAAAATGGTAACTTGAGAAAAAGGAAAAGGAGAGAAAAGCAACCAAGAGCAGAAAATTGTCACTGAGCTCACATCGGTAACTCAGACACTGATCCTGGATGCATTCAGGGTGGTCTTGAGAAACAGTAGTAACTTCAGGTAAGTGGCTTTATAACAGGATTTAACCTTCATATAAATTATTTGAAGTATGTAATGTTTAATAGAGATTTAAGAGTCAGATGGTCTTATGTCTTATGATTTAAGAGTCAGATGGTCTCTGGAAAAAAGACAGCTGAGGGTGGACCTCATCAACACTTCTAAATACTTAAAGGATGGGTGTCGGGAAGATGGGGCCAGGCTCTTTTCGGTGGTGCCCAGCGACAGGACAAGAGGTAATGGGCACAAATCTGAGCATAGGAAGTTCCACCTAAACATGAGGAGGAACTTCTTTACTTTGAGGGTGGCAGAGCACTGCAACAGGCTGCCCAGAGAAGTGGTGGAGTCTCCGTCTCTGGAGACATTCAAAACCTGTCTGGACGCGTTCCTGTGTAACCTGCTCTAAGACGACCCTGCTTTGGCAGGGGGTTGGACTAGATGGTGTCCAGAGGTCCTTTCCAACCCTGTGATTCTATGATTGATTCTATGTGATCATTGACAGTCCAGTCCACATACCTTCCTGCATAGGTGCAGCAGGCTTGTAACTGGATCTAAGAAGTGCTACAAAGTGGTCAGTGATCCGCTGCTGGGGCCACTCTCGCTTGTGCAGAGCTCAGATGAAGCCTAAAGAAGTTCTCTAATTTCATGTAAGAAAAACACATGAAGCAAAACTTTAGATTTAGTCGTTCCCCACAAAGATGTGTGTGTGAGGAAGAGTCTGGTTGTGCTACCTCAGAGAGAAAAAAGTGGCCTATTGATAAAGCCAGGAAACTGAAGCTATGATTTCATGACAGAGGCAGATCTACTAATGATATGGTGCCACTGAAATTAAACTATGAGCCACTTCTGCTCAAGACTAACATACTAGTTACAATACTAGGAATCACCCCACAGACCAGGAGCCCCTGGTAGTAGATACCATACAACATCACAAGACAGTGCCTGCTCCTCTCCAAACAACTTGAAAGTTGGCATCAGATGTGGGTTTAGGAACAGAATTTCAGAACTACCGGGTTTGATGGCATTGGCCTTAGATGGTCCCCGGCTGTCTCCAAGCATGATGTAAGCGGTGGCAAGGTGAGCACAGGCAAAATCCTGACTCTGTCCCCTCCCACTGACTTCACTGGTGGCTGATGCAGACCATATGGCCGCCCAGCTGCTGCCAGACCACCTTTTGGAAACTGCCAATATTGCTTAAGGACAGGCTCCGGCAAGTCTGTTAAGTGCCTCAGTGCCTATTGATTGCTGTGGGACTGTAAGCACCTAAATACATTTCTCTATTTGACCCAAAGCTCTCCTAATCCTCTCCTTGCCTTCCCTTTCAGGAAATCAAAGGAGTGGATCTGGCTTGTTTGTTTGGGAAGCATAAAGGTTCCCTAGGAACCACGGACATGCAGATATGTCACTTAATTCTGGAATTTATTGATTACAAGATACAGAATCCCAAGCCAAATAGTTTGTAGGTCAGATAGATTAGAGTGTAATCCTTACCAATTTCTTTCCTGGTCTATATTAAAGTTGTAAATATAAATCAAGCATTGTGCACTCCTGCAAGCAAAGAGTTCTCATAAGACTTAGGGACCAAGCCCATGAGTCTAAGATATCGGTAAGAAAACCATTTGGAATTACATTTATATAGGTTAGCTTGGGTCAGTTTAATGGAAGTATTGCCATTTAACATGTTGGGTGGGCTCAATTTCAGCTAATTTAGCAATCTAAACATTTTGTGTAAACTCCCTCTCTCATTCCTGAAAACAGGTAGGTACTTTAATGCTTCCTATAACAGGTGAGCTTGGTCACTCACTGGAAGTGCGGATCTCTTACCTGCTGGTTAGCTGGGTAAGATCTGGCAGGTTTCAACTTAGTTAACGGAGATTCCCACCAGAGAGACCAGCTGTAATCTGGGCTCTGCAGCTTTCCTGAGGTCAGGAGCTTCCTGTTGCATGATGGAGCACAGTCTGTGGCTGACTTTGAGACCAACAGACCTGGTGAAAAGGTACCCTGAAAAGGAGTCCTTCCTTTCGGAAAAGCTAGAATGCTGGAAAGCATCGAAACCAGGATCAGTCGGTCTTTTGGCATCTCTCCACTGAATTCAGGAAGATGCCATTTCTACATCATTTTACAATCTTCCCTCTTGAAAGCAGAATGCAGAGTAAAGGTTTCAAAATCGGTTGCACAATTTGGAACACAAATTTAAATCAATGTTATTCCTTTCCCCAAAATGGCAGTCATACAACAATTTTGATGGCTGGGGAAAAATTTGCTCCCAACGGAAGAACTGGACCAATTTGAATTGCATAATAGAAGGGTTACTCTGAGGACTGTGGCATTGCTTTTAAATAAGTATGGATGATTGAGACCTAGCTGGAAATTAATTCAGCCCTTTTGTAAGTAAAGAAATTAGGTCTGCCAGCTGTTGGTTTTGATGAAAAACTGAGGTTTCATCACACTGATAGCTCTTCCGGAGGTATGAAAAGGAGTTCTTCTGGGGATTGTATCCATGGGCTAGAACTGAAAGTCGTAAATTGATCATATTTTTGAGCAAATACCTTTTACAAGTGAAACTGGATGCATTTAATAACCCAGATTGGCAGGGCCTAAAATGATTTCAAAGGTAGCTTTGCATTTTATCAAATTTCTAAGACTCCTGTCCGTTCTTAACCAGCAGCAGCCCTCCGTCCCCAAATTGTTCCCAATATCCTCTCCTCTTACCACAAACAGCAGCCTTATTGGGTATTTTTTGGGGGTGTTTTTCCTCCTTCCTTTAGTGGTAGGGTTGGAAAGGATCTGCTGAAATACAGTATTCACCTGTTCTCCTTCTTCCTTGCTGCCTCCTCCAAACCTTGACCTTGTCCCTCCAGCCCCTCTCCATCAGCAAAAGCAGCGAGCAGAAGTGACCTCCTGCGAGTGCCCCGGTGCTGTGCCAGGGGCTGAAATCCAGAGTTCTGGCTTCAGGCAAAGGGATGGCACCACACGTCTGCAGGAGACCTCTCCTAAGGAAGCACGGAGCTGGGTGAAAAGGCACAGGCTTGGCGTTTTCATATTGTTGGAGGGAGAGAGTCAAGCGAGGTGATGGAAGAGGTTGGAGGGAAGAGGTTGGTCAGTTCTGCCCCATCACATTAATTCTGGAAATGTAAAATGAATGCTTGCTGGACTGAATAAATATGTGTGTCTTCAGCATTAACAAAATACTTCAGTGTAGACAAACCCAGTCTCTCTGTCCAGCCCCACCAAAGAAACCAAATAATAACAGAAATTATCCTGCACAGCACAAGCTATCATTGGAACAATCAGTTTAATATCTATTTCTGCTCCTACTTAGTTGTGAGCCACTTTTCTCAGAGGTGAGTAATTGAGGAAGAGCTACTGGTAGTTTAGCAATAATGTTTAATGAACTGAAAAATGTTCTGTTTGTAGAAGGATTAATAGCTCTCTGCACATTAACCTCAGGTGGGCTGGTTAGTGGAAAGAGAAAATATCTTATGGCATGGGTCTGCAGCTTTCGGTCTTCAGCTCTCAGGCTGAAGTCACTCCCGCCATAGTCTAGCTTTCAGAGGAACGTTGCCGAAGTCTGGCAGGCTAATGACCAAACCAGGTTTCTTCTTGGTGTTTTTTCTGCCTGAGCAACAAAGCATCGCTCTACTTTTTGCCTCTCCTGAGAAGGCCTAGCCACCTAAGTCACTGCGCACTTGGGATTTTTAGCTTCATTATTGAAAATGGTATGTTTTATCAATGGCAAATGTGAGCTAACCTGCCCTTAAAAACAAAATCCTGGAGGAGACCAGAAGAGTACATTTTACCACAAGATAAACTCAGCAATGGCTGAAGCTGATGAAGGTGCCCTTGTGGGGTTATTTCCAGGTAAAAGCTGTAGGTGCCTTGCCACCACTGCAGTGCCACAAGGAGAATGATATCAGGTATTGGCGTAAGTTAAAGTTTCTGTCTCCACATAGGCTTGGATTTACTGGCCAGTGGGGGAGAGAGAAGGCAGAAAGGATGGATGTAAAGGGAGTATTCCCCAGCATTAACACTACTGGTGCAGTCTGTGGTCCCTGTTATGTATGGAGAGGGGTTGATATAATTTTTCAGCTCCCCATGAAAAGTCGCTTTTGGAAATATGCATGTACAATTATTTTAGTAAAGCGTACATTCCATAGAGAAAGCATGGCATGAAACTTGGACCTCCAGGAGTTTGCTCTCCAGCATTAAATAGAGCTTTTTCTCATGCTTTTGCATGGGCTGAAGTGATGGTGGCTTTCATTTAAACGACCAAGGAATGTAAAAAGCCACCTCCATTGCAGGTTCATTAATACAAAAGCAAGAGAAGATTAAATCTGGAAAGGGAACTGAATGACCTAGTTCTAGGGCTTGCACAATGAACACCTTTGATGTTTTGTCTGCACGATGAGCTCACTTTTCTACAATACACTAAATAAAATAGTTGGTCTGGCAAGAGGGAAGAAATATGATGGTAGAAAAATGGGCATTAGAAGCATGGGCTTCAGCCCCACCAGTAAAACCAACAGTAAGTATCCAGTCAACATGTCTGGACAAGATGAGCCCACAATGGCAGTCATCCAACAGTCTCAGCTTTTGTCCATTTAACTGAAATCCAAAGTCTATTTTAGAATGATGGATGTAGAAAAAACATATTAAAACATATTAAAAAGCTATTTTAGATTCCCTCGGCCACTAAATATTCATTTCTATCAATAGTGGTGGCTGTGATGGTAGTCTGTTGCCACATTTCTTCAGCGTAATTCTGGCCTAATATTCATGCCAGTGTTTAGTACAGTTTCCTTTCGACAGGGTTTAATTTCTGTAGCTTTGTGTTCTATCAGTTACAGCTAAGTAAAATTAGGCTGCAATTTAATTATAACACAATCAGCAGTTCTGGTCAATTAGAATGAGATTAAGTGCCATGTAAATCTGTTATGGTAGAAAACTATCCTGAAATAAGCGCTTGGAGGCTCTAGTTAAAGGATGCTGCTGTGCCTGTGCAGTTCCATCCAGGCAATTGAAATTCGGTGTGTGTGAGATATGGACAT
Source organism: Stercorarius parasiticus (assembly GCA_013396915.1). Classification (NCBI taxonomy): domain Eukaryota; kingdom Metazoa; phylum Chordata; class Aves; order Charadriiformes; family Stercorariidae; genus Stercorarius; species Stercorarius parasiticus. Next base: position 483,327 of record VWZL01001479.1, on the reverse strand, counting down.
ATGCCTTACCTGCCATTTGCCAGGATGTGGGGTACCTGAGCCCATTTCTCCTCTTTGCCAAAGCCGAGGGTTTTGTGGTCCACCATCCTTGGGGGCTGTGCCAGATGAAATTTTCTTCTGCCTCTCCAAATCTGCCTAGTGAGCAGAGGCCGGGGTTTCTCCCCGGTGTTGCCCCATGGATTGTGTAACCTGCTGCCCGCTGGACAGCCCAGCCCAGCCCAGCAAGGGGTGGCTGCCACACGGCCATGGTGATACCCTCCAACCTTGTCCCATGGGATCTTCAGGCATGAGACCTCTCCTGGCGGCTGGGACAGGGCAGCAGGGTCGGTAGCAGGGGCTAATGCCAGCTGGACTCCCTAAAACAGCCACCCACACGCTAACCTAGAGCTGAGATCTCTCCTGGATGCTCCTCGGTGCTGCAAGAAACATCCGCTGCTGGTTCCAGAAAGTACCAAAAATGAGCTCCAGACTCCGGTGCCTCAGCAAACGCAGTTGGTGCATTTGCCCCAGCTGCGCTAGCTGGCAGTCACACACAACACTGGCATTTGTGGGAACCACGGGCTGCAGGGTGATGCTGCGAAGAGCCGAGCAGGATTTAGCTGGGAAGGTCCTGCGATGAGGCAGGCAACTTGCGATGAAGGAGGTGTCCTGCTGCGGATAAGTAAGTTCAAGAGAATCAACTGGTCTAATGGAATTAGTCTAATATACTGTACCCGCAGGCAATTATGCAGGTCGGGTAGACATTAGGTGGCAGTAAAAACTACGCTTTTCACGTGCTTATTCAGGTAGAAATGGGATTAAGCCAGAGCACAGTGGGGGAACCTGTTTAGGGAGGAGGAGTTATCTCACAGACCTGCCACTGCTCGCAGGTCACCAAGAAGCACCTTGTACAACTGGAAACTGTAAGCACACCAAAGCAATTGCCTAAGAGACAGACCTTCACAGACTGATTCCTCAACTAAGATCATTTTAATTAGGCCTCTCATAAAGCTGTTTGGAAGAACTGTGAGGATATTTTAAAGTGGTCACTGTGTGCCGGTGGTAGTTTGCTGCAGATGCAAGGTGTGGCTTGTGAATGTCCTCAGACTTCACACGGCAGGGATCCTGGTGCAGGCACCTCGGGAGCTGTAGGGGCTTTGAAATGTCCCTGTAGCACCTATAAAAGAGATGCTTATTGGATCGCTCTCATAGAAGGATACCAGCATGATGATAGCTGGTCCAGAGATGTTACTGTACGGCCCACTGGTCGAGGCTTTACTGAGACTTAGAAAAACAGAAACACTCAAACAAGAGGAGGGCAAATGCATCACATGCTCTGCCTTGTAAATGAGGAAAGGCTTCTGAGCCCTGAGATAAAAAAAATCTTTTAATATCATATAAGCCATTTGTTCACTTAGCCACAGCAGAGCTAACAAAACCAAATGTTGTCAGCTCAGTTTAATTGCAATTCTGGTAAGACTTGTCGTGCCCCTTGGGGAGGGGGTTTGTGTGTTTGTGGTTTTTTTTCTAAAGTCAAAACAGCTTGCAAAGGCAAATGAGTATAGGAGGCTGTGATTCTTTTCTTTAACCTGTTTTTTGCTTTCAAATAAGTGTTTTAGTCCTTCTGCTTGAATGAATGAATTCTTGAATGATTTTAAATTCCTTGCCCAAGAGCCCATCAGAGCCCATTGGAAAGGTCTCATCGGGCAAGGGCTTCCAGATGGTTGTTGTGAGTGGGAAGGTTTTGCTCAGCCCAGACAACGTAATCAAGTCTCCCAAGTGCCTGATGAGGGTCTCAAGGCAGCCTACTTTAAGGTTTGTTGTAGGGGTTAGGAAATTTAGAGGCACCTCACATAATTGAACCCCTTTCAGTGCTAAAAAGATCCCCTGGAAGACGGGTTGCACAGCTCTTTGTTTCCAAAGGATTTGCACACAGGTTTCTTGTGTTCGCTCAGCTCTGGCAGTTCGTTTTCTGTAGACTTCAGCATGAATTTTAACCTTTCTGTCCACATTTAGGACAGCATTTGCTGATAAAGAGCATGAGCAGAAAGAGTCAGTGGAACACTAAGATGCTGCTGTTTTCTAGCAAAGCAAGCCCTGCAAGTTTTTATCAATGCATTCGTGATTTGTTCAGGGTTGAGAAGAGTCTTTTGCTGTCTGGCCCTTAGTGAGTTAGACTGGAATCAGAGAACTCTCAACCTTTGCAAATCAAGCCTTGAAATCTTTCCAAATACTCTGAGCCTGGCTTGTCACAGGAGGCTGCTCAGACAATGCAGTCGCAGAAACCCACTTTTAATCCCACCAGGGAGTCCAGAAAGGCACGATGTCCCTTGGGAAACACAGGTGGTTGACACAAAGCAGGGGCTTGCAGGCTCCACTGACCTGTGCCGCAGGGCCCTGGGGGCCTCTGTGACAAGTCTCTGCTCGAGACCAATTTCAGTGTGGAACAGAATGAGGTTTGTGTGAGCCTACAAATAAAGGAGGCACACCACTATTGTCAGTAATCACTCTGCATTATATATACAGATGTTAAAAATTCAGTGTTGGTCCTCATGCTGGAGAGTTCCAAAATGAACATATGCATCTTCTACTTTTGTTCAGCCAAGTAGATTTTTAACTTACGTGGTATCTCTTAGGAGAAATCCCTGAATTTAACATACCGTTTTCCGTCACTGAGGTGCTGGTTAATTTAGGGTGTTTGTGATATTATTATGTTTCCCTCAAGAACCCATTTAAAACATCTTCAAGTGGAAATCAGATTCCTGTGTTATTACACTGACTAGTTTCAAGCAGCAGTTTCAAGTACAAGTCTTCCTTTCTCGGCTGGACCTGTGTCTGCAGAGCAGAAAGCTCTATCAATTCCTGGTGTACTGCAGCAGGCCAGCTAGGAAAAATAAGAATGCACCTATGGGAATGAATTAACCGTTAAATTGTAACGTTACCTAAAGATGTAAGAACAGCAGGAAGCAAAAATAATGACAATTTGTCATCATAGCTGTCCTGGAGTTGTTTTGCATAATTAGTATTACTGTTATCTATACTTCAGGTGTCCCTTTTGTGCTAATGGGACTCTTTCTGATAACAACTGCACATTGTGGGCAATGTAAGCAGAGAATAAGAGGTAGTCCCTGCTCTGAAGGCTTTCTGGTATTATTGGATATAGGAAAAAAAGGAGCTGAGAGGAAAGTACACAACTTATAGGCAGAAGGTTGGTAAATGAGCCACTAAAAATGGAACTACTTAAGATGAAAGACTCACACTGAGTTCTCTTTAGCTTCCTCCAGTGTTTTCCTTTTAAGTCAATGTTATCGTGGCAGGAGTTTACAAATACATGCACTTGATAGAAAGACTGTACAGGCCTTCCATCCAGGCATAGGGGTGGGACAAAGAGATGTGTACAACAGCTACTCAGTGCATTTTGATATAGATAGCTGTAAGTGGCCCTTTCCGAAGGGTTATAACAGAACATATATTTAGGAGGCCACATTGATTCATTACCAGCTTCCAGTGAGATAATGTACAAAGTGAACATGAAAATCAATAAGCCAAGCAAAATAAAAGAGCTTGAGATAAGCAGGGGGAGACGGAAGAAATCAATGCCATCCAGCTACTATGATGGCGAAACAGAGTCCATAAGCGATCATATTAAATTCTTAAGTCACATATTTCAAGTACCAGTCTGTAACGTCACCTATGACAATAACCGTAACAGGGATTGGCATCAGTATATTCACATATCTACATAATTGCAGTGAAATTCTTCAGATACCTAATGAACTTCTCCTCCTACTAAATATCACAGTAAGTTCATGGTCGTGCCAGGATGCATTTTCCAGAATAACCCTTACATATTTAGTATAGGGAGATTTATTGATATAAGATCAAATATTAACCTGCCTTTCATAGCCTGGAAAAAATAAGCCACACCAGGAATAAAGACATTGACTATTACCCCATTGCTGGCTGTGGGTGTGCACAAATACCTAAATAAACAGACAGACAATACAGCAACACCCTCTGATCAAAACTGATTATTAATTTCATTCAAGCCATTTGCTCAGACATTTTGGAAAGACTGTACAGTATTAACAGGAAAGCCGCCTGATTGTTTTTTCTCCACTTCTTTTGCATCTATTTCTCACTTTTATTCCACTGCCGCAGCAGACAGCTTGGCACTGTGAGAGAGTGAAGGAAGAGAGTGAGGGCTCTTACTTCTTTTCCCACTCAGGATTGTACCATACAGTAACATTATCAACATCTGATTAAACGCGTAATGCGGACTGTATTTTTCCCAGTATTTCCTCACTGACCACAGGGTCTCCCTCTTGTTCAACTTCTTTTTAGGCCACACCATTGAAATGCCTTTCAAGAGCATCCTTCCACTGCTGTGATATTAGAATTTATTAGATTCTGTTGGCATTTTGAAACTTCTCTTTAAATACTCTTTGGACAAATGCGACATAATCAGACATGGCTGAGCTGAGCGCAAGAATGTATGATGTGAAGGTGAAGGTGTTGTAATACCATTAAAAAAAAAAAAAAGGTATTTTTTCAGGAGGTAACAAGGGTCTGCTCCACAGCCCAGTCAAACAGCCTAGATGCTAAACCCAGAGCAACCCTCGCACCAACTGCCCAGGATGCCCGCAGCTGTAGGGCTCGGATGATTTACCAGCACTGGAGAGAAGTTGGAGGCCTTTGCCTACTTGGAGGTATCAGATGGCAAAGGGGAAATCCTGAGGATATTGTCATTTTCTCCACAGGTCTGCCACTGATTTTTTTGTTTGATTTTTTTTTTTGTTAGGTTTTTACAGTTTCTGAATTGTTCAACCCTCTTTTCTTCTGACTTCTTACTCATCACTAGTCCTTTGTAACCTTTTTCAGCCACTCCAAGCTAGGGTTTAAGAGCTGAAACCAGTGAAATGTCCTAAAAACCTAGGGGTTATCTTCCTAGAGCCCTGCAGCAGCAGAAAAACTGAATTCCTCATGTGTATTATTTTCTTCTCTTGAAGTCCGCAACTGCAGTTTACACCTGATTTATTTCTAATATCACTTGCTTTTAGTGTTTCTCCCTCCCATTGGAATATAGCTGGCATTTTCCCTCCCTGAAATGTATTAGCTCACATTTTTCTACACTGAGCAATATTTTACTGCCTAGGTGAAACATTGCTATAACAGATCCCTCTGTGTTGCCTTCACTCCAAGCATCGGAGAAACAAGTGTCCATTTACACTGAGGTTCCCATCTGGAGATGCACCCAAATCTTCTTTGAAGCTTGCCTTTTGAAGCTGGAGAAGTCCAGCTAGGCTAGTGACTCTTTAGTAAAGTTTGAGGTGGCCTCTTGTCGAGTTTATAATGTGAGGTACTGGAAGATACAATCATTTGTCTTTGTGTATCATCTCGTGTCGCTCTATTCTTCTTTACTTACTGTTTACATGCTGACGACTCATTTAATTTCTAATGAAAAGAAAGGCACCCTTGAAACATTGTATTTGTTTTTGCTGGTGCAGATTTGTTAAGGTTCCCCCACATTCCCAGTTTATCTCTAAATCTTACTAAATGTAAGATTTATTCTGGTGCCGTAACTCAACTCAGAACACAAAAACGGAATTTGTGGCCTTAAATGTACAGCTACCAGGAGTCATGTTTCCAAATGCAACTTCTTAGTTTTCAGAAACATACACAAAAGTATATTCCACCTGGATTTTGTTTTTCAATGAAAGGTCGTAAATATTGACAGAATACACTTCATGAAAACTTTGTACTGCATAACAACCTTTGTGAATAATTGGATTGTACTTTAAACCAAACTCTTTTTTTTTGATGAAAAATTTTCAGAGAGACCCAGTTTTCATTTGCAAAGCATTAGTGAGGGTACTTTTTGAGGAATTCTTTACTATTACATGTTTGACACTGTTTGCATCTGTGTTAGAACGCTCTTTCTCTGTATCCAATACTATCTGCAGTATTCCCAAATATCACAAGCAAATTGTCTTCCTCTAGTCATAGACAGATTAAAATTGCCTTTTTGGTATGCAGATGTAAATATAATAATTTACCTAAGCAAAAGAAAAGCATCAACCATTCCAAATAGATCTTTTAAACTGTTTTTCCCACCTCTGTTGACTGAATAATGCAGTTCCTCACATTTTCATTGCTGCAAACACAGCTGCATCCTAATGTAACTGCATTAATTTCAGCTGCGTTACTTCAATGTGGTGTCCCAATGTTGGAACAGCACTTGCACTGTGAGATATGAGGAAAAAAATTGGGAGCATTTCCACAAGCAAATGCACTTATTTGGCAGCAGAGCTGAGACATGGGATTTACAGGAAAGTTAAAGAAAGAAAAAGAGTTCTCCTTTGGAGAAGGTGTGTCTCTGTATATGTGCCTTGACTAAATTTGTCTCATGGTGATGTTTGTAACCCTACCTATGCTATATTTAGTATGAGAAGACCTTGTGAAAGTCAGTTAATCTCATCTTTCTTTCACTTCCTTGGGGACTGTATGGTCTCGATGAATTTTAGGCAATTATCTGAAAGTAAGAGGAATAAAACTTAGCCTTTCTGTTCTATGCACCAGAAGCCAGCTATTTGTGATTCGCAGTCTCCCATCTCATGCTGAAAATTTTCAGGAAAAGAGCCAAGTCACAAACCAGCCTTATTTCTATCACAGCAAAACAAGACATCACTCGCTTCCTTCTCCTACCTCACCTCTGCATCACGCACTGGAGACTGGGAGGATGGCAGGAGTGAGTCAGTGTTCCCAGCTCTGCAAAAATCATGCTTTCAAGAATAACTTTTGAGTGTGAAATCTCCTCTCAGTTACTGTCAGAAAATAATGCATTGGCCTTAAAATAAGCCATCTCTCCACCTATCCCCATGAACACATATGGTCTGCAGTCTCCTACGTCTTGCTGGCATTTGTGATGCTGCAACACAGCAGAGCCAAGATCCCCGGGGCTTTTAGGCCAACCAGCAGGACTAAATAGAGGTAGAAATGGAAGCAGCAGCATCCAAAGTCTAATGTGTCCATGAAGCTCAGGAAAGCCTCTGTTGGTTGCCAGAAAGGAACCTGTTGTGAGTAATCTGACTGTGAAGGGGGTTTCTCTACCATTTTGACAAAACAATATTCTTCTGTCTGGATTAAGGAGTAGCCTTAATCCAGAATCACCCAGAGACATTTTTACAGGGCAGAACAGGAACTCCTCTAAACCCCACAGAGGCCGAATGACTGAAAAGTCATTTGCTTTCATTCTCTTTCCAGACATGTAGTGTTTTCACTTATCAGAAACATACCTTTGTCCATTAATTTCATTTCAAATGGTACATAGAAGAGCTTTCTCTGAGGCTTCTTTTCAGTAGAGCAGAAGAGGACCCACTAGTCAAAATTAGGACCGTGAATCATGATTATTTTTTTTTTCTCCTTTGACTCAGGTGCAACCTATTTTATGCCTTCATGTCCTGGGGCCTGTCCTGCTCTTTCTGTACTTGGAGGCTTTCCCATGGTGCTGCAACAGGCTGTGAAAACACCTTGTGCTTCGGGTGTGCAGCACTACAAAACTACCAGTAGTCCTGGGGAAGGAGGCAAGTGTCCCCTTGCAAAAAAATACTGGTTTGGGGCTAAAGGAAATTGCCTGCTGCAGTACAAATGGGCACCACTTCGTTAACTGTGGTGGAGCCACATTGTTTTACACCAGTAAAAAAATTAGGAACCAAGGAGAAAGCAGCCTTAGGAAAAGAGGAGGGGGAAGTAATCACTCCTGTTGTGTCCATAACACAGTCGGGTTTAGAGCTCTGTTTACATGGGGGCATTCTGCTCTTGCCAGCTTAACTGGAAACCAGAAGACTGCAGAGTCTGGTTTATCAGCTCTACCATGTTTGCAACTCCTTGAAGGGTCTTCATCACACAAAAAGCCTCCTGTCTTTTCAAGCACTTCTGTGTATTTTCTGGCATGTCCTAGGCAACCAGAAGGGTCCAGCACTCCAACATCCATAAGCTGCCCTATCTTTTCATTAAAGGCATCTTTAGGAAGCAATGTGCATTTCCTACAATTCTTTATTTATCCTACCCTATGCTTCATTCTATAGTAATAAGGTTTTTTAAATACTTGCTTTTGGAAGATTTTTGTGATTTTTGCCTTTTATTTTTTTCCAGAAGAGGGAGGGAAGGCTGGGAGCCGTAATGATATGAAAGAAGGCAAGAAAATTAAGACAGACATACACAGGAGTCGTTTAGGAGGGAAGTTTGGCACAATTTTATTAGTAAAAATGGGGAGAAATAAAGAGGAAGATGGGAAGAGCATTGTTGAGACATATCTTGGAAATGGTGTCAAATATGATGTAAATACTGTTGTCTTGTCCCCGGTGAAAAGAAGCTGCCTATCCTTCAGCTGAGCCCCCCCAGCTGGTTCACCCCACTCGCCATCCCGCAGTGGAGAGGCAAAGGCTTGGCAACAAGTGCACCAGCCTTGGGGTTTGCCCGAAACCCTGCTGCTCACCGGTAGTTGATGCCCACATTGCTTCAGAGGTGAACTAAAGCAGTTCCCTCATGTGGCACTAATCCCATAGTCCCCCAGGCTCATGTGAGCACATGGTGCTCAACAGCTTTGCTGATGGTGCAGCTTTTGTAGGGCCACACCGGTGTAGGTGGCCCATTATGCCAGCCGTAGGTCTCTTTTGCATCAGCACAGCAATGCAGAGCAACCAAAATACACTGCCAAAAGAGGGTTAGAAAACTTTCGGCACCTGACTATTACACCTAAAATGATTTCTGGTTGGAAAATAAAGTTCTGTATATACATTGTATATACAATATATTAAGACATCTCTGATCTACTCCTCTGCTCTGGTGAGACCCCACCTGGAGTACTGCGTCCAGCTCTGGAGTCCTCAGCACAAAAAGGACATGGACCTGTTGGAACAGATCCAGTGGAGGGCCACGAAGATGATGAGAGGGCTGGAGCACCTCCCCTATGAGGACAGGCTGAGAGAGTTGGGGTTGTTCAGCCTGGAGAAGAGAAGGCTCCAAGGAGACCTTATGGTGGCCTTCCAGTACCTAAAGGGGGCCTACAAGAGGAATGGGGAGGGACTTTTTACGAGGGATAGGACAAGGGGTAATGGTTTTAAACTGAAAGAGGGGAGATTTAGATTGGATATTAGGAAGAAATTCTTTACTGTGAGGGTGGTGAGGCACTGGAAGAGGTTGCCCAGGGAAGTTGTGGATGGTCCATCCCTGGAAGTGTTCAAGGCCAGGCTGGATGAGGCTTTGAACAACCTGGTCTAGTGGGAGGTGTCCCTGCCTGGGGAAGTGGGGTTGGAACTAGATGATCTTTAAGGTCCCTTCTAACCCGAACCATTCTATGATTCTATAATTTAGTTGCTACTACACTAGAGCTATGTGCAGGCTATCCCGCTCTTTCCATGAAACATCAGCCAGTGAGGCGGTGGAGCAGGGTAAAATTCTGTCTGCCCAGCCTAATCTTGTTGGTACAACTTGTGCATCAGGTCCACTTAGGAAGGTTTGACCTATGCTGTGGTGTCTCTTCTGGCCTGTTGTGCAGCTTGGTGAGAGCCCAAAAATTGTATTCAGGCAAAGCTCCTGTAAAGACAATACCCCCTCATAAGAAGTCCTAGAAAAGAAATGCTGTTCTGATAAGAAATAATGTATGTTATTTCAAAGATGCCATTGTTCTTGATTTTTCCTTCTCTTTGTGAAATAGTCTCTTATTTTCCAAAGAGGAAACACAGCCCTTAAATTAGATCTCGTAGGGATGCTGGCTCCAGAATTGTGAAAATTAATACACTAGCAATTGAATTTGAAGACAAAAAAATCCCAACAATCGACCAGGAAAGAAGTCACTGACATTAGAACCAGAGTTATGCAAATTAGGTCATAAACTCTCAGCCAAATTCAAGAAATTTTTTTATCTTTAATTCACTTCACTATGCCATGAGAATCCTTCTTGCCCATTTTCCCCTGGGACAAAAGTCCATCATTAAATAATGGATGCATAAAATCCTCCTTCTATTTCATCCTCTAAATAAAACTCTTTATGGCAAATAATGAAGGGGAGCAAAAATTGAAGATGAAAAGAAACTATAGTGATGGTAAGTGACAAACAAAGCCAGGGCTTGACAGATTAATTTCATTCTCTGAATTACACTGATCTTATTTGCAGGGTCATTTCATGCATCTTTGTTTTAGACTGAAGAGTCCTACGCATAGAGAAAGGGATAAAAAAAAGGAGGTTTCATTTGGTGTGAAGTACACTGGGTTTTGATTTACTTGCTTTTTATAAACAGCTGGACTCTTGCAGTACGAGCCTGCAGAATCAGCAAAGCTATTGCCGTCCTATTAACAGATAAGGCCTCTGAAGCTATCTCGCCCACAGGAAAATACGGCCACCAAGGAGGAGCAAGACACAATGGCCTTCAGGGAACACGGCAAAATTTCTTGTATGAAACCAAGGGAGAACTGCAGCTTTTGGGGTGGCTGATGGGCTATGAAATTCTTACTTTAAGGGTATTAGTGTTGTGTGCTTTTATTTATCTACCAGAACAGTTCAAGTGATCAATATGCATCTAGAAACCTGGACTGTGCTGCTGAGAGGTCATGCTCAGCACTGAGATTGCCCTGCTCTGGGCAGACTTTCATGGCTCCCAGGCAAGGTGTTGCCTTCTCCCTGGGGCAGAGACTCAAACAGTGTCAGAGTGATTGGTACTAAAAAAATCCCTGACCCATATAGATGTTCACAATTATCTAGAAAGTATATCTACAGCTGTTAGCGTAGCTAGCTAGTTAGAAATGCTGAAGAGCAAAGTCAAGTAGCTGTAAATTAGAAAAAGTCGTAAAAACTTGTGCTTTAATCTTCAATCATTTTGCCATGGATATGTGTTATAACATAAGCAGATCTTTGGCACTATGTGTAATGGGCTCAGAACCCTTTTTTTTGTACAGCCAGTTCATTCACAGGAAGGTGGTGGCGGAGAAAGGGAATTGCTGTCTCTTTGGCAATAGCGCACTACTCGGAGCAGAGCTACAGTTGTTCATTTTGTCCCAAGGAAGATCTCTATACATCTCAGCAGCTCAGCTGTAATTAAAAGTAGTATTTGATAGATGGTTAAAGGTTGTATCATGAAAAATTACTTGATCCTACTACTATAGATTATTAGATTACCAAAGATAAGTAGGCACTTTCCAATAAAACCCTTCTCCTCCTCCAGATTATTCCTGACAGCTCCTGTAATGAAAGTGTCAAGATATCTCTGTCAAATGCCTTTGAATTAAGAAGGCTTATTATCATGTTTGCAAATTGTTACCAAATTAGACTCATCAAAGGGGTATTTTACTCCACTGATTGTTTCCCTCACAGTAATGCATAACAAAAAGCCTAGAGATGGATATACTTGTGCAGTGGCATTTCTGTCATGTTGTCAAACTCCATTGATCTTCCTTTGGCTCATCTGTGCTTCTAAAAGACCTGCAGATTTACTTACATATCTGTAGTATTATATATTATACTTGTCTAACACATATTAACTGTGCAAGCTGTAGACCTTGAAAGTGGCATTAGAATTACAGGTCCTCCGTAGGAGGGTAGAAGGCTCTGTTGCCATTCATTATACAAAGGGATTAATTAAAGAACTGCTGAAAGAAATGGTTTAAGAGCCTCTTCAAAATGATTGAATGTCCTGCATTAACAACGGACTGATTCTTGTAGACCAGAACAATATCGGAGGGGTTTTTGTTTTACATTTCTAATCCCAGCACGAATATCAAGCGTTGCCAATTCATAACATTTTCACAGCCTGTCTTATGATCTACATATATAGATAGATAGCTGCATAACAAAATACATCTATCTATAATGTGTGAGATAGCTATATAAATTATATAAAAACCTCACAAAAATATGTGTAGATATAGATATTAATTAAAGCCCTACTTTGGTGTCTGAGAATGGTATGAACATTTCAGTTTTCTTATTAAAAATGTTCCTGGCACTTGAGGTCAGGAAACGAACCCAAACACTCTTTCTCTGCTGACAAAAAATAAAAAAAGGGGAAATGGAATACAAATAAAAGAATGAAATTTCCTTCTTTTTCTGTTCATATCTCATAATCTGTAGATCAAGCTCACTTTTTTTTTTTCAATCTTTGCACATGCAAAACTCAGTATGCAAAAGTAGCTCTTAGCAGCAGAGATTTTTGTTGTTTACAACGTGTCATCTCTTCAGCTTCTAGCAAGGAACCCAGGAAAAATGAACTCTAAGCATTATAATGCTGATAACTGTAACAGTAATTAAAAAGGAAAAAGTGTAACGTGCTTTTTTTTTATCTACAGCAAAGTGGAAGGGGAAGCCAGGGCTCAGAAACACAGACTAGAACAGAAAAATATACTGTTTGAAGCACCCTGCTAGGAAACTTCCTTTAAGAAACTAAAACTTCACTTTCCCTAGTTAATCTGACCTTTGGAAGGAAGGTAAGGCTTTCTTCAGACATGAAGCTGACATCAATAGGAGATAGGAAGGTTGAGCTCCCTTCTGTCAGCTTTCTTTTCTGTGTGCAAGGTAGCTTTAGAGGTTTCTCTTAAGAAACACATGTTTTAAATTGCCTTCCTGTGCCAAATTTTGGACAGAAGAAAGTAGATGCATCATTTCACGAGCACCACTTTTGTTTTTACTGCCTACAGTCAAACTGGACGCTGGCTTACAGAACAATATGTAAGCAGGGTCCTAGAGGAGCCTCAATGCTCCTACTAGTTATCCAGCTGTATAATGGTGAGGATCTGTATGTGAGACCCTAATGATAAAGCAGATGTGTGGGTATCCTTGCATGGACCTGGAAAAGAAGTGCAAAGAGGTATATGCACCATAAGCTCATAAAAGTAGTTTCTTCATTCATTCCAGCTTGCTTTCTTGTTCTGTAAGCACTAGGCCTGGAGAAATTACACAGCTGCTGCAAGATGCGCTTACCTGCCCAGTGGAATCTATGGTCCAGGTTGTGGGCCCGGATTTGCCATACAATGCCTGAGAAAAAAAAAAATTAAAGGGAGATTATCAGAGTCAGCATGTTAACTAGGGAGCCATTTTTTTCAGGCAAAAAGCAAGGACAGGGATTGTACTGTCCATCTTCCCTGGTCTGGTGTACATGTGCATTAATCTGCAAGGAGATACTTGACTACCCGGGTTTCACAGCTCAACACCTCCGTGGAGGCAGGAACCTAAAGCCAGTTCTCATTCATAAAACACAACCAAAACAGTAAGGAGCAGCCGTGGTGAGCATTTTTTCCCTAGCAGCCCTGACTTGCAAGTGAGTCAGTTCAGGTAAGTTAGCGGGGAACCTGGGATCAGTTGCCCCCAGAATGCACATTGTGCCCCAGTACCATAGTAGTATGGTACCTACAGTACCATAGGTGCTTAATACTTAGTTCAGCTGGCATTCGTCATCCACAATAATTCTCTTTTGATACACTATCCATATTTAATATGAGGTTTATAGTTTCAGAGAGGAATGGATTAGTTTGAGTTTTATTAAAACAGCACATACAATCCATTCCATGATAATTCGTGTTGCTGGGGTTGTGCTGTGGTGCGGTAGTTCACTGTGCACGAGTGGTCAAATTGATCATAGAATATTACGAATATGAATATGAAAATATGAAAGATTCAAGGGCCACTCTTTGCTGACAGTGTCAGAAATGGTGGGAGTTTCTTTAAATAATATTATATCAATTCTAACAGTTGCAAAATTTGAAATAAATAGAAATACAAAAAATCACCATATCAACTTGATGTGTGGGGTCTCAGATAAGCAGTCTTTTGTGAAATCCTGCCATTCACTCCCAGACTAAATGCTATTTTACAGCATTTTCAATAGCCAGGTTCTATAGGCCATTTCTCATCATTGTCCCCTTATTTTTTCACTGTATTTTAAAGCATTGAGGAAGCCACTTGTTCTGTAATACCTGCATCCACTCTGCCAGCACCCCAGCAGCACACAGCATGCATAAGTATATAAACTGAGTGGAAAATTCCACTGAATGGGAGCTCTCACAGTACTGTTCCGGGTTTATACCAGCTTCAGCAGGACAGGGAAGTGAAAATATTCACTTTTAATACGGCAGGTGTGTAGCTTGTGGAGTGCATTCATCATTCACTGATTCCTGCCCTCCTTCCATACTCCGTGGGAAAGGTGTGTGTGAAGGTGGGCAGGACTCCTATTTGATATATGTCCATGTTTATGAATTACGAGCCCAGGTTTATTCCTTGACTCCTACTGTCCAAGGTCTGATTTAACTTCCTCTCTCAGTTACAACTGTACCCAGTAAGAGATTACCCCCTGCCCCTCTTTTACTTGCTTATCCTGTCCTCCCTGCCAGTAACAATTCATATGATCACACCCTGACTCATGGGCGTCATTGCAAGCCACCAAACACTGACAGATAAAAATGAGCTGTTTGGCTGGAAAGGGAGCAGCTCAGGCTCATCAAATCCCTGAGGAAGGGATGCACCGTGGCACTGATGGTGAGGCAGAACAGCCAGGATGGACAGGCATCATGTCCCACTGGCCCAGTCACAGGGAGGCTGAGTTCTTGAGCACTCATGGATGCAGGCGTGTGCTTGCTGTCCCCACATAGCTGACATTGCTTTGGTTTTTATTTTAAAGACTTGAAGAAGTTCCACAGCTGGGGAGAAAAAAGGCAGCAAATGAATCCTGTATTAGAGGAACATTAAGGTGGCTGAGACGTACATGCAGACTGCTAGAAATACTGATGTTACGTTAGTCTGCAAAAGTGTGACATGATCTTTCTGTTCACATGCACAGCAACGTGAGCTTGAATGTTCTGATTGCTGATGATCATCCTGCAGGATTCCTGCCCTACATAAGCAGCTGCTTTAATACCGAATCTGGGCTGAAGAATAAGAGGAAGGGATTGCAAGTCTGTAGAATACACTACACAGTAAGCATAGCAGTGCCTATTAAAAGCTTCTTCATGCTCCTTCTTGCAATACAGATCCAAGCAAAGTATATGCCCCTAAAACCAGTTAATGGTAAAAGGAGCTACCAACAATATGAAAATAAGCTGCTTAAAAATCATACCATAAAAGAGACACAAGCTGGCTGCTACTCTATGCCGTGATTACACACGAGTACGCAAGCTGATGCCTGACTCAGTTGATGGGCAGCTGCAACTGAACATAAACCCTGAAGGAAATAACTGTACTCAACCAGTGCCGCTCCACACCCCAGTCAATGCAGATGGTAGTGTAGTAAAGTATGGGCACGAGGGGAATCTGTTATTGGAAGCTGGGCAGCTTAGAGAAGAGGAGCCAATTAGCAATGTGTGGTGCCTTTGCCAAGCATACTGCCAGGAAACACAAGGAGACCCAGAGCAACCCAAAGAAAACATCCTTGAAAAACAACTTCTTCCACTCTCTCCCCTGCTGTGATGAAGCCCAAAGCTGCTCAGCGTTCCCAAGCCTCTTTGCATTTATTTGCACAATTTACTTGTTTAATCTACTTGTTCATCGCAAGAAAAATGCCATGGGAAGAATCACAGCACTGGCCATGAGGGGGAAGATGGCGCCAACTGAGTCTCACCTAGTGTGCAAAATGAGACGTGTCCTGTCTTCTGGCCCTGAGGAACAGCAGGGCTCACACCCATGACACCACCCCCATCCCCACCCTGAAAGAGGGTGACCTGCTCCTCCTCCAGGAACAGCCCCTCAAACACATCTTGCCCTGCCCCTTGCACTCCCATTTTCTGTGAGACCCTGCTTGGCAGAGGCCAAAATTCACATCCAGGGCTTGGCAATGGAGGTTACACTTAACCTGGCTTGTGCTTGACTTAAGCGGTGCTTTTAAGTACTGTATCAAATGGCCATCTCTTCAAAGAGCTGCCCTGCCAGTGTAGGACACTTCGGAAACTTTTGTTTGCATGCCTTGGCACAAGTTTGCAACAAGAATTCTGTCTTGGTCTGTTTATGCTCAGAGAATTACCCTGCAAATGGTAAATGGGAAAAGGTTTTATAAAAGAGCATACTTTAAAACAATCTTGAGGTTTCAACATTTAGACAAAATTCTGGGCCAATGCTACAGGTCCCAAAGCTACAGGTGTTTTCACAGCTAATACATGAGTTTTAAGACTGAACTGAAGCATTTTGGTAGCAGGATTTCAGTCCCATAAATTTCTGGACAGAACTGTGCAGAAATTAACATTGTCGTTTGGAGTTTATTTCTACCAGTTTCTTCCCAGCCATGGAAATGACGGAATTCATGGAATTTATACATCAGAGAAATAAAACCTTGTTCTCTATTTCACATATGCATTTAATATCTTGCTTCCTCTTGAAATAGCAGCACACCCTCCTCACAGCCGCCTGTGAAATGGCAGTAACAAAACCTCCTCACTTCTCATGAGCGCAGCAAGGAAACGTGAGGCTACAATGCCAGCAACAAGGGAAGGATCAAGAAGAATATGAAATCCGGGATTAAACAGATGTAGCAAAGAAACCCAAACCCAAACCCAAACCCCAGTGGATCTGTAGCAAATAGGAATAAGGAAAGGGATGAGGCTGCCATTGTTATTTCTCAAGGTCATCATTATTTCTGGGTGTTATTCTTATTTTCACTCCAAGGCCATACTTCATGGCCAGCAGTTGAGTGTTTTTCTGTTTGCATGAAGACTGCATGGTCTTCTGATACAGAGCTGTGCACCAAATTCATGTCACTCCTATGTATTGTGTTAACAGCCTGTAGCTCAGCATAGTTTTGGTGAAAATCACATTTTTAATATAACAATGGACAAAAAGCCACTTGCCTTGTAGTCTGGCCTTCTCACTGAGCTGTTATATAACCATGAGTTAAAGCAATGCTCTCCGACAAATTTCTGATATGGTCTCACAATATATTCCTGGCTCAAAATAATTACTGCATGACCCATATCATCATCCCCATAGCTGCAATATTTCTAACTATGTTTGACACTCAGCTGCAGAGCATTCCTTTTGCCCCATCCTTTTTCAATAATGCGAAAATGGAATTTGGATTAATCAAACCCTTCTGCTCACCACCTGCAGCACTTGCAATTTCCAGCTTTCAAGGCTACAATGGCATCAGGAAAGGCTCATCAGGGCATGGTAACAAGGCAATTGCTTCAAATCAACGGTACGAATATTGGCCACATAAACATGGAAACATCATCACAGGAACAGGGAGGCTGCTCCCTCTAACATGAACTCAAGGCTAAATACCATTTCCTTGCAATTACTTATGAAATTATATAATTGGGAATGGTTGTGGGACAGGTCAAGGCTAAATGCTTAGAAATGTAGCTATCACTCTGCCAGGTCCAGTTTACAGGAAAACATATGGAGAGCACATTCTACCAGTGCCACCTGCTACTCAGAGGACCTGCCAATAGACAGAGCTGAGGGGGTAAGCTAGGAGTGAATTTTGTCGCTTTTCTTTAATGCTTAGGAGCCAAGTTGGATGTGTTTATAATGGAGTCTTCTTCCTTTTCTCTAATCCACTGGAAAGGAAGATAGATGCGTAAGAAGTACTAGGAGAGTTTTTTCAAGTCATAAATTTCCAATCCTTGAGGCAAGCCCCGAATTTCACTTGAAGAGATGAGCTAGTTTGTCATTACAGCAATAGAGGAAGAAGCAAGCCCATTCTACACAGGCTTCTAAGTGAACAAAAATGTTCCTGACACAAATCAGCTGAAACTTAAAACTCTTTAAAGTTTTTAATGAACTTAAAACCCAAATAAAGTTACAGTATAGGGCAACTGAAAAAATATTGATTTGCAAGTTTCAAGTTATAGCCACTTTTTGAAGTACCCTATATTTCAAGATGAAATATTTTTGATTTGGCAAACCAGCAATTTTTACAGTTTAGCAATGACGCAATGAAACATTCAAGGGTGTTGGATCACATTTGTTTTTTGAAACTTTAACAGGAAAGTTATTTCAGTTGATGTCTCCTTATTGTAGGTTTTGGTTACTACGGATTCGCCCTTCCAAATAAAACATTTCTCAGCTCTACTAACAACCTCAAAATGGACTCATCCCAAGTATCTAGTTTTAAGAGGAAGCAACATTGAACTACAGGTTTTGCATAACTCTTCTAAAACATCTAAATTTGTTTAGATCCACCTGAAAATTGGGTGTCAGGTAAGCCAGGGGAATACTCAACTTCAGTGAAGCAGACGCATGGTGCCTACCTCTGCGCCCTGTAACAAAACTGGACTTTCTCTGGTTTCTGAGTGACAGGTTTTTCAGTGTGAGGGAGATCCTAACAAGCTCCACAGCTGATGGTGCGGCTGAAGGCTGAGCTCCGTTTCCGCTCTGGCTAATCTGAAGGGAAGCTTCCCAGAACGGCCCTCTCAGTTATCAGCTCCAGATGCTGTGCTTCTGCTCTTCTCAGCCAGTTACTGAATGAGGATAAGCTCCCTCAACTATTTTTTTTTTTTTCGGGTAGTCAGTATTATGCAAATATTTCCTCATTCCCCAGAATCTTGAACGCTGGAGAAATCAGTTTTTGTTTCTTAGGAAAAAAACCTCCTCTCTCTCACTCTTCTCTCTGTCGCTCTCTTGCTCTTTCTCTTTTTATGCCGCATAATGTAAGTTTTCCATCATTGTATCTGCACACAAAAGAGCTGAGGATCTGTTGCACTGCACCTCCACAGATCTCAGAAGCTCTAAGCTAATTTATACTAGCTAAAATTCTAGCTCTGGTGGATGATAAAACTCCTCCTTAAATTTAACAACAAACACATCCTTCAGGCATAAAAATGAAATTATATTTGGCATTGAATCAATATCTTTCCTCTGACAGTCTACTAACAGGAAACAGCAGGAGATCATGAGAGTTTATCTTAGTCATACAAAAACTAAGAAAAAGTCTGAACTGACGTTTCCCTCCAGCATATGCACACACACACACATTTATGCTTACGCACAGACGCTGGTACCTGCTTTTCATGGCAGAAGGACTTGACATGAGACGTGCGTATGAAAGCTCTATGGACTTTCAGTTTCAGGGCAAACATATTTCTACATGGATATGCCTCACAGCATTTTAAAGATTTCATTCGTTTCAGCCACGTACAAAAGGAATATTGCACATTTGATATTTGTGATACATGGTTGTTACAGTAAATGCATTTCAAGCTCCGATTACAAATGCAACGGTCTCCTCCAGGGTTTAGTGTTCTGGTCTATACAGCATTAAAAAATTTATCAAAGTCCTATGCGTGTGATCTTTTATAAATAATTCTTACCCTGCAGGTTATTTAACTCAGAACTGCCCTCTGCAATTAGTGGTCAAAGGAGATAAAGTAGGAAGTGATCTATTTAAGAGAGCAGGACTTGAAGTACATATACTCTCATGGGTAATTGATTCCCATAATTCTTTTGACTCGGTATCCATTATACTATTTGTAAACCAGGCAAACTGACAAAAGAGAATCTCCGATACATCCCTGGGTACGTCTGACTATGAAGTGACACACGGGTAGTGATAATGATATGCACATATTTATGCATGTATAAATCATTGTTCCACACAAAAACTAAAGCAATTTCCAGCAAATGAAGTTTTGTTAATATTTACAAGATTATGCTAACAGTAACGCTAAGGTCATATTTTGAAATTCAGTAAGTAAACAATTCTCACTGTAACTGCATGACTAACTTTCACCTGCAGCTATTGCTGTTGTGGGCTTCGATACCTAATTGCCATTTCCTTCACAGCGTGCTTTGGCTCTGCAGGAAACATCTCATTTGGATGTAAGACAGCAGTTCCATCCTGGATGCCAGGATATGAACAAGGCACCATCAAGATTCAAAAGGGTTCCCTTTTCACAGTTTGTGAAGGCTCCAAGACCAACAGAGTGGTTTTACCTGAGATATGTAGAGAGAGGTCTTGCATTCTGTGATTTCACATAGGATGATAGCTTTTATTTGTTTTTAAACATCTGAGCTATTTCAAAGACTAATTTTTCAGGAATTGTTTAAAGCATATTTTCAAGCAAGTCCTGGTAGGGTTTGGACAGTTTTATTTGACAAGTTCAATTGGCTGCAGCTATTTTAGTGGTGACCCATCTGTCCTTTAAATTAGCCATTGAAAAGGCCTTGACAGATGGTTTGTGGTTTGCTTAGTAAGAGGAAACACTTGGCAACATACTCCAAGTGCTGTAGGTCTCAGTCCTCATCAGCACTGGAAGGAAATCTTCCAAATTCTGCAATAAGAACCAGCAATGGCAACACCACTGGGAAATGTTCAGGGCAATAATTATGGCTCCTACAGGCCACGTGCTTTTACGGAGTCCTTTCAAAACTTACTGCCACAATCATAGCAATGACACGGGTTCTCCAAAGCAAATCTACAGGAGGTGAAGGTACGAAAAAGCAGGGAAGCCCTGTTCAAACAGGCTTGGCTCTTTCAAACGAGGACGAGCTGCTGTCACATTTGTGTTGGGAATCAGCCAGAGACACCAGGCACCAGCAAATGGCACCATGACTGCAGCCAGCACAAACATGGTTCTGGTCACGTTGCCAGCAGCCTCCGCTCCCTGGGCCCCCTCCAGCCAGGCATTAGCTGCCATCTGCCTCTGAGCAGGACCCAGATGTTGCCACCTACTTTGCTATGGTTGGAAAGAAGGTGGCTCTCCAGCAAGCATTTTCCCCAAAAGCAGGGATATGAATTCAGAGAGGTAGCAAGGGGAAGGAAGGTGAATTTGTTCACAAGCAACATTGGCTCTGCTTTTCAGAGCTTAGAAAATAAGCCTACCATTCTTAAATAATAGAGTGCCTGCATAAATCCACCCCTTGACCATGCAAGGTACCACAGATGTTAACAGATTGCAGCAGAAATGGACTTTTTCATAGAGACTCGTGATTCTCTTTAGGTTTTATAGTCCTGACCAATGCAGACACTTTTGACAGAGTGATGGCAGCATTTAGACTCCAACGCAACATGAAAATCAGAAATACTGATCCTTGACACTATGTCTTTATCCCATTCTGTGCAGACAGTGCCATAAGTGCCTTTTTCATAGTGAATATATTTTTATTACTCATTCCAAAATTGTGAAAACAAGAGAGCATTTGAGGAAGCAGGAATTTACCTCAATATCATTACCAGTGAAAGGATGACAGGTTTCTTGATTAACAGCCATCCTGATTGGCAAAATAAGTGCAGACACAGCCCACTCTCTCCACAGTATGAGATTATTACGGAAAGCCCAGGTCTCCTGGCGGACGTTCACAATTCTGCTCCATATAACACCTTGGATGGCTCTGCTGTTTCTTATCTCAGTGAGCTTCAGGATCCAGAAAACGTGTTTCCTGCTTTCTCTCTAATAGTCAGAGTAGCAGATAATGACCAGTTTCAAGAGATTATGTGCTTTTGGTGATATAAAGGGAAAATAGCCAGGCAGTCCTAACAATGACCCCGTTAAAAACTGAGGGGCTGTAGAAAAGCCCATCTTTGGTGACCAAGATCCATTCATCTTTGGATTCATTTTGGCTCTGAAGTACTTCTTTATCAATAAACACACTACACCAACATAAAAAGAAAGAAGGAAGGAATGAAACAGAGGGAGAGGAACATAAACTAATAGAGAGAAAGTGTGAACTCAATTAAATTGGGCTTTTATTACTGCTGTGGTTTTCCTCTCTGTAAGTAATGCTCTGCTACAATGCGTGGATCAGCAATGGCAAAGCCTATACTTTGCTGGCATTAGAAAAACATCCATACAATTTTAAAGTATTTGTAGCAGTCAGACTCCTGAGGGAGCAGAAGGCTGGGAAGAGATCAAATGAGCAAGTGAAAATAATTGATATTATTGATTCACACAGCTTTTCCTGAATATGTTAGACAAACTAACCACACTTCCCCCTGCAAATGAGTCACTAGCCAGTTGTTTATACTGCAGTGGCTCTAAATGAGGGACAAATGAATGAAGAGTGAATGAGGCACGTGTTTTTAATAGTATCCTCTCTCTTATTGTAACATGTACCGTATTTCTCTAGCTCTTTTTCTTAGAAGAACTTTCAGTCTATGAAAATGTTTCCTATTGTCAGAGATCGGTATCAGAATTCATTGTTTTTTGGAAGCATGCATATGCTTTGTAGTTATAAATTAGCCTCCATTCCCTTTGGGGAATTAAACATTAGTACTGGGTTGCACCCATCTTCTTATCCCAGCTGAACAGCCAGGTTATTCATTAAGAAGGCCACCTTATTTTGTGAAATAGTGCCATGACTAGAAGAGCTCTTCTGAGAAAGAGGAAAAAAATGTGCTGGTGTGGGGAGAGGGGATTGTTTGGGTTTTTTCACTCATATCAAGCAATTTTTGCCCACTGCTCTGATCTACAAGCGGGCCTAGTTCTAATCCTGCCAAACCTCCACAAACCATAACACAGTCTCGCCCAACAGGAACATTCCTGCTTGTCAAACAGCAGAAGATGGATAATTAAAATGAGTAGTTTTCCAGTTTGGTAACCAACACCAGCAGCATGCGATTCTTCAGGAGGTGTTATTTTGACATATACTGAACAGCAGAAAAAGGAACAGCAGATATGGAAGCAATAACACTTTCCCTCGTCTAATTTACTGTTGATGTTACAGAGCCTGTAGCATCTGTGGGCAAGGAGGGGCATGTCAGAGAGACAAGACACATAGCATCAGGCAAGTGTGCAATCAGTTGCAATAAAAATTCATGTCAGTGGTGTCTATATGCTGAAGATCAGTGAAAGGAAGGCAGTGACCAGAGGGCTGCAAGTAGGAATTTTCATGGGAGGTTGCTTGGAGTTTTTTTGATTGGTTTGGATTTTTCTAGGTTTGTTGTTTTGTTTTTCTGTAGCACAAAGGCAACAAAGAAAAAATGTTGCAGCTAAGCAGCAGAGATCCAAAGAAGAGAAGTGGTAACAGAGACTATGCAGAAGATGATGAGAGGTCATTAGCCTCAAAGCAGCAGCTGAAAGTAGCTTGATGGTGGAAAGAAGAGATAGCAGAGGAGAGAAGGCTACGCAGAAACAGGGATAAGCAAAAAAAAAAATAATACAGAACCAACTGTGACAGAGAGCAGAAAGCAGAACAGACATGAGAAGATTCACACCAGAAAAGCACAAACTCACAGGTCAATTGCCAGAGAATGTGGTGCCCAGAATGTAGCAATGCCTGCCAGGAGAAGGGATGCAAAACTGAGGGAGGAGGGAAGATAAAGCCTGATAATTCCTGATCTGAGTGGAGAAAGATGCTGCACTGGAACAATCAAAAGTGGAGTGGGGTGCTGAAGGGCTCAGAGGAAAAGCAGTTATGTTTGGGGATTTGGCAAGGACTTGTGGCTGGATTGGGTTGTGAGTTTTTTTCTGAAGAAAACCAAAAACTTGGGATGAGGAAGGTACAGGCTCCTTTCAGACTGGTGCAGCGCAGAAGACTTTTAGGGAGTTCATTATGGCTGCAGTTACTATAATAGGGACTGTCTGGGGAAAGCAAACTCTCAAAAGGAGGGTGTCTCAATTGAAAGTAAAATGTAAATGGGACATACAAGGTGAGGAGACACTCCATGCCAGGTTCTCCTGTGTTAGTCTGCAGCAAAACAGTAAACGTGGCTGGAGCAATGAAGTATCTACTAGAAGGAAGATGCACTGAGATCTGTTCCAGTTCCCTGATCTGTTTATGTATGATACAGCCATAGGATACAATCCAAAAATAATCCAGGGACACCACTCCCTAGATCTCCTCCCATCCATTTGAGGGACGCTGCCATGACACTGCCACCCCTTGTCCTTTGGCCCTGTTAGCCCAGTTCCAGCCCAGTATCTATAATCAGGTTGGTCAGGCGCTTCCTTGGATAGGAGACTGTGCAGCCAAAACCTCTCTGGCCAAGCAGGATGGGAACCCATCTTCCTTGCTTCCTGGGAAAGGGGTCTAACCTGGGGTGGGAGTAATGTAAAAAGCAGGTGTCCCACCATATGACACATGTTCTCCTTGTTTTTTTCTGATTTGTTTGTGTGGCCACGCCAGCATATTTGTGCATCATGTCTTATAAAGAACATCCCGACACCTGTATCTTCCCCAGGCAGAGAACTTCCAACACCTCTCTCAGCTTTGTAAATCCTATCTCCTAAGAGTGACAACTGCTTCTTGGATCACTGTAACATCTTTCATGGTCAGGTTCCATATGGTCCCTTTTACTTATTATAAGTAAAAGACAGGGTAGGAAACAATTTCCAAAATGAGAAAAAAACCCTAGGTCTTGTTTTTTAACTAGCACTGCTTTATGTCATGCTTCCATGGGGCAGTCTTGGAACTGCACAGTGGCAAAAGGGGAGCCTCAAACATTGCAGTTTAAATCTGACTTCTCAGCCAAGTTCCTGTTGATGACATTAATGACAAGTCTGGATATTACTATGCCTCTAAATAAAGGTGTTGTAATTTTTTTCAACCAGATTGCTTTTTCCTGCTTGGGATGGTTATATTATAGTTACATTACTCAGCAAATACAACTGCCCTGACAAGTAATACATATTGTAAATAGTTTTTCTGGATTTAATTTATAAAGTCTATACTGCTAGTGTTCTTGAAAGAATCTTTCTGATGAGTACTAGGAATATGTATTGAATAAGTTATTCAATTAGGGCTATCAATACTGTGTAATCACAAATTAAATTTATTAAATACAGGTCATTTCCCCTTGTTGCTTGACCTGCATTAGTCATTATGCAATTGTCTGGACACTACTCTGTTGAGCTTATCAGCACAATATCTCATTTCAAATATTTAAACACATTATTTTTTAATTTCTGATGCATTCTGAACTGAGATCTGGTCTGAATTGACACCTCCACACAAGCCTCTGAGAACGTCCCTCTTCCTTTCACAAGCTGCAAGTGAACCCAAGCGTAATGTAGATGATGCAGTCTATTGTCTAATGCAGCAGCCTGCTAACCTCATTGTGCTAATGACGCTGGTCATCAAATTGCTAATTCTAGAGTGGACAGAGGATCATTATTTAATTGAGTGGTGTATCTTGCTCACAGCTGAATAGAAAAAGATACTTCAAAATGCTTTAAAAAATGCGTGTCCTATAATTCTTGAAATCACTGCTGCAGAATTATGCATCACTCCTTCCTTTGGGATATAATTCAGCCATTGGTTTTTAAGTGCTGGAGCTTTCTTTTGATTTGCTCTGGCACAAACATGAAGAAGGCAAAAAAGATGGCATAAAGGTGAGGACAGGGATCAGTCCTGGGGGAAGACTTGTTGGGACTACTGTGTAGTGTGTTCACAAGCATATGTCTGGTTACCTTGAGGACACTATTCTACACAAATTGGTCCAAAAATACAGGAAAAGTAAAAGACATGAGAAAATCAAGTTATACATAATGCTAATTTTGTGTGTGAGCAGATGGACTGCCTTCTCTCATTGTGATGGCCTGATCCTCACAGAAACAATATTTTTTATAAAAAGATATTGCTAGTGATATGACCAGGGGGAAAAAGCAGACAAGATTTCAGAAGCACAAGTCTCTCTTGAGATATGAAGTAGAGTTTGCTGGGTTTAATGTTAAATAAGGGTGGAGAATCATTGTTCCGAATCTGAGTATGTTAGACCAGTTGAGTGAGGTGGTGGTGTTAAGATGAAGTTGGTAGTAAGTTTATTATACTCTACAGAAGAGAGAGAGAGAGGGGACAGAAACAGAAAAAAAATAATGAATGAGTGGATACTTGTGAAATATGAAATTGTGCACAGACATTCATGGCATAGGGAAATGTAGTGTGACATAAAATGAGTAACACTATTAAGTCTAAGTGATTGACTTTATAAAAGGGATTATGAAATGAAATGTCAAGCATCCTGTAATAGTCTAAGGCTATGTCTCAGTGTAAGCCTCTATTTTTCATGCTATGTCTTGGTGTGAACTCAAGCAAAGCCAGGACATAATGATAAACCTTCTCAAAGAGCAGTCGCACGCCCTGCAGATAGATTAGAGCACAAGGATTGTCTCAGCTTTGAACGAGTCTATTCCCAAGGCAATCCCACCGGATCCAAAATTCAGAATTTCACTTCAAAATGACAGTTAACTTTATAAAGCCATGAAAAGTTACCAGCATCAGTGTAAAATGATCAATATTGCAACAGGGTGTGCAGTCTTCGCAGTTTAGAAAGGGTTTTGAGCAGGAAGCAAAACATTCACAGAGGCATTGAAAATCAAATGCAAATTTTAGTCTAAAGGTCAAGTCCAGATAACATTAAATATAACCTTTCATATGCCATAAATGCAGTGAATATATTTCCATCTATTTTCATATAGATAAAGGGACTTGCATTCACTCACATTTTTAAATTATTTTTTTAAACAGTAATTCTATGCAACACTGCCTCTCTGATAGCTCTTTTCTGTACAGTTTTGTACAACAGACTGGAGATGTCAAGGGGATGGAATATTTCAGCACTTCATATTAGCTTCAGGAGCACCAAAAATTTATCTTTGTTGTTTTCTGCCATCTTTTTACACTAAAGCTTTAATTTTTAGTTAATGCTTCCAATGCTTTTATTTCCTAAATAAAGGACGTAAATGTTGCTGAGCCATTTCTTGCCATGCTCTGCTTCTGAGCCAGTCTTCACTAAAGCTTCACTGGCATCATAACTTTCACAATCAGGACATTTGAGGGTGGGAACTTGGAGTAAGGAACCTTTACAAATGACATAAAAATGATCCCTTAGTCCCACAGCACCACCATAAAAAATAAATGTTGTTGGACTGGATGGTTTCTTTCTCACAAGCTCCATTTATGACATTACATGGCATACAGTTTCTGAAAAATACGGGAAGATAGGAAACACGCTGCCAGAAAAGCTGTGAACAAACTTGTACATTTATCAACAGGGACCATCAGAAGATATGAGGTAAGGAAAGCAAAGGAACTAATGCATAACAGAATCTAAGATGACACACTGATTGTTTACTTTAACCCCTGTTTAAAAAAATAGAAAGAAAAGGAATCTGCTAGCGTTATTCCTATCATAACTTGGAGGAATTAGCTGTCTTTTTGCACTCTAGTATTTATTGTGCAGAGCTCAGCCAATCAGGCAGGAATTGGAATAATTTCTGTTGATTGATCCTGCTCTAAAGCGGGGAAAAGTCTTTCTTTTATAGTATAGTTGGGCTGGGTTTTCATATATTCTGTAAGTTTTATTTAACTATATTTGCATTTTCTGAATAAATGCAATGTAAATAAATAAAAGTAGCGAAACTTTTCATAGAGATAAGTAGCAAATAGCAGAAGGGGTTTTTTCACCTTCCACAAGATGACAATTAACACTATAATATAACACGATCAATAGAGTAAACCCAACATTTTTGATATAAGACTATTTTCCTCCAGGGACCTGTGGAAAAAAAATAATAAATCAACATCAGAGTTTCATTGTTTTCTGTAGTTCTGACTAAAAAAAATGTATTAAAAAATTGTCCAAAATGGCATTTTTTATGAAAATGAAAGTCTTTTCAAAATTAAACCATTTTAAAAATCCATAAACTCTAAAACAATTTTTTCTTCATTTGGGATTTCTCAGCCTGAGAGAGAAATTTAGCTCACGTCATTAGAAGATAATTGGGCATCAGACTTGGACAAACTGTATATATTATGGCATTTACAAGGCCTCTTTGCAGTTGCCTCACCAACAGTGCTCAGCATCTGATGATGCTGAGGGAGTACTAGGCAGAGGAATGTGTCAAAATATTAATCCATTTTCTGGGGTTTTTTTCTTGAATTTAACATTTACCACACACAAAACATACAGGTAAATAAAACTTTTCAACTGTCTACTGTCCTGTCACTTGTGAAATACAGCCCCAAATCCTGCCTGAACATTAGCTTTAACTCAATTCCTACAGTGTAGCTGAGATCCCCTCTCCCACCTTGTTGCCAGTCAAGCTGGCATGAGCTCCACTGGGATTTCCTATCACGGGCAGCAACGTGATCTTCTCCTGCCCAGGTGTGGAGACACCGTGGTTGTATCAGGCCTGAACATTCCCATACCTAGGTCACTCAGAGGAAGAAACTGGATATTTCCCTGCCTAAATACCCTGATGGGGCAGAAAGCTTTGGAGCATGTCCAATGCACAGTAAGGCAGGACCTTCCTGCAAGACATTCCTCATCACTTCCTATTAAGATATTGGAGGAGGGGTGGACATGAAGAAGCATCCCCTTTTGGAAGAGCCTATAATCCCCCCTAGCCTGAGAGACACAGATTTCATTCCTTCTCCTGCCTGAGGGAATTCAAATGCACATTTCAAGATAATGAGCTGGCCAGACAGCACAAGAGGAGGCATCAATCTATACTCAAATGAAGTGAACGGAGTCCCTGCCTCCTTTTATAACAAGAGCAGTTTTTTAACATGAAGCAGTTGCTAGGTTAAACAGGGACTTAGTCTTAGATCAAAAGAATCTTGTTTCGCCTTCTGGTTGAGTAAATCTTTTAGGTCTTTTGCTTTTGTTTCCTTGGTTTTTGAGTTTTTTTTTCTGCTGGGACGGCACAGACTATGCACAAAGACCAGAACATGTGCCAAGGGTCACTTAGGCAAAGCAGACCCCTGATGATGAGAAATATGGGCTTGAATCCTAAGAAACTCAGCTGAGTCCCCTCCTGCATGAGTACTATACACACTGGGGGTCCAAGCTACAGCAGAGGGTTCAGAGACAGGTATCCACAGTAGCTGAACAGGTCCCCCTTAAAGCCAGAACAGATGTTTAGGGGAGAGGAATAGGATATTTATGCTTGGTTTTGCTCCTCATTTGCTCCTCAGCTGTCTGTTTAGGATCCCACTCTGAAGTCTGACACTGCCCGAAGGCAACTCTCTCAGGTTTCTTGATTCCACCAGGACCCTGGAATAGTGATTATTTTGCTCAAAAAGGTGAGCCTTAAGCCATACTCCTCTCTCCAGTGGGTAGGTCAGATGGCACATTTAGCAGCTCAGACAGACTACCTTTTTTTGTACCTAATCTTCCCTACATGAAATAGAAGCACTCAAGGGACTGACTTGGGTCTGTGGATTCCTGTAGGCAGCAGACACCTCATACTTAAACATTCACCATTGCAATACTTCCTCTGTTTCATAAGGCTAGCTGTTACTGGGGAAAATCTATCAAGATTTAAAAAGGAAGGATGCAGAAACAAAGTGCTGTATGGACATGCATGATCAAGATCAGAGCAACTTTGACATGGCAACTAGTAACTGCATCAAAGCTCTCCCAAAGTGAGAACTGGCATGGAGGCACAGGAAAACGTTACCAGGAGACATCACCAGCATTAATCTCTTCAGTTTGTGTCTACATCTGCTCCCTGGAGATCCAGTTTGAATATCTTAGATTAAATAGAATCTACAGAAGTTAATTGAAACTTTCTGGGAGAAACAAGTTGGATTTCATCTGAAAAGATACGATGGGATTTTGTCAGAGGGACTTTCTGATACTCTGTTGATTCCTTCCCTTCCTGATAAGATCAGGACAAAGGACTATGTTACGTTGGCAGTAATGTTCCATGGATAGTGGCTGAAGTCCCATAAGCAGAGATGTTTCTAAAGCTGATGTTTGGAGGAACAAGCCTTAGAGGTCTGGTGGAGTTTCCCAGCTCTCATTTCAATGGTGCTGTGAAGAGGAGGTCTGGAGAATTTTCTCCTTCACACTACTGACAAAACAGCTAAAGCTGGGGCAGCTTATACAAGCACCAAGACAGGTGCAAGAAATATAGGAACCTCTCTCACTTGATGAGTCCATGTGAGCAAAATAAAATATTTACCAGGAAAACGTAAAAGAGAATCACCTCATCTGCTAAAATATTCAGTAGATTTTCAGTGGGACTTTTAAAACATTAATTGGAGAGGTTTTTCCAGGTGAGAAAGAAAGATAGAATTGTCTGGCACTGTCTCACAGGAAATGTACATCACCCGTGCTTCATCTCCTTTCTCTGTCTTCAGGCCTTCAGCAACTTTTGGACTTGGTCGATGCCATCCCTGCTAGTTTTCTTGATTCCACCAGAGATAAAATAACCCATTTCAGTTCACAAAAGAACCGACCCCTGCCTTTTAGCTATGATATTCCTGGGATAGATCAATATATCTGGTTGACAGCATGTTAGTTACCTTTAGGTTACCTGGCTATAGGTGTATGTATCTATAGATTTTTCTAATAGGTATTCTGACTACTCTCTGCCACAAAGGGAGCTTGTTTATGGTTACCTCCATTCTCTTTAGTATAGGACACAAAGCAATACATACTACGACTGCCCTTAAGTAAGGGAAGAGGCACAGCCCTGTCCAGCCAAGCTTGGGTGCTTGCCCTAGCTCTCCTTCATCATCATGGGCCACCAAGCCTTGGGCTAAATAAAATATTTGCAGTGTTACCGTGGCAACAGTGGACCTATAGCTCTTAAGAGGACTTATGTAGGTGAAATTGGTCCTGCTTAAGCCATCTGAACAGGAAACAGCATCAGCTCTTCTCCCTGAAGAGTGGTGGATAACCAACAACCTCGAACAAGGCAGAGACTTTGTTCTTTCTTCTCCACATATCCATTCAGGTTTGGAATAGCATGTGCTCCAACTTTACAATAGGTTTAACATAGGACAGTTCTGCACATAACTTTTCAGACAACAGACAGCCTGCTTATCTTCATCATCACTCATAATACATTATTAGCCATTTTCTCTTTGGCATGATGCTGTTTATTACAGCCCTTATTTTGCCAGAAATATATAAGCACCTCGGTATATTTCTCACCGCTCAAACAGAGCTGTCCCTGAACTGAATCACCACATCCAACCAAAAGCAACAGAAAAGAGAGGAGTGACAAAGAGGAATCTATACAAGTGAAACTGAAGAGAGCATTTGTCTAGGTACATAACACATGAATATACCCAAGTTGGGTTTTACTCAGAGCATTGAGGATATCAGACCTCCTAAACACCCAACATATGACTTCACTGGATGACCAAGAGTCATCCACCTCTTGCCTTTACTCCAAGTCTCTTGTTCAGTGCACAGAGAACAAGCAAAACCTATATCTAAACTGCTGATCCCAGATACAAAATTGCCAGTCCAGTTCACTGTTGCCTTGTATCGTATCCAGCTGTTTTTAACAATCCTGAATAATAGCTTTGCATAATTCCTTTGTATTCTAGTCTTGCAGAGTAAGGCTTGACATATTGATGAATCAGGTTCACTGGCTGATATGCTAAGAATAAGAAGAGTAAGGAGGACTTAGCAATATGGGTCTGCATTGCTGATAGTTGGCATATTTTAGAAAAGACTGTGCTTTTTCAAAAGGTAATCTTGAAAAATGTATTTTCTATAACGCTTTGCCTTTGAAATGTTCCCTGCCTTAAATCAATGGGAAGTGATGAATGATGCCCCTAGCCCAGCAACAGCAACGCTTGCTAAGCTTCATGGTCTGCTACCTGCCACAGAGCTGAAGCATGATGGAAAAAGCTCTGAATTTTCCTCAGTACTGACAAAATACATCAGTTGTACATGTGGTCAGTACTTTACACCATAAAGCACTGGACTGAAAAGTCAAGAGTCCAGGTGCTAAAACAGTGTAGAAGAAGAAGAATAATGAAGCTGCTTCCTGATGAGTGCAATTTCTATGTAACTTCGTAAAAAGTAGTCCCAGCCTTTTTAGGTGAATGGGGGAAGAGTCACGAAAAATATTCAGATGTCAAAGAAAAATACAATAGCATTGGTGTCAGAAGCAGGGCCATGAAGTTTGCTTTGAGGGATAAAGAAGTCTCTGGAAGAACAAATGAGCAAACCTGAAGAAATCCGGCTCGAGAGACTGCCCACTCCTGAAAAAGCCTGCCCCATTCAGACCTAGAAATAGTTCTAGAAAATATCAAGAAAAATAACCAACTACTGAGTAAAACAATACATCCATCAAGCAATCAGTCAATAAAATATCACTAGGTAGATGTTCAATAAACTGTTACACAGGCAGGCAATTACCCTAATAGCATTACAAAGCACAGACAGCTACTCAATACATTCAAAGGGCAAATGATTGCTCAATGCTGTGCAGCAAGATGTTGCACAGGGCATACAATAACTCCATAAATGACCAAAGGGTGCAGCTTTACAATAGCTTGATTTGTTTCCCTCCCTTCTTTCTGTCTTACATTTTTCTCACCAGCAAAGTGTTTGTGTAGATATCCTGCTTTCGCCCAATGCAATCACAGTCTTGTGGTTTTCCGCGTGCTATGGCTGAGAGCTTTCTGCATGCTATGACTGACAGCAGTCGGGGGTTGCAAATCAGTTGTCCTGGTTTCCTGTTTGGTCATTTAGGTCTAATGCCTGCTGCACTCACTCACCTTTAAACAGCGACTGGCAATGTGAGCAAGCTCAGATTCACAGGTGAATCGCGGAGCTGGTGTACCACAGGCACAAGAAAATGAATGACCATCTTAGCAAGCATTTAAAACTAAGAGATACCACGTTTCCAGGACTGACCTGGAATCATTTTAAGGATGGCAGCATAAGCAATATAAAGAAAAGGGCCAGATCATTCACAAGATCTGTTTCTAGCCGTGACTGCTTATCTTTTCATTGAACACAATCCCTTGTTACTATTACCAAACAGAATTGAGTAGATTTTACTCTAGCTCGGAGTTATTTAGCTTAATTACCTAGCAAAAGACCTCGAGGTAGAAATGTAAAATGTAATTATCATATTTTACTTGTAGCAGCTGGGTTGTTCAAAGATATTAAGGATTAAAAAAATGCACTAAGGTCTTATGTGTACACATTAATTAGGCATGTGCAGCCTTCTCTTCCTTCAAGCAGTTTGCAAAAGCATGAGTTCTGTATGAGACTTTAAGAAAGGCATTCTTAAGAGTGCCTTAAGAAAATCTCAAGAAAGAAAAGTTTTGCCTTTGCTGCCTTGCAGCCATAGGCCAGGACAATGAGGGAACACTGTTTGCCTTCTCTGCATACCCAGGAGACCAGAGGCAGCACGGCTACGCCTGCTTCCATGGGACAATGCAACTCCACCATTTTTCATGGCAAGGTCGATCCCAAACTCTGAACTGAAAGAACCAGAAAAACAGTTTGAGTAAATTAACGTGCACCCTGACTTAGAATCATAGAATAATCATAGAATCTTCATGGTTGGAAAGGACCTTTGAGATCATCGAGTCCAACCATACACACACACAAAAAACCCCCTACAACCTCTGTCACTAGAGCATGCCCTGAAGTGCCAAATCTACACGTTTCTTAAATACCTCTAGGGATGGTGACTCAACCACCTCCCTGGGCAGGCTGTTCCAGTGCCTGACCACTCTTTCAGTAAAGTAATTCTTCCTAATATCTAATCTAAACCTCCCCTGCCGCAACTTCAGACCATTTCCTCTGGTCCTGTCATTATTCACCTGGGAGAAGAGGCCAACTCCCACCTCTCTACAACCTCCTTTCAAGTAGTTGTAGAGGGCAATGCCCAGTGACAAAAAATGAAACTGAGACAGAAATATCCTTTTTCCTTCAATGGTGTGCCTATTGATACAAATCACGATATGGTTGCATTTGCTTCCCACTGATAACAGTTAGGGGTTAGCTATTACATGTCTGACAAGCCTCCCCACCCGCTTTCTGGATTTGTAAGGAAAGGATTTGATTCAATGCCCACTGAGGTCCACAGGAAATCTAAAATGGGAATGGCATGCAATCCCAAAGCCAGACTCCCTCTGGTACGGAAAAATGCTAGAAACATTGCAAGAGATAGTGCAATACAGTCATTAAAAAAAATTCTGTATCAGACCTGAGACAAAATAATGACACAACTGAAATCCAAACCAGCACATACTCGTTTATGCTGTTGTGAAGTTTATTTGTATTGTGCTCCTGAGCTTTGAGGATGTCCTTATGCCACCCACATTTCTTTAGCTCTTCTCCACCATCCCAGAGCTTAGAGATCTTTAAAGCATTTTAAATGTATGCTGAATTAATTATCAGTTAAGACAAAAGATAGACTCTTGTGAGGTTTGCAGGAAGGTGTCAAGACATGTGAGCGCTGGAACTTGGTCCCTAGTCACATCTCAGGTCCCACTTCTAAGACTACAGGAAGTTTGGACAAAATTTATATCAACTTCTATACTCCGGAGATTCCTAAATTCATCACTCCATGGAAAGCCATACATGCTCTTTTCCCTGATTGAAACTGGGGTATTTTCCACCTGTTTAGAGAAGGTAGTTGCTAGGATCCAGTTAATTCAGTCTCAGTGATTTAACAAACATATTTGATCAGCTGGGCCATCTTAAGCTAGTGTTTACTAGTAGTATATTACCCATTTTTTTTCTGTCCAATCTGAAAAGAAATAAAATCAGAAAATGTCAAAATATTGCAATTGCATTAACTCAGCTCCAGACCACAGAAAACACGGAACTGTAGTTTAAGAAATTAGATTTAACAAGGCAGAGAAGCAAATGGAAAAAAACCCCAAACCCAAATCATAAGCAATAAAGCTGGAAGTTCATAAGAAAAATTATGAATAAAGAAAAAAATCAGTTACTAATTATATTTTAAATATTTCCTTACTTCTGCTACCAGAAATGACAGCTAGACTTTCATCTCCTTCTGTGTTCATCTCCTTCTTTCACCTCCTACTTAGGAAGACGCCAAGTGAAACTGATCACTGAGATATCAAATGCTGATCAATTGGTAGTAAGGATAAGATAATTAATTCACAAAGATAGTATCCACAGGCTCAGAGAACTGACTTAATCCTACTTTAGTTATTTACAAACCACGGAAAATTAATCTGTGAATCTTTCAATTCACATGCCATTTAGAGATCCATGTCCATCTTAGAGCAGAACAGTGATTGTACAGTGACTAATTTTATTTGTTTACACCACGATTTCAACAACAGCATAGCGAAATTAGATCTTCCACAGGGTGAAAACATTAAATACCAGGTGAAAATTATTAAATTCACAAGTGCCACATAGCATTTAATTGAATGGGAAGGGACAGCTCATTTATTATAAAATATTTATATTTGTCAAGCCTGTCATGAGAGCGTGCACCCTTGAGGAAAAATGGCTTTTCCCTTTCTTGTACTGTCTCAGACAGAGTTTGTCATTTGATAGGCAGGTATTATTACCCTGGTCTTTTTCACTGGCCAGGAATGTGCTTAACTTTAGCAACAAATCCATCCAGTGAGACTCCCATCTCATTGAAATGGACAGGAAATTCAACTTAAACATCAGAAAAAAACTTTTTTACTGTGAGAGTCATCAAGCCCTGTCACAGGTTGTCCATAGAAGTTGTAGAGTCTCCATACTTTGAGATATTCAAAATCTGACTGGTTACGGCTCTGAGCAACATGTTCTAGTAGACCCTGGTTTGGGCAGGAGTGTTGGACTGGATGATTTCCAGAGATCTCTGCCAACTTCAGTGAAGGAAACGTCCCTCTCTAGGGTACACTTCAGAACCTACAGGTTCAATCTTGGAATTTTCTTTAATCTAAAACTTACAAGATTTTCACCCTTTTTCCTCCGGAGGAAAAAAAAAAACCACAAACCAAACCAAAACCACAGGGGAATCCACAGCAATTTCTGCCCTGGCTTCCAGCTTTGGGACCTCATATGAACTAGCTGTTCCTAACTGCCTTCGCAGTTTCTCTGAGATGCTTTCTACCACATCTTTTCTTTTCTCCGTGTTTCTCTTCCTGTAGCTTTTCTTGTCCTACGTCTCTGGTGGCCTTCTCCATATGAGGACATAGGTCTATTGCCTGGACTGCACTGTCTTACTGGAGCCATTCCTGTTTTGTACACAATTACAGCTTGGGAATGTAGAGCATACACATGTGTATCTGTTTGTGAAGATATGTCCTGCCATAACGGAGATCTCTTCTGGAGCAATAGTTTAATCTTATTGAAACTAGCTTTTCAGAAAAGACAGCATCAGACTACTAATTTAACCATTTTGAATCTCCTAGGTTAAGTCAAGCTTTTCAAGAGAACTAGCACTCTGCTGTCTTTGAAGTCAGTGGAGATTTATCACCAATTGATCTCTTAAAAAATGATTACCTTAATGGAGATTAATAACAGCAATCAACCAGTGATTAAATCATCTTGCTGGAGGGATTGCCCATACCTTTGTCAGACATTTTGGAAAAACAAAAACTCCCTCTGCATCCTGTCTCGTGTTTTTGGACTGCCACCAGAAGCAGTCCATGTGTTTGCTCTTCTGTCAAACAAACTGAAAAAAAGAAAACAAAATTGGCAAGGAAAGAGCCTACAACCTAAATAACTCTCCAGCTTTGATCACTAGCCTGTTATCTGGCATGATAGACCCTAACATTCTTCTGTAAGCTTGAATTTCTCAGGACAGAGCTTCTGCTTCAACATGAGGGAATTTCAGAGGCCCTAGCAGAGAATGTTGCTTGTTCTACACAGTGGAGATCACAGGAAGGATTTAGAGGTTCTCACTCAGGTGATGTGACCCATGAGATGGGAGCAGATACCAGGTTTTATTGCTGGTTGGAATAAATAGTGACAAAAGGAACTCTTCAAGGGAAGTGGGATACGATGGGAAAAGAGATGGTCCCTCAAATCCAAACCTGAGAGTCCAGAAAAATATAAAAGCAAGAATAGAAAAAGGGAGAAAAGTAAATCCGTTGAGGAAAGCTCTAAAATATGTCACAAGAATACTTTCATTCTGGATTTGTATGTGAGGTTGGGACTCAGCAGGTCTGTGGCAGCTCCCCTCCAGAATTCTTTAAGAAAGCATAGAAAAGTTTATAAAGATGGTCTGACTCCAGCAAATTCTGTAGGTGCTAAGAAGATGTTAATTTTCATGTATTATCATCAAACAGGCAACAGCCTTGTTTCAATCCTTACTAAAGCAGATTCCTTGAAGGCATGATACCAAGTCCAGGGACAGGGAAGAGGTAGGGTATACTAACCCACAATCTTTGACACATGACTGTGTTCTTGCCATCCCTATATGCTTTTATAAATTCTCATACCCCTGAAATTTCTGCTTTCCTTCTCTGACTTGAAGTCTCCCACATACACGTACCACAGGTTCCAACCTCTGCTCACCCCTGCTCTTTGCATCAATGGGACTGCTTGTACCAACAACGCACATGGGATTAGGCCCACTTCAGCATCTGTCCAGAAAAGCAGAAACACCTCAGGAATTCTAACCATTCCTACTTTGGGTAGTTCGTTAGCAGCCTTTTGATGGGAAATAGACACTGCTGAAACACTGCAGGTTTCCAAACTTCCACAGAAAGAACCAACTTGAGAAAAAAAAAATTTCTTTAGGGTGGCAGATCTTGTGTTGGCCCTGCAAATAGAGCAAAGAACTCCTTTCTTTTTCATTTATACCCATGTGCCTTGCAAGTGACATTCATGGCCAAGCCCAAATCCTTGTGAAAGTGCAGATATTCCACACAGGTTGAGTGCCAGGCCCAGTACATCTGTATGTGCCCTGGGTGCAGATGCAGTTCAAATTTCATTTCTTTGAAATCCAAAGTCTGTTTAAATATTAAAAAAACCACAGGCATTTGGCAGAGGTATCACTCTCCCTAACTGCTGATAGTGCCACTGACAAACAGATTGCTTTGGCTTTGGGGAAGACTGCAAACATGATTCTTATTAGACTTACCCAACAGAAATACCTACAGTGTTGCTAACGTTATCTCTTTCTGCTCCTTTTTTTATTTTATTTTAAGCTGAACAAACCAAGGAGGTGGGAACATATAATAAAAATGAATCAGTTGGGAATATGCTTTGAAATAGAAGCAATTTCTAAACAAACTGCAATCAGATTTCTGCAAGGGCTACGTACTTTTACTACAATCTGTTTATTTTGCTACTGATTTTGATTGTTCATTCTAATCTGTAAGCATCTTGAAAGCACAGCTGTGTACAGCTAGATTTATCTCATCTACAGAGGAACATGTGACTGAGGCACCTGTGACAACAGAGGAGTAACTTGATAGGCGCTCCATGGTCAGTGAGCAAGATGGTCACCTCAGGAAGTGATCCAGCCCACCAAAAACCTGAGTGACCATGTGTAGGTGTTAGTCCGCTGGGTTTTTCTAGGCAGGAATTCATGCTGTTAAAAAAAAAAACACAGCACGGTGGGTAAAACTGCAAGGATGAAATGATCCTGTGCTGCTTGCTGTTTCCCTGCTCATCCCCTGCCAGCACCCTCGCCTCATTCCCTACTCCAGGCTGCAGGGACCTTTTGTCAGCTGGAGGAAGATAATGAGTTTTCCTTAGTGCCTTAACACAAGTCAAACTCCAGTGTGTGTTTGGTGGCTTATGGCTCAATTCAGCTCTCATTGACTCTGCCAAGAACTCTCAGAAAACACAACCTCCTTATGGGTGTAGGTTCTACTTCACGCATTCCACACAAAATAAGCCTCTGGACCACAGAAAGTCTTGGCCTTGAGAAGGATCTTTTTGTAAGTTACGCAGACTTTAAATATGAAGAGCTGTATAATGGCTGTGAGTTGCCATACAAACTCTATTTATTGAACTGTCTGTACTGTATTTTACTGCTTTCTCCACTATCTACACTACTTGCCCATGATAAATTGGATTAGAGAACAGATCGGCAGGGTTTGCTGCAAATATTCCCAGTGCTTCTTTCAGAAACCTCTTGTTATTTTGACTTGACCTCCAGATTTCACAGGTGTTTTTCTACTGAAAGGGAATGAAATGGAAAACGCTTATCAGCATTCACACTTCGCCCTTTTACATCACTTCACCTCCAGTGACACCCCTGCTGACACAAAGATAACCCTTAATTCCAGGAAATCTGGATGGCAGAAATAGAAGGGATCTTATTCAGCAGAACATAAGAAGTCATAGGGTGCTGTGCCTTTGGGGGAATTTCCGTTTTTAGGGGAAATTTCATTGTAACAAATTCATGCTTGGCCTTCCCTTTTTTTTTTTTTAAACATTAAAGTTATTCCTTATCTAGATGTTCTTTTCTCTTTTTGCACTTCGAATAATCACCCTATCAAAGAAGTAAATTTTATCCTAGCTTAAACTTTGAAGAAAGAAGTACTTTGTCCTAGTCTGAACTCTTCTCTCCTTGAGGGTATTTTATGCCACAACTGCCATGTTTCCATTTGGATTCCCACCAGAGACAACTGCTATAACTTACAGGTGAGGTATGGTGAGCCCACAGGTGGTGGGGCCTGCTGAAAGGAAGTAATGCATTGATTCTGTCCTCAGTTACCTTAGGCACATTGTGGACAAGGCCATCAATTATTCAGTCAGGGCTGCAGCTTCTCGCTCCCTCATGAACAGAAGAAAAGGTCACAGTGCCAGTGCTTTCTCCCTTGGGAACACCCTGTAGCCTTTTACCTGTAAGCAAATGCAGGTTCTATTCTTTTGTTGTTGCAAACTCTATCCAAACCAATGGAGCAAAATTTTAGGTCTTGGCTTGCAATTACCTGCGTACATTTTAATATGTTATTACTGTATTTATGCAAATTGTTTAACACATCCCAGAAGTTTTATACCATGTTGCATGGTTAAGGACATTGTCTTCCCATTTTCATTGCCTTGAACTGTTTGTTTTAATTCTCTCAAATTCCTAATTACAGAAAAAAAACCCCACAAATCAAAAAACAACAACAACAAAAAAATCCAGCCCTTGAAAATTGTGTAATGTGCTGTCTATAAGAACAGGTACACTAGACTGGGAGACAGATCTCGTGAGTTCCATATCCTTTCTCTGATGGTGGCTAGTAGCAGCTGCTTGGGAATAAGTACAAGTCTTTCACCTGTAACACCCTCCCAGTTTCAGCAATCAGAAGTTCAGGAACTGTCTGAGACAAATTTTCATCCTATATTCTTCAATAATCACCATAGTTTTGCTCTCTATGAGAATCTGTTTGTATTTATAGCTTCTCTGACATCTTGGAACATTGAGCTACACAGGGTAACTACTTGATATGTTAAAAACTTCTTTCTCCGATTTGTTTTAGATTTAATGCTTTTAAAATTCCACTGGCTGAGCTCTACCTCTTTTGAAGAAATGGTGAAAAACACTAATCTGCTTAAACACTCTTTCATGTTCAAAAAGCAAGTGGAATATGAGGAGTTATTAGAAAGGAACCAAAAAGAAAACAGCATTACATACCATAATGTATATCTGCGTTGTCCCCATATTTTAATACAATGTTAAGTTTTGATTACCCCACTCCCAAAACAGAGTCAGTCAAAAAATAGAGAATTACAGATATGGCAGACAAAGATTACCAAAGGTAAGCTGTGAAGAGAAAAGAAAAGCCAATTCTCCCAGGTTTATTAAAGTTACACATAGGAAACGTAAAGAAACCCACACCACTTCTACAAAGTATTTAGAGGACCCTGAGTTACAAAGATCAGAAAGAACCGCTACAGAATTTGTTAAGAAACTTTCTTCTTTGGGGATAGGTTGATACTGTGTATGCTTTAGATTTCTCCAATATTTTTCTCTACTGAAAGAACTACAGTCCCTCATTTTAACATTTTTCTTTTTAAATATAATAATATTACCCTGACATCTATCCTTATTTATGCCTACACATGCTCATTTACGGAGTACAAACGTATGATGCATCAGAGAGAACTTGGACCTTAGGCCTCAATTTTACAGTAAGCTCGGTATAAAAATGCCATCTTGTGCACACTTGCACACCAACACACATACAGGCACACTCTAGCAAGCTCAGTGCCTAGGTTTATAGCAAGTCTCTTCGTCTTTATGACCATACACCTAAAGATTTGTTCCACAGAGAAGTCAATTTTTTTTCTGTCTTATCTCTAAACAGATGATCTACGATAGTCAGGACCAAATAGAAGTCTAGAAAATCCATAGAAAATCCAGTCCCCTTTTACACAGGTGGATTTGAAGATATGAAAGCTAATGCCAAAATAAAATGATTTAGTATGTAGATCAGCATCTGAAAAGGAAAGACAATATATGCCAACATTTATTGCTTAATGGCTTTGGGCAGCTTGGCTCAATCCTCTTCAACTCCCCTGAATGACACTGTTTTTAATGAGCTGTTTAAAGTTGAGGTTTTATATGGTGAAGGGGTCATTGACATCAAGAGCCACGATGCTGCCTACATCTGTATTGGTGTGTTCTTTGGAAAATGTGTTTTTTTTAAAGACGTCTTGATGAGATGTTTGTAAACACTAAGCAGTGCATATCCTTGCCCTAATCTTCATTGATATTTGACCATTTGCTTTGTTGTCTTGCACAAGTTGAATGTTGACATTAGGCCGTCATAAACAGTTGATGATAGTTTGTGAAATTAATGGGCCGGGAAGAGATGTAAATGTAGTAGATTTCTTCCTCATTCTGGATTACAGGTTGGTACTGCATTGTAGCTATCACTATTGATACGGGAAGTTCAGGATTCAATTAAATACTTTTTTCAATATTGTCCTTGGTACATTTTTTAAATAGGCTGGCATGAATTTGTTTTCTGTATACTTTCTGATTGATTATACCCACTACAGGGTTAAGATATGCTCTTATGAAACAATTTAGTGGATCTCTTTTTCAAAAGGGAAATGGAGAGATGATGCATTTTACAATAAACTGTGCTGTATGTAGTAATGCCTTATAATCTTCCTATAGCCCTTTATAACATTAGAAAGAACTAAGGACACTTTACTGATTCCATTTAGTTTTTCACTGGTAACAAAGCTCAGGGTACTAGTCAAATGAACATGGCTTTTGTTCCCTGAACCTAGAGGAGAATCTCTCTTAGCTGCTACAGAATAAGGCCTCATTCTCCATGAGACAGAAGGTACAGAGTGCAACGTGACTGCCCATACCGAAGCAGGTTTCAGTCTCTCAAACACTGGGCAATGATATCTGTACTACACCTATCACGAGCTGTATTACATACTTTCATTTTATTTGAAGACATTACTAATAATCAGTGTGTCTAAGGCCTCCGCTTCGCAGTGCACCTCTAGTTGTTTCCCGAGAAGATAAACGTCTGAAAAGAGATTTTCGTTGTGTCCGATGTTCTGTGAATAGATGCACTTGCAGGAGTGCAGGAGAGGCTTGAGGGGAAGCTCACTGGCGCACAGCAGGCAGAATCATCACTTCTTAGAGATCTAGAAGCTTTTAGGTGCTTCTGGCAAAAGGCCGTCCAGTGACTAGCGATGTCCTGTGTGCATTACTCTTTGAGCAATCTTTCTGGGAAACAAGTCTGCAGATTCCTCTGTTATTGTTTTTTTTTCCAAAGTTTAAAAACAAGGCAATAAGTTTTCAGAAGTGATACATGATTTTCAAAGGTGCTGGCCTGTTTTAAATAGTTTATCATGTCTTGCCTTCCAGAATCAGGATTATATTTGAAATGCATCGATTCTTCAGGAATATGTTGTATCTAAACCCTAAAGTGGCCCACAGCCTGCAGTCTATTTTCACCTCACGACTATCATTCACATCAGACTAGAAGAAAATGTTCTGTTTTTCACAAAGCTTTATTTTCTCTTGAGGAAGGATTCTCCCTTTTATGATCTGTTTCCCGATTACCATTTGTGGGAGGAATGATTTAGCAGTACTGACGTGCAAATATTGATTGTATCCCATGGAAAAGTAATTAGTTGTGATTGCATCACATTAGGAGGGCAGTTTATTGCATAAAATAGATGAACTGCTGTCATGAAAGCGGTATTATTACATACATAAAATAGCACCAATGCATAAGGAAAAATGGGGGTTTACACCTGTGCATGCTGTTTTTAAAGCAATGTAAAAACTCTAGACTTTACAATAGTAGTTATTTTTCCTGTTAACATTTTATGCAGACTTTTTATGCCTATTAAGTTTGCTGTTGTTGGGCTGAAACAGACTGGAGAGGACTGGCTGTCCTTGGTGGCTGCTGTGTACAGTGCACACTTTCTCAGGGCCTGACTCTTTTATGGCTGCCCCAGTTTTGCACTGTCTTTAGTGAAAGCTCTGCCAGTTCACGTGGATGCAAGTGAGAGCAGAGATGAGCCCTCAGCTTTGACCAGTATGTAGCTGAGGGTAGAGCTAGACATCTCCTAGATTCAGCTTATGCCTTTAGTACCTTTGGCAGGTGCTCAGCCCCACTCAGCTTTCCAGGCTGAGTGTTTTCACTCCCATGGCTCAGCTGGAGGGACAGAACATGCACAGCTTCTTGCCTCTGCGCAAAATTACCAGATGAGCTCAAACCACTGAAAGCAATGGCAGTCTACATTGGAATTAATAACTTCCGCAAATAAATGACTGGGGTTACTGCAGAGAGTCTCTTGCATGTGCAGGGTGATGATTTCAATCAGATGCTCACAGATGTTTTAGTTAGCCATTTGCTAACTCATTTAGACCTAGGGAAATGGTAGCGCATTGAAGCAGGCAGCAAGGACCCTTAATTCCTTGTGCTGACCAGTTGGCACACAAAATCAGGGAAAAAGTTGGCTACTTCTGACTCACAACTAGTAGATTTGCCATGAGAAGAACAAATCAAGTAAACTTACTCAGGTATAAGGGAATCTGGGAGGAAAACAATGACCGTGAGATGAAATGCTAGCCATTTGGAAGAGCACCGTAACACACTTGCACCTTGCTTTGAACCTGCAGGTATAAACCCTAAACATGAAAATCTCTTCCTTAACTTCCTCATATCTGTGTGAGGTTTAGGTTGCAGCTGTATTTTGGCCCAATGACAAACCAACTTTGAAGTTCTATCCTGAATTTTTGCTTGGGGCCTATTTTAGTAGTCAGGTTTGAGTCTTAGAGACTAGTAGTGACTCTCCAATGTATTCATTTCCAAGCTGTTCCTTGGTCTAAACAAACAAAAGCAGAGAAGACAGCAAAAGGGATACTTGTATTCTCAGGCATTACCTGCATTTTTCCATCTCCGGGAATACAGACACAAAAAAGTATGAGCCACTGAAACAGTGGAAGACCTGAGGGATCAATAAAGAGGCAGGGAAAAAGAAAAATGCACCAGAGACTTGTTAGAGTTTGCATGAAGGATTCCTAAATAGGCAGCTGAGAATAGCGTGTTATCTCTGCCAAAATAATGAAAAACAGATTGCAAAATAAATTAATAACAAAGGGCAGCATCTGGGCAAAAGTGGCTGCATACACTTCTGATTTATTCCAAGGGGAAATATGACAAGACTATAGCACCGAACCAGAATATATTATAAGTTCCTCCTCTAATGCTAATCAGCCTGCCGAACTCTTGTTTCCCTGTACACTGCTCAATAGTAAGATAAACTGATTTGTGGATAAGATTAACCACACTTTGTTAACCGTGAACCAGTTTAATTAACTGAAAGGGAAGGAGCCATTCACAGATGAACAACCATCTTGAAGAAGAGCTGGGTGTATGATCTGGGAAACCAGTCCATCCAGGAAATCTTGGATGCAACTTGCATTAGGCAAGTTGATGGAAATGATAGTAAAGAATAAGTTCAGTAGACACAAGGGTGATACATTGGCGAAAAGCAAAATCCTTCACGGAATGTAGCTTTATATCAGAAATAGCTAGAGTTCTATGAAGGAGTCAACATGTGTCCAAATAAAGATGGTTTGGTTGGTATGGTTTATAAGCAATTCTATAATGCTTTGAGAATGTCCCTCACTGAGTGCTCTTAAAGACACTATGTTTGCATGGGATAAGTAAGATAGTCCTCCCTACATTAAGAGTTTATTAAACAATAATCATA
Organism: Stercorarius parasiticus; assembly: GCA_013396915.1. NCBI lineage: Eukaryota > Metazoa > Chordata > Aves > Charadriiformes > Stercorariidae > Stercorarius > Stercorarius parasiticus. Next base: position 438,604 of record VWZL01001479.1, on the reverse strand, counting down.
ACCTTTGAGTAAGGATAAAAATACGTGATCAATTTTCAAAATGAAGGAGGTCGTCAATGGCACCCATGCTTTCATCTCTGATGTTCAACGTATTATTAAGCAGTCCTGGAATAAATAATGAGATAGGATCACTTAGTAGTGAGACAAAGTTATCCAGGATAGTGAAACTGACTACAGAAGAGTAGCTCATGATACTGAGTGGCTGGTGATCCCTCAGCAAATTAAAATAATTTAAAAAGAAACCTCAGTGATATGTACACAATGATGGAATCTAAATTGGCTATGTCATCTCAGAAAACGTTCTTGAAGTCAGTATGGATTAGTCCACAATTTAAACAAATAATAGTCACAATTTAGAGGTTGCCCACAAGCCTCCAGAGGCTACAGATCACAGATCGTAGCCATTGCTGTAGTAGCATATATTGAAAAATAGCATTAGCAGATTTCATGACCCTACATAGGTTATTCAATTTACAGAAAAAAAATTCAGTGCAGGAAACGGAGGCAAAGCTCGTTCAGAGAGAATTCAGACTGCCCAAAGTATGTCTTACAGCTGAAGAAAAACACCTTACACTGTATACCTGATTAATAACATCCTCCACCCGCAGAAAACAATAAATTCCCCACCATTGACAATGTACTGATTTAGAAATCAGCCACTGCCCATAAGTAAACTATGCCCATGCTTATGTATAGAAACTATTAAACAACTCACAAAGCTAGCAATGCAATATCTGTAAGCAAATATTAGATATTAACTGGATATAGTCGAGAACGTATCACTGATTCTAGAGCAGATGGACATTAGATGGAATGTTTGATACTCAGTGTGTGTCATCCTAAAAATAAAGGCTTTGTTTTGGAAGGAATATTTAATGGAGAAAGATAATTGACACACACTCAACTGGACAGAATCCTTCCATTTACTTTTAAAGTAAAAAACCAAAGTTGTTCTCAGGAAGAAAAAAATAACAAAACAAAACCCACTCCAAATCTGCTGCTGTCCCAGCTTCCTTCTTTATGTCTATTTTCCCTGCAGAGGATTTCATTCTCAGGAAAGTTCTATAGAAAATTTGTTTTACAAAGAGCACAGCAAGATCTTGCATTATAGGAGAGCTTCAGTTTAGAGTTCTGTCGTAGTTTAACCACAGCTGGCAGCTAGGACCATGCAGCTGCTTGCACACCTCTCCCTCTTCCCCTGAGAAGGGCAGGGAGAAGAGGAAGAAAAGGAGGGGAAAGGGAAAGAAAAAAAACCTCGTGGGTTGAGATAAAGACAGTTTAATAGAAGAATAACAGAAAAGGGAAATAACAATAATATTGATGATGCAAGTCACTCTCATCACCCGGTGAATCGGTACCTTCCGGAGCAGTGATCGAGGATTCCTGCCCCTGGCCCCGCCCTGGCCAGCCCTCATTTATATACAGAGCATGATGTCTATGGTACCAAATATGCATTGGCTATTCCATTGTTCTGTCTGTGCTCCCTCTCAGCTTCTATGGGAACCCGAAAAGAGCCCTTGAACGGTATAAACATCGTTTAGCAACAACTAAAACTATATGCATTGTTGACATTCCTTTCACAGCAATCACTAGAAAGAAAATTAACTCTTTCCCAGCTGAAACCCGGACATCTAATCTAACAGGGATCTGGATTAGATGAGATTGCATGGATTAACATTGGAGAGAACAGTACTAAAATTCATGGGCAGGCCCTCATCGAGAACAAAATGGCACTGAACTCTAAGAGGCTGAGCTAATTTAAAGTGATTCAATACACTCCCTGTCATCAGAGGAAGTAGATACTAACTCATAACTAACATAACTGAATATGAACACATATGTCAAAAATTGGAAATGAAATAAAATAAACTTGCATATGTTACACAGCTATTCCAATGCTCACTCCAAGAAGTGCTGCCAAAGATTAATCACACAAAAAATAAACTGAACATTAGGGAACTAGAGATTTTAGGATCATATTAAAGTAAGCAGTCACCAGTGCTTTTAAAAAGGTTTCTCCCTTCCTCATAATTTGAAAAACAATTTTAGGGGAATTAGACAGTTATAGAAAATACCAGAATTGACAATTATACTTAAAAACAAACTTCATTCACAGACATACAGACTGGCTAGTTGCAATGTGAGCATTATTCACATGTTATTGTCCTGCTTTGCTTTAGACTTACAGCTTTGAAGCATGAGATAGAATGTGCCTCTATAAAGCTGTCTGCAGATGCATGGGAATTCTTTTCTCAGACTACTATGTCTAGGTCTACTTTTGTGGAAACGTCTGGCTTGTGAGTTCCTTAAAGTGATATGATGACAATACTCATGCCTTAAAGATTGTTTTTCCAGCTATTCTACAGAACACTCTTCTACTAATGCCATTGCATTTAATTCAATAGCTTAACCTAGCTTTGCACTCAAAGGAATGCCATGACACCCCTCATATTCATAACTGTTTCCAGCTGGAACACTAACCCATTATGAATACTGAGCTATGGCATACTCCACAGTGCCCCACGGTCATAAAAGGCTACCATGACTCAAGTGCTGAGCAAAAATGTCACTTAATCCTGTTGTCCTAATATGAAAGTCGATCCCGAGTGCCAAACTTCTGCAAAACTCTTCCACTCAGTTCCTCACACACGCAAAGATGTACACCTGCCTTCACCTTCTTATAAGTGATCCAAATTTCCCACTGGGCTCTTGGAGGCCCTTTTTGACCTGCCAATCTCTAGCCTTACATCTACTCATAACTTGTTTTTCCTTGCTTACCTATTGAAACTGGAACAAAAGATGAAAAGGTTATCTGCTTTCAGAACTGTTTGTTTCTCCAGGAAAGACCCAAAATATCTCTGTCAATGAACAACAGCGCGCTATTCCTTCTCGTTATATTGGCATGTAAATTCTATGAGCATAACTCAAGAAACAAGAGTTAACTTCCCTCATGAAGGTTCCAGGGTGCCAATGCTCTGTAAAGAACACACTGGAAAAATAACTGACTGTGTGTAATTAGTAAATAGGAAGAGAATGCTGCTATATGGTAAATTAATCTGTGAGCAGCTCACAAGTCATATGGTTTTCTGGACAGGAACTTAGAAATACAAGATGACGACTACACAGACAATCCCATTCATGAGGCTTGGTGAGGTCGTTGTGCTTTGTCTTGCCACAATATAGATCTACAGAAACCTAAAGAAGTCAGAGCCACACACATGTAAAATCAAGCCTTCCTGTTTTCATGTCATGAACCAGTAAAATTTGTTTAGAAAAGCAGCCCACCAGGACGTACGGAGCTCATATAAAATAACTTGCAATAATCTATACAGTAAAGGGATTATTAACTACCACAGTCACACTGTTTCTGAAAAGTAAGGCTCTCCTGCCCCTATCTCTTCTACAAAGATAACAGCACTCCAACAAACAGAATGGTTTTGCTGAGCAAGAAAGCACAATTTTAAACAAATTCCTTCTGCGCTGTATTACTCTCTGCAACAGAGATATGAGAAATCATTTCACTGAACATAATTTATTTCACAAACTCAAGGGTATAAGCAATCCTCTTGTGCCTCTTCAGCTGCAAGGCTCATCTCTCTCTGGATAATGATGTATATAGATTTATTATTTTTGTTGCGGAGAGGCTTGATTAGAAATTAGAAAACGCATTCTTACCTGTGAATGGAACAGATACAGGATTGTAGCCCTTAAGGTAGTGGACCAAAATCCAAAATACAGCTTTTAAAGACTATCAGTGCAGACACAGTATAACGTTAAAAATTGGTCAGGTTTTGATGTCACTCAAGTCTGGGTAGAAAGAAAGAACTGACAGGTACAGATCCCATTTTGCTCATCTCTTCTGCAGGCACTTGAGGAAGAAAAGATTTTTGTTGTGGGGTAGAGGGCTAAGTATGCCAGGTGTAAACCATGGCTGAACCTGACAGACTTCAAACTGCACATCTTCTGGTATGTATGAAAAAGGGACTTTCATATTTTCAGTGTTAATGTTGCAACCTGTAAACTGGCTGCTTGGCAAACAGGAGAGTCCCGAGAGAAAACAAGGATCACAGACACCTTATCTACTGCTTCCCCTGCCTCTGTAGGGCTGAAGACACCTTACCAAGAGGTCTTGACAAGAGGGGAGCTCTATGATAAACTATGATATGCCATTATCAACCAGAAAAGGCCCCCTGGAACAGGGAATGTGTGTGGACCTGTGGGACCAGGGTTTTCCATCTGTCTGGAAAGAGAGTGAGAATCTTGGTTAAACAGCTATTGGCTTGTTTAAACCACAATAGTGGTTCACACAAAAAAGGAAATTAAAAATGGCTTCTCACTATAAAGGGAAAATTATGTCCCGATAAAAGGACTCTTAATCCAGGCTACTCTTTTAATGTGGAAAAACTGTGATTAGAGTCACTAAGGTTTATTTTTATACTGTTCAAGACGAAGATACTCAAGTTAGCTCTACATGACTCCAGGTGATAAAATAAATGTTTTCTGTCTTACATTCTTGTTGAGAAACTCCATGCTGCCTTTCACATTTCTAACAAATGACACATGACTGTGGATTTCTGTCCTGGGTCACACTCTGGGAAAGTTGAATTAAATCACATATTCCTCTTTCTCATGTGGCCTTGGAAACAGTGTCTCTCTGCTTCATTTTCCCCATATTTAGTACAGGAATGCTAGTACTAAGGTAACTCAGAGAGAGATATAGGAGGAAAAAATATGTTCGTGACTGTGAGGGGTCAGTTATTATACTAAGGAGGTAAATATACAATCAGTCTGGATACTAGCTGGTTAAAAAATACACTTCATCTTGGAAGCAATAGTGTTACTGAGCTTTACAAGGGAGGCTTTGAAGTGAAATCCTCATTTGTTTCTCCACTGGTCTTTTAAACAGATCCTTTTTTTGCCTTCCCCTAGTGGATGTCAGCAGTGACTTGTCATTGCTGTGACCTCATCTCACACATGAATTAGTTTTTGCTTGGAGGACCATTAGCAGTGCAATAGCAGCAGCACAAAGCTCACAGACTGCAACAGTCATCAGAGAAGATGAGCAAATACTCGTGTGGTTAGGCTGTGTGGAACTTCATGCTGCCACAACTCCACAGCTGTCTGTAGCAAGCCAGCCATTTTTAAACCATGCTGCATGTATGCACAGTAGCTACAGCCTGTGACAGAAGTTGAAGATTAGTAAAAACCAAAATCCATATTGATTTAAATTCTATGCAGTGCCACCAAGAAAAAGAAATTGCCTTCTATTCTTTCTTGTATTGTTTAATTTGAGTCTCTGAGCATAAGTGAAATGGACATGTTTGGGAATGAAAGGAAACATGTTTTGCTCCCCTGCCTCTCTTTTAATTGGCAATTTGCGATATAAGTCATAAGAATAATGATAGATGGGATTCTTTCCCCACATTCAATTTTCTTAGCCAATAACTAGGGAAATAATAAACCAAATTCTACTTCAAGTTACGCTTGGTGCAATCTCATTAGGTTGAATAATATGGAACAACAAGTTCCTGTAAATTAGTGTCATGGTTTCAGCTGGGACAGAGTTGGGTTTTCTTGCTGGCAGCTGGTATAGTGCTGTGTTTTGGGTTTGGGTTGAGAGTGGTGTCAATAGCACACTGATGTTTTTGGTTGTTGCTAGGCAGTCAAGGCCTTTTCTGCTCCTCACACCACCCCTCCAGCAAGTAGGCTGGGAGTACACAAAAAGTTGGGAGGAGACACAGCCAGGACAGCTGACCCCAACTGACCAAAGGGAGGGAAGATGTTCAGTCTTACGATGTTTTGTCATCCCAAGTAACCATTATGTGTGATGGAGCCCTGCTTTCCTGGGGATGGCTGAACACCTACCTGTCAATGGGAAGCAGTAAATGAATTCCTTGTTTTGCTCTGCTTGTGTGTGTGGCTTTTACTTTGCTTCTTAAACTGTCTGTATCTCAACCAACGTGTTTTCTCACTTTAACTCTTCTGATTTCTCTCCCTCGTCCCACTGTGGGGGGACTGAGCGAGCGGCTGCGTGGTCCTCATTGCTGGCTGGGGTTAAACCATGACAAGCAGCCACTTTGAAAGTTAAGGATTAAGGCACAGGTTTCTAAGGCTCTATAGTTTTTAATTTTCTTTTCCTCCAAGTGCTGTAGTTTGGAAGTAATTATTGCAGCTCAGGAGTTTCTAGAACAAATGAACTATTCAATTCTGTCCTTGTAATTCTTCCCTTTCTACTATTTTCCTAAATATAGCACAAGATCACCTTCAGTTTTGGTTTGCTTGTTTTCTTCCTGTGCTCCCATTATGGCTTCTCCTTTCTTTACCCCATTCTGCCTCTCCATCATTCTGCCTTCAGTGTTTCTCCCTTCACATTCTGCTACCAACCTGCTGTGCAATTGTAGCTTGTGCCCTTTTGGATTCAACTTCTCAAAGGTGAGAAGAGAGAAATTTCCTAAATGTGGGATTCATTTCACCCAACTTCAGGTATTGAAGAGCTGAGCCTGTAGCTGATGGTACTTTTAGAAGTCCATCTGTCATTCATAGAAGAGAAATGAGCTCTTCTAATGAGTAATTTCTCCTATCATTAAAAAGACTTCTAATGAATCGCCTTCTGCACAATGCCACTACTACTGCCTAATCTGTGGGTAAATATAGCTGAGATGAATTCTCAAGCTGCCCAAGTTTGACACTGAGAAGCTCTTGTTGCTTTGCATAGTTCTAAGGAAAAAAAGAGAAACTGAAGCAGTTCTCTTGCTGACAGCTGATTGACTGCTGAGCACCACATAGTAATAGCAGTAGAATGGAAGACGACAGATGGGTCAGTTTAAAATTCCACCAATTAAATATATCTCCAAGAGGTGTAAACTGCATTTTATTTCTATCTGTAATCAAGGGGAAACCACCTAAAAAGAAGAAAATTGGAATTTAGCCATATTTTTAGCAGCAGCTGTGTCTGGGTTACTCAGTTAACTCATGTAGACAAAAGTAACTGTGAAAGATATTAGAAAGGTTCTGCATTTTAGCCCGACACACAGAACTGGAATTGGAGAAAAATTTGGTAAAAAAAGAAGAGTCAAAACTCAGAGACACTGAATCCCTTAGAAGAGATTGTTCAATAACTGCAAAAGAATGTTCTCTTATAGACAACTGGACCCCAAAACAAGCCCATTTAGCAAAGCAGTTCACATGGGTGAAATAGAGGCATCAAACCCATTGCAGAATGTCACTTGGGAAGGGTATATATGGTAAGCATAACAGGGCATCCAAACTACTAGAAGAGCTCAGAGGACACAAAGTGCTTACCATCCCTGTCCTTTTTCTTGATACTACAGGGTAGCTGGTATCAGCCAGACACTTAGTAGGGCACTTTAAAATATTTTCATGGGCAAAAACTTCAGGAGGTTACTTTTCTCCATCTTCCTTCCAAAGCTAAACAGATGGTGAACACTTCTTAGCTAAATATTCTGCCAAACACTCTGTCAAAGTAGCCTGATACATCACAACTGATCTTTCCCTTCTCCCCATGCACTTTTCCACCAAATCCTGAAGAATGAAAGGCCAAAGGCAGCCTCTCTAATTAAAAGCCAGCTTGAGGATGGAGCTTCCTGCACTACCCATAGTTGAATGTACATTTTTTATATCACGAATAAATTCTGTCTTGGGGCAACAGAACAGATGCACACTAGAAGTTTTTATGGCAAAGAGAGAATATAAAACAAGGATTAACAGTATGCTCTACACTTAAGATTTTTTGGTTTTAGCATTTTGCTGTCTTTCTCTTGGCTAAGAGGACGTGCACATTAGAATAACCTGGGGCCCAAAGCTACAAACAGAACTGTACATGCTGTTTACTACCACGAGAAGTCCAAGTGATGTCAAGGTGACTTTTCAGTACTGAACCTGCTATCACAATGAGGCCTGACAAGTATCTATCCGGGCAGTAGGTTTTGAGGCCCTGTTGATTTTTCTCTTTGCTTTTGCCTATGTAATAGTTATAGATGGCCAGCTGCCAGCAGCAGGGTAGCTGTAGGGGTGGCTTCTTTGAGAAGAGACCCGTAGATACCCCGTGCTGGGCACAGCCATTTCTACCAGACCCAATGCACCCATCACAGGACACAGCTGAGCCCATCAGTGAAGTGGGTGGCACCTCTGTGAAAACCTATTTAAGAAAGGGCACAAAATTCCAGACAGGCAGAGGGGAAGGGAAAAAAGAGTGAGGAACAGCAGAAGGAACACCAAGGTCAGAGGACAAGGTGCTCCATGGAGGAGCTGGTATTGCCCATGGACAACCTGTACAGATGGATATTCCTGAAGGAACTGCATCCTGTGGATAGCCCACACTGGAAGCAGAGGAAAAGTGTGAGAAGAAAGAAACAGTGGAGAGAAATTGCTATGTGCTGACTGTATCCAACACTCCGCCTTCCATGGCTTGTGACCTGGCTGAAAGGACTGAGTGTAATCTGCAGTGGTAAGAAGGGGGAAGGAGAGGAGCCTGGAGTGAAACTGAGCATGGGAAAAGGGAGAGGAAAGGTGCTTATTGGGACTATGTGTTTTAACGTTTGTCTTTTCATTTCCTACTACCTGAATCAGTAATTAAATATTTATTTTAATCATCAATGAATTAAGTTAAATTCCCCAAGCTGAGTCTGTTTTGCCCACAACAGTAATGGGTAAGTGATCTCCCTGTCTTTACCTTGACCTACAAGCTTTCTCACTCCTATTTTTACCCCCTTGTCCTGCTGGGTGTGGGGAGGAGTGAGTGAGTCGCTGGATGGGGGTTTGGCTGCCAGCTCGGGCCAGCCCAACCCAGCCTTCAAATACTTAGAGATCACATGGATTTTGGTGTTGGTTTGTTCATTGGTCATCTAGTTAAAGATGTCCCTGCTTACTGCAGGGGGGTTGGACTAGATGACATTTAAAGGTCCCTTCCAACCCAACACATTCAATGATTCTATGATTTTATTCACAGCTGCTTATTCAGAACTGTTCTAGAGCTGCTGCTCTTTGGTTTTTCATCTTTAGTATCTTAGACTTACCCAGTTCAGGTATGCCAGTAGATGGTCTTCTCAGAACAAAGTAATGCAACCAGGAAGTACCTTAAGGGCTGACTGATGGTCCTTTTCTGTTGGAAATGTCATAGGAAGGAACTTCTGTCAGGGAGGATTTTCCCATCACAAAAATCCTCATCAGATCTGCCTTAGTGGCTAAAATGCTGGTACCACATGCTGTCTCTTACCTCCAGGAAGGTACCTACAGCAGGAATATGCTAAGAGGACTTTTCAGATAGTAGCTTGCCCTGATAATCAGGGCAGAGATCTCCAGGCAATTGAGTAGCACATTTTTTATCAGCTTTCTACCCTGAGCCTGTGTATTGTATGTGGTGCCCATCACAATACAGAAGAATCACCCTGCTTTTTTTTTTTCCTAACATGAGATCACACATACAACAGAAAATGTTCAGATCCAAGATGCTGAAATCAATGGGCTTCAGTTGGCAGCACAGAAAGCCAGTCAGAGGAAAGAAATCATGGGTTCTCTGCCTGGGGAGAAAATAAATAGTGTTCCCTACATTCCTTCTAGCAAGTTCACTAGACACCACAGTCCTGCCTTTGCTATTTGCATTCTTTCAAATGGGTTACATGAAGGCTTAACTCAAGCGCAATTTTTCATGAAGCAGTTGAGCAAATGCACACTTGTTTCAGGCCACTGGCCCATCTGCTCTGCATTCTTTATACAACTGCATTGCAGCATATAAATCAACAGTCCTTAGAAGTGGTTTAAAATCTGCTTGCACTCCCACTGTCTACATCTTAGGATCAGTTTTCTTACTATCACAATTGTTATGATTATATTTTTTCCTGTGCGCCATAAGCCATATCACTAAATTCCCACTAATTAGATTTGGAAGTTATTGAGACACAGAAGAGCTTACCCTCCCCAACAGCCATCATAACTCTTTTTCCAGCATTTTGAACAAATGGTCAGCCTTTTTTTCTCTCTAAACTACTACAACAGTAAAAAAGGATGAAGATCTTCCTTCCATTACCCATTTGTGGGCAAAATCCTAGCAGGAATAATCTGAGCCTCAGGATTTCTATTTCAGCACTCCCCAGGTACTGTATGATTTTTATAGCACCACTGGCAACAAGTATATTTGTTGGAGTAATCTAGCACCAGTTACAGAAAGACTGTTTGTCTTGTTACCTGGCAGAGGCGCAAAGATTTTCACCCTCTGTCTTGCCCCTGCTGACTGTGCCACATGCTGAGAACACTTCTTGTGACACAAGGATGCAGTCCCCTAGGAGTATCCTACTTGCTCAAAGTATATATTCTGCACCTTGATTTCTTCCATTTCAGTTCCAAAGAGAGTGTGAAAGAGTGTCTTAGAATAAACGTTCACAAGGTACAGTCACTACTTGCACAGAGCAGTCAAGAAAAATCACAGTCTTTGAAGGCCATACGGACAATTAGGAATCCAGCTCCCAGTGAACTCAAGTGAGACCTCTGCACTGAACTGTTGCTTAGGAACTTGCAAACTTTGACAGTTAATCCTTAAATCTGTAAACATCACGGTGAGTTGGGTTAAAAACAAAATAAATGAAGGAAATTAGATTAGGTGAATATCCTAATGGCAACAGGAGGTATTATTACTACTACTACTACTACTACAATTATTATTTACTATGGCCAGCTGGGATGGAGGCCCATGACATTGGTCAACCAGAGAAAATACAGTCCTTTTTCTGAAGGACTGCCATCTGCATGACTAACTGTATTCTTGAAGTATTCTACTCAGATAGGGTCTGAGTAGACCAAACATAAGGATAAATGGACAGTAGTCCGAAAAACATCTGAAAGTCTGTTACTACATGTTAAATGGCAGATGGTCCTCTTCAGTCTCTTGATTTTAAAAGACATGTTGGCACCAAATTTTGAGTAAATGCATTTCTCAAAGTCCTAGCCTTTTGCCTAAGACCATGTTCTTACAGAACAACAGAGCATTATGTGGGACACCTCTAAACCAGCTCCAAAGAGACTGGGATGTGAACACTGCACAATAACTTGTTGCGCAGAGATGGCCCTTTGGACACCGGAAACCACACAGCTACATCAGTACGGCTACAATGCTTTCATTACTATTATTTGGTCATTTGGAAGCATTTTTTGATGTCTCTGCACTGTGTGGTGCAAGCATAGTCCGGTTCTTTGCTCTCTTCAAAGCCTTTGAAAGTCCAGCACTCTGTTTCTTCACTTCTTGTACCTAACCCAGGTAATTTAGCCACGTGTCTCTTTCACACATGGTTTCTTCCCATGACCACACCTGTGAAGCTCCCAGTAGTTTCAATAACTATTTAGTTTATATGATTTCCTCCATCATGCACCATCCTGAGACATATGCAAAGGATTGGGAGCAGACTCGTGCTCTGTGTTGATGTGCAGGCTCCTGGATGATCCTCAGGGACCACTGTCTTCCCTTACCTGTGAACTACTCCTTGTCTTTTCCAATTCATACGGAAAGTCTCTGCGGCAATGAGATTCATGAGGGTTTTGGTACGTAGCTTGTAAGGTCAGCAGATTTGTCTATCCCTAGACCATATGGCATTGCTCAAATAACAAAGGAGCAAAAAAGGGTAGAAAGTATATTTTAGCTGTCAGATTACCCAACATCTTTTGGGATGCTGAAAGGAAAAGGAGGAGGGACCTCTGTAGGTCATCTAGTCCAACCTCCTCCTCAAACTAGGGTCAGCCATGAGGTCAGGCCAGGTTACTTAGTGCTTTATCCAGCTGAGTCTTGAAAATTGCCAAGGAAGGAGAGTGCACAGCCTCCGTCCTTACACTGAAAGTTTTGCCTTATAACAGTCCTAACCTCTCATTTCAATCTATGTCCTTTGTCTCCCACCATGCAGCCACCGTGAAGGCCTAGCTCCACCTTCTGGATAAACTCATCAGTAATGGCAAGCTGCTGTCAGGCTACCCCAAAATCATCTCTTCTGCAGGCTGAAGAAAATGTAGTTGACTCAGCGCCTCCTCAGAGGGCCTGTGCTCTCACCCCCAGCCACCTTGGTGGCCCTTCACTGAACTTGCTTCAGTTTGTCATTTTACTGGGGGGCCCAAAACTGAACACAATATTCTAGATATGGATGACAAATTGTGCGTAGAACAGGATAATCCCTCTGTTGACCTACTGGCTATGCTGTTGTTCATACAGCCCAGGATGCTGCTTGGCCACCTTCGCTGCCAGGACACATTGTGGGCTCATGCTCAGCTCACTGCCTAACAAGACCCCATAGCCTTTTCAGCAGAGCTGCCCCTCCAGCCACTCCATTCCTTTCTTCTATTGCTGCAAAGGATTATTCCTTCCCAGGTGGCAGATTTTGTGTTTGTCATTGATGAATTTCATAAAGTTGGTCTGCCCAATCCCCGAGCCTGTCTAGGACCCTCTAGACAGCAGTCCTGTTGTCCATAGTATGATTGGTCCCCCCAACTTGGTGTCATCAGCAAACTTGACTTGCCTCCTTTGGGTCATTGACAATGTTAAAGGGGAAATGTCCCAATATAGTACCTCATTTGCTCCCAGCCACCAAGTAGAGTATCACCCATTAACTACTACTGTTTTAGCTTAATTATCTAACTATATTTTTACCGTTCTAGTTGGCTGGTTGTTGTATGGTACCTAAAATTGTTTGGGCACGGGGGAAGTGAAAAAAGGCAGAGATAGCTCCCACGCTTGCTTTTGGGTGACTCAACTAAGGCTTTGGGAAGTATTTACCATCACTATATATTCTTGTAGCTACAGAAACCTGTAGTCAGAAAGGACTGCTGGGTCCTGTTTAACGTGGTCCAGAGGATGACATTTAAATCTCTAACACCATCTACTAGCAATAATATCAGCTGCAAAACAACCAAACCATAAACAATGTGGGTGCAAGTGGCTGTGCATTGGAAGTGTCACTCAGTTTTGTCCTTTTTTTAACATGCATCATTGGAGACAGTATGTCTTTGCCGAACAAGGGTACAACATTGCCTTTTCCAGAAAGTCATATTTGACACACTGCTATAGCCAGAGGCCTTCTGATAAGCTACGATAAAAGAGCACCCTCCAGCCATTTTGTCTTAAGCTTGCTGTAAAAGAGCCACGATCAGCGCTTCATCACCTGTGTCCCCCCCTGGATATAAGGCTATCAGCAAGACTCAGTCTCATGCAGATTCTACCTCTCTCTCTCATCTACATTGTCATATAATTATTACTATTTTCATCTCAGCTACTGTGCCTCTTGATTTCCAAGATCAGATGATAGGCATTTCTGTAAAGTTCCTGTGAAGAGCAGCAGTCTTCTCATTTCAGTATGAGCAGACAGCTCCAAAAGCATTTTTTTAAAAAAAACAATTTTCTATAGATCTTACACAGTGATAAATCAGACTTGCTGGAGAGCTGAGTACTTATGCTGACAGTTTAAGTATCTTGAGCCAAATCTTTATGGTATTCCTGAATGAAACTATGAAACAGTGTAATACATTTCTAAATTGCTTACATTTATTAGCAGCTAATGCTAATCTTTGAACGGATATTTTCTAGTTAGGATCAATGCCCTATTAATCTAATACATTATAGCCCTGACTGCATGGAAAAAAATCAATCGCCTTTAATTGTTAAGCTGAGACCTATCTGACCCAAAGAGAGAAATGATATCCTCCATCCTTGAAGCAGCTAGAGCTAAGATAAGTGAAAAAATGTTATGTGAATCATAGCCATACAGTTCATCTTCTTCCAACCACCATTTTCTGCCATGTCAGAGCACCATCTTTGCCTATTTCCATACTGTTGCTTTTTTTAGTGTGTCGCCCTAAGTATTCTGCACAACCCCTTCATGCAGTGCACTCCACATGTCCCTCATCTGGGACAGAGTCACCACTGACCTCCTGCACCCACGAGCCCAACTGCCTCCTGTCCTGCCGTGTTTGTGAGAGGTGTGTGATCAGCCTGGGAAAACAGCCTAAGGTTCTTCAAGTCTCCCATTGCTGCCTCGGTCTGTGATCACTGCAGAGACTGCACACATGGGTCTGAGTGCCGCATACTTACTGTACGCTTAAAACCAAACAAAATAAAGGTTTGCTAACTCAGTGCATCAACTGAATGAATTCTTACTGCAGTATCAATAAGCAGCAGGATCTTTTGCATCTGTAAAGTGAAAGACTTCGAACCATACCTAAAATTAAGAGGGGGGGAAAAAGCAAGAGGAATCAGATTACGATTTTCTTCCTGGGTCAAATTGATTCTTCTTGTCATTTCCCTAGCTTGTGCAGAATTTACTGTGATCCGTGAAAGTCTGAGGCAAAAAAACAAAATTTCTATTTCACAGTGGCATCATACAAGTGTGGAGTCAGGCAAAGAGAAAGCAAGATGCAAGCAGCAGAATTAGAAGTAGACAGCATAGCACGAAGGATACCTTGTGTAATTTGCAGTAAAGAACCTTCCTGAGAACCTTACTCTTACTTGAAAGACCTGGAAACAGAACCAGATGTAGTAGATATTTTTGTTTCTCAATCTTTTTGCAAGTTGCTGGCTTAGAGACACTTGAAAAGCAGTCCGATAGCTAAAGTATAGTTTAAGTGGGTTTTATGCACTTGACTTTTTTAATTTAAAAGTGTTAATAATTCCAAAGGTCCAATGGTCACTGTGCAGGTAGTGGAAAATTAAGTGATGGGCAACTAAGAAGTCCAGAAAACTACAGAAAATTTTAAAATCTCAATTGGAGCATAAAAAGACAACACTATCGTAGCCTAAGCTACCTACCCATAGAAGAGATTTTTGAATGTAAAGCAGGGTCAGAAAAAAAAAAAATATAAAAAGATCTACTGTTTGCACATTGATGTCACATCAGAGCAGAAGTGAATTGGTAATTAGGAGCTGTGATGGTAATTACCCATTGGATTCATTTACTTAGGGATCTAGGGATTTCCTTAAGCTATGTCCAGCTGTCTTTCTAACAGATGTACTACAGACTGAAGAGGAGCTGGTGGCTGAGTGCAGAAAGTATTGCTGACATTCTTCATCTGCGCAAGTTTCAGTCATTAGTCCTAATGTTTCATGACATCCTCAAAGTTAGGAAAGGGTGGGAGGAGGTCACCCGCTCTCTATGTATAAGTGTTGATGAACAAATCTTCCCAGTCTAACCAGCAGGTCACACTGCCCACTTTCTAAAGCTGTGCTGTTTGCCCTTCAGGTGCCTCTTTAAGAGTATATAAAGCTTTTGCTTGCTCAGAAAGCCTAGTCACCACGGATTTAAGAAATCACAGGGAAAAGATACTGGTTTTCTTCACTACTATTCTCTCCCATGATATCCAAAATCCATTCCCATCTGGTCCCCAACTCCACTGTCATAGCATTTTTGGGGAGGTACAAGAAAAGACAAAACTGAGCACAGATAAGGAAAAAACATCATAAAGTTTAAATCCTCCTCCAAGCACTTTCCATGGATTGCAAGCCTGACAGCTGCAGTTAGACTGAAGGCCAGTAAGAGATTTGATACTCCCTAGCGACTGATTACCAGGCAGATGACAGTACAGTTTCTAAGGTTTATCAGGGTCAGACTCCACCTAAATACATCTAAATACAGAAATTAGATGAGCTAAAAATACTACAGAAACAAGGGTTATGAATGAAAGCAAAAAGTCTGCCAACAATTTAGTTAGCTCTACAGCAATAGCTTCAGCTGTAACACTGCCCTGGGTAACTGACCTGCCTTGCTCTCTGAGGCAACAGCTCTCACTGAGGAGAAAAAATGTAATGTTTTCATACAGCTTTTCTGCTAAATGCTGAAGCTGAGACCGGGGAATGTTAAGAGCAGACAAATATTTTTTACACCTAGGCAAAGCGATCCAAAGCTACCTTACAAAAACAGAATAAAGAATATAACGTTGCAGAGGGCGAAGTTTTCACCTGAACAAACAGGTTAAACTGGCAAACATCCAGGAGAAACCCACTGGATGGATCATCAGCTCTGCCAGAGGAATAAGTCCCTAGATCAGACAGTTTGGATTACAGAAATACTCTTTTTGTGCATGTGTTAGTATTTTCAAGATGTGTTTATATGCTTCAATGATTCAGAATTTAATGGTAAATCACTAAAGTTTGGTAATTTTTTATTATTACTTTTTAATCTTATGTAGCTTTTAAATTATGTGACAGAACTGCCTGCAAAATGCTGTGGTCATGGAGGACAGTTTTTGTCCATTGTGGAGGGAAAATTAAGGCAGGTTTTACAGAATTCGCTTCCCCATAAAGTACATTGCAGCTGTAGAGAGCCTTGAGAACAGCTGTTCTGTGAATCTGAGTTTGGGCCTTAGATGCAAAATGAGACAAAAATTTCACAGAGGTTTTTTGCTCCATACGCTTTATGAAAGAGCATGTCACAGCATAAGAATGCTGATTTGCAAGTTCTAAGTAAAAACTGCCTTTCTATTAATGACTTATCCAGGCCCAGTATAATAGATGCTCACTCAGGATAGTTTTTTTAGGTGCTACGGTAAGGGAAAGCAAAACTGAAAATAATGAAACCTTGTAATTTACACTCCGATC
This sequence comes from Stercorarius parasiticus, assembly GCA_013396915.1. NCBI lineage: Eukaryota > Metazoa > Chordata > Aves > Charadriiformes > Stercorariidae > Stercorarius > Stercorarius parasiticus. Next base: position 422,025 of record VWZL01001479.1, on the reverse strand, counting down.
AGCTAATGGTGCCTCATACCCATGACAAACCAGTCTGTGAAATGACATGATTCAATCTAGGTCTGCAACCTTAGAATTAGATGCTGTGGGGTCTTTTCTAAGCTCTGCCACTGACTCCCTCCACATGCCTCTTAGCTGTCTTTTGGGTAATTATAAAGTGAAAATACTGTCACTTAATTTTTAGCTCTACAGAGGAGAAACAGATCAGAAAGGTGCTGCTGGAATTATTTTTCCATTACAGTAGTTGTGAATCATAAATGACAAAACATGAAATATGAAATGGAGAACAGGAGTACAGATTGAGTTGATTTAATACTTTTGTGAAAGGTGAGCTTACTCTCTTCCCTGTCCCTTTTTTTTTTAGGTCTGCTATATAGGAAAATCCTAAAATTAGAACTGTGTACAAGGAAGTGCTGAAGTCCTGAGGGCCCCCCTGCTACCTCTGTACTAAATACCAGAGAGACTTGAGTTAATCTTCAATATAGGGTCATTTGTTTTCTGCAAAACATTTTTTTAATATTAAATGTACATTCTTTGGCTGTCAAGTAGGGTACAGGAGATCTGTGAAATGAGTGCAAAAGAAGGATCATTTAAAAACAAACAGAAAGGTGATCACAAAAATATCACAAAGGTGACATCTCAATTCAAAATCGAGCAGTATTCATATTAAGGAATCTGATTTCTGTGTAAGTAATAAATCAATTAAAGACAATGCAATTCCCCAGGGTAAATGGCCTCTCATTTCATCCAAAAGGTCTCTTGAGGCCACAACAGGAAAAGCACAGCTGCACCTTGGCTATTCATTCCTCCTGTGTCACCATCTCTCTGCTTCCAGAGAGGAAACTAAAGCCTGGTTACGACATGCAAGACAACAGGCAGGGCCAGACTGAGCTACAGCAAACCAGAATATATCCACTTATTTAATGATGCTATCTTAATTAGGCAGGCTAACGTTTTGGACTTTGAGATTCTTTTAATTGCTTTGGGTTGCAGCAAAGATTTTGCCAGCACAGTAAACATGTCACTTTCCTCTGAGGAGCCTGCCAAAAGTAGAAAGTTGATGGCTGTTCTTTAATTTCCATTCACTACTTACGTTTTCTACTACAAAGATTAGATTCCCTCTTAGCATGTTTTCCTGAAGCACTGTGCTTTCATGTATCGTAGAAGCGTTAATGAAGCAGTTGGGACTGCATTTGGATCAATTTACAGCTTTTTTCTCATGTTTATCCATGTAAGAAGCAGCACTAGTAGTAATATAAAGGCTTACTTCCTATTTATTTTTATTTATTTTATAACTTTTCATTTACATTATTTTATTTATATTATATATTTATTTATATTTATTTACATTCTTATTTTATTTATACTTAACTTCATTTAACAAGTATGATGGGTGGCCCAGTGAGCAGATGGATAGATGGATTTTGGTAAGTCACACTATGACTGAATTTTTCAAAACAAATTAAATTAGGTTGGAATTCCAACCCCATTTAAAAAAAAAAAAGAAAGCATGAAAGATTAGCTTTCAAAGAAATTTAAGTACAGGTAGGCGGCCAAGTTCACAACCAACATGGACACCACACATATTACGAGCCTAATAAATATTGCCACTCTATAGCTAATGAATTGCTCCAAAACCTGCAGCTCTGGCTGAAGTCCCAGAAACCCTGAGGCAAAATAAACCTTCAGAGGCCTCAAATCAAGATTATGAACGAGTCAAGGATGGGAGGAGGCAATGCCCACCTTGTCAAGGGGACCCAATTCCACCAGCCTTCTTCTGAGGATACCTCAGGCCTGACACCAGTCAGATCTCACTGCAGAAGTGTTGAGAGCAGGCAGCGGGCCACCACACAAAAAAAACCTGCACCAAGAGGGGCGAAACAGAGATCTGACTACTGGAAAATGGGGTTCTTCCACAGCTCACTAATAAAAGCCTAATTATTGCACAAGCCAAGGGAGAAGCATTATCGCTAAGCACACAAAACTGATCATTTAGCACCTCTGTACCTTACCTTGCACTGTCCGACAGCTCCAGTAACATTTTGTCACCAAATCTCCCTTTCTCCACAGCTTACTTCCTAGGGGCACTGTGAAGAAAAGACCTGCCAGCTCCAGGTCTGAAAATCCCAGGAGCTAGCAGGCTGCTTTCCAAAGTCTGCGCCTGAGTTTCCAAATCCCATGCCCTCTGTAAAAATATCTATTTCTTCCTACCATTAAAAGGCAAAGACAAATTCCTCAGGCAGAACCACAATATAATCAGGATCCAGAGGCAGGAGGAAAAGCAGTGTTGCCTGAGATGCTAACAGGCTGTCCTCGCACATCACCACTTGACCTGAAGGAGCAGCTAAAGGAGCCATGGTGCAGCCGGATGAATAGCAAGATGAAAAAGTTGTTAAAGAGTGACTACAACTTCATTAAAGAACACCTGTACCTTGCAGGAAAGTCTAAATTCTGCAAGTGGTTAGTCACACATTTCAGTATACTTTCCTAAGAGGTGCTTTCAATTCAGTTCTGGAGAGCAGAGGGATAAGCAAACTCCTACGCTCACCCACCTGGAAAAAAGTAACCCCTGTCTTATTGCCCTGAAATTGAACAGTGCAGGGAGAGTCAGCAAAGTAACCTTGCACCCCTCACTTGCCTGTATGGTACTAGTCAAGCACGCCTCACAACTGAGTCTGGAATATTAGGTGTCAAAGAGAAATGGGTACAAGAGTCAATGTATTCTGTAGTGCAGGCAACTGGGCCATTCATCTCTCCTGCTTCATCATGAAAAACAGAGGAGTCTTCTCTTTGGTCATTAATTCATTGGTGAAGTCTCAGAATCGTCATCGTATGTCTGATTTTATTACTCCAAATGAGTGCCTCCTACGTGCCTTTCCACATGGGTTCTAGCCTATAGATGTACAATTCCCAATGAAATTAATTAAAAATTAGTTTTGATAAAGTACAGTGACTGCATAAATAGATTGAACAGAACTTTCTCACTTGTCTTTCAGAGGGAGAGACACAATTTTGCTGCTGTTTTCTAACAACCCACTTTCAGAGCTCACTAACATGTAAACCTTTGCAAATATGAGAACTATTAAGTACTGCCTTGCCTTTAAGATACTTAGGCCAAAGGTGGCTGCTATAAGGGGACACTCGTTGTCTGTCTTTCACCCATTGACACCAGCAGAGACTGTTGAATTCTAAACAATATAATAGAAAACTGAATAACCATCCAGTCATTTACTGCAGACTATAATACAAGTCTAATCCCTCTGCTTATGAAGACCTGTCATGATGAGGAGTCTGAGAATGAAGAGGCCAAAATATCTGCAACTTGTTTCAGCTAAGGTGGCAAGATCTGAATTTATTTTGGTAAATGGCTACTTGAAAAACACTGCAGATAGTGCAGAGATGTTCAAATGATGGAAATTCTTCTTGACACAAGTGCAACATCATCAGTTCACAACCTTCCCTGCTTAGCAGGCCATACAGAGCACTGGCACAGTGCGTACTGCTGCCTAAGTCAAGGACACAGTCATTGGGAGAGTGCCTGTGAATGCAGTAATTTTTCACGCACATGCTTCATTCTTGTCTCCTTAGTAAATTTGAAGCCTGAGGCCCAGGCCTTTTTGCATCTTCACCATGTGCGCCCTTACTAGCTATGCTCAGCTACGTTCATACTGTTACACCAGAACCTGAAGCCACCTTCTCCAAGCAGAATCTCTACGAGAAGGCAAACAGCATAAAAATTGCTTGTTGTTCCCTCCACCTGGAATGAGTCCTCTCTGTTTTTCTCTGTGAAGAGAATAAAGAGATTTCACGATAGAAGAGATGAAGATGAAGAAAAAAGGCTTGAAGATAAGCAATGGACAGCTGTTTTAATATATTAAAACTGAATCAGTGCTACACCCTGCACAGCTCTTCATTAAGTTTGGTATCACACCATACCATAGTGCATTGACTCCCTCCCAGCCTGAACAAGTACTCTGGTGGAGAGCTAAGACTATTTTGAGCCCTGGGATTTAGCAACCAAATACCTCTGCGCTCTCCAAATCACTTGATTACTAATGATTAACTTCGGAATCAGTACTATGAATGAACAGAAACATTTGAAATAGCCATAAAGTAAAGCTTGAAATAAAAAACAAAACAAAAAAAATCTGTTTCCATTCCAACTTGCATTTCATCTTAGCATCTATATCCCTGTTGGAAGACACACCAGAGAACCCCAGTAGTACCAGAACTAGTTTTACTAGATTATATAACCTGTCGTTTAGCTGACTGAACAAATCTGTAGAGGTGTTTTCTAATATTTATAAAGGAAGGAGAAAAAGAAGCTTCTCTTTCTCACATCCATCTGTCCTCAGGACACTTTAATTATGTTTGCCTTTACTTTTTCATTTGGTGTGGTTAGTAACTTACCCCCCATCCCAAACCAATTTGTGTAGTTACCTTGGTCAATGTGAAGAATGAACAAACCATAAGGCCATCAGCATGTTTTGCCTGAAAAGAGACACATACATCTTTACCTGTGTCTCCCTCCTTGGGGTTTTTTTTGCCTACAGTGTCTACCTTGTACTCGCATTGTGCTACTTTTCCAGTGATGCACTGGGTAGCACTAATGAACAGCAGTTCATTAGAGAGAGGGCAGAAAAAAGCCATGAAGAGTCCACAGCCGAGCATAGTTTCCCTGCTGCAAAAATGGAAACAAAGTCTGCCTTCCCTTCACCAGCAGTCCCATCAAGAGGTGATCTGTATGAGCACACAGGCCCATAAAGAGGAGCTGAAATTGTGGCAGAAGTCCTATTTCTTTTCAGTTTAAAAACTGCATCCAGAGGAAGTTACACCACTTGATGACATCGGCAGTTGAAAGTTTTCTTTTTGGGTCATGCTTTATTTAACACAACTATGATTAACAGCATCAGTAAATTGGTAGGCCATCTCTCATACACTTAGAGATGGTTTTGTAGGCCTTGAGGATGCTAATTAAAACATACTGGCTGGATTCCTACCTGAAATAGTGTTTCCTTTTTTTTTCCCCTCATCTGTACCTTATTGCAAATTGAATACCAGCCTAATGGTTTGTCAGGTCACACTGTCCTGCCATAAGGGGCACTGAATTTTGATTTGCATTCCATATTGACAGCATCATGACAGAGAGCTTACCATCTTGTCTTTCTAAAAGTGTCCACAAAAATCACAACTCACTTTGTTGCTATTTTTATTATGATTTTGTCTAGTTACAGTTAAGTTTTTCCTCCTCTTCCAGAAGCCGGGGGAGGGAGGGGGCATTTTGCTAATGCCTCATTACTCTCAGGTTTTGCTAAGTTCAGCAGTCTTGCTGCAAGGCCTGGCTTATCTCTTAGTAAAATCAATGGACATGCTCACATTTCTATTGATTGTTACAGACACAGGTTAGAGTCACATTTAAAGGTGGTGAAGATGTGTATTCTACTTCTCCCTCAACAAGAAACACCAGATGGAAGAATATTAAACTTGTATGAACCACACTGGAGTTCAACTAAGTGGTATTAAGAGTTATCAGCTCAAACTTCTCTAAGCAGCCATAGAGCTACTTTCCTGATATGATACATGAAGAGGAATTTCATAGCCCTAGGCAACTGCAGAAGGCAGGTTTTAAGTTCACGCGTACAAAAGGTTCCATAGAGTTCCTGGTAAAGTTAATACAATTATCTTGTAATGGATACTGGTGTGAAAGCCGTACAGGAGAAATCCAGAAATAAACAGGATGCATTAACATTATAACTAATTGACTTGTTGCTATCAAATACGTTCAATATTTTTAAAGTTTTGAAAATGTAGCCCCTTTATCTTATCACTTCCTCATAACTTACTATAAAGTATTCTTCCAATTTGTTTACTCTGAGTCTCTGTGCACTCAAAATGCCCAGTGTTTGCAATCCCACAAATTAAGATGCTTTTAGGATTCTTTCCCCTTGACTGAGCTGTAAAACACCTGTTGATATTAGGTGTTGCACAGAGCAAGAAGAAAGAACAGGATGTAATCTGTGGTGGGTTCTTGTTTTAAAAGCTGAACAGCTACTTTAAAAATCACGTTCTTTTCACTCCTCCTTTATATCATTTTCCTGCTGGGCTTTTTCTTCTACTTGCCACGTGTGGTATCATTTCATGACATTTCACTTAGGAAAGTTTTTCAGCAAGTCTTCTAACTTCTAGTTCCAAAGCAATTCCAACTCCTTGCTTTCTAGCCTTTTTGTGCCAGTAGCAGCAAAATACTGCTGTGTTTTCTAACCTCCTTCTCTCCTCTCTTCCTATTACCATCCAAGTAGGTTACAGTTAAATTACCATACTCTACTGAACATCAAGGCAAGCACTGAGTCATTGGTTTTAATTGCCACTGGTTACAAAAAAAAAAAATCTTATTCAGAAATTAATTTAATTCAGGCAGGAGAATCCCATCTGAATGTTGTATATTTCTTTTAAGTTTTTCTTGTCACTTTCTTCTGCCTTCTTCGCCCCTTCTTGACCCCCCTTAGGAAAAAATAGAAGTGGTCCCTGTGGTAATGGAGCAGATCCCTGCACTGCTAATCAAATGGAATAATTACTTACACTATTTATAATGCAATATTAAAAGGGGCAATTAGATCATTACTATCTAAGAGGATAACCTTTCAGTTTGATGGCTTCCTGCAGATCAGCAGGTCATAAGATTAAATGAATTATTCATGTTAACAAAACAAGTCAGTTGAAGAGGGAAACAAATGATTTTCCTAAATGAATGACCTGAGCATCACAGAAGCCAAACTGATTCATTCCCATTCAAAGACATGAATTTAAAACAAATAAAAACAATCAGGGCCACTCTGTAAAGAAGCAGATAAATGAACAAGCAAGTCAATTTAAACAGAAAAGAACCCAAGGCATTATTATTCTAGGCAACAGTGCTGTGGTCTCATAGGGAAACCAACATCCTGATCAGAGAATAAACAGCATGGGAGATCTTGAAGGAAATTCATCATATGTTTGTAATAGTATCTCCTGAAGGGCTCCCGTAAATCAAAGCATAATGTACTATTAAAGAGTTAAGGCACCCTCCCAGCCTCAGGTCTCTTCTCGCTTGTGCTTCCCATCCTTAAAATCTAAGCAGCTCTTACAAAACAAAAAATGTCATGGAGTTATGCATCTGTTAGTAAGTATGTGTGTTTATCATTGTCATGATAAGATTTGTTTCCAGGCAGGCCAAACAAAGGAATGTATCTAGCTACTATGTCGGTCACCCATACTACAGGTGATTTCCAAACCACCAGACATAGGGATGAGGGAAGCAAGCCTCACAAGGAGCTAGCCTGAGACTCAAGATTGCAGGAAACGTATGAAGTACATTTACTCTGCCGTTAATAATACCACCGCAGGGTTAATTCACAGCATCAGCTGGACACCACAGGGCTGGACTCTGACAAAGTTTCATGTTGCCCTGATGGATGATTGACAAGATGGAGATTGATGGATAGGACAAGAGCTTAGACAATTCTGCTGGTTTGAAAGTGGAAGGAGTGAAGCCTGTAAATTGTCAGACATTAACGTTTGAGTCAAGGAGTTTAAGAAAATGACCACTTTTTTACCTCCAAATTCTATGCCTCATTTCTGTCATTACTATTTTTCCAACCATAAAGCTAACTTCTTCACTGTACAACCTCTTGGATCATTTCTATATCTCTTACTAAAAAAAAAAACTTTCCTGCATAAGTTTCTTCACAGTCTTTTATACTTGAAAAGAGACATTAAATAGATCTTCAAAAGATGATCTTTCATCTTTTGGAACAATTTCTACTTAAAGCAGTTCAGTCTTCATATATTCATCTCTCTTGATCATCATCACTACTCTGTGCCTGATATTCTATAGCAGGTTACCACCATCTGCTGCCATTTTTGCAAACTCTGTTTAAGTTGTGGGCATCTTCCTTCAGCCTCCTTCATGAATGCTTCATGAGGTAAAAAACCTCATTTACACTTGGATTATTAATTGACATTTTTATCTGTCTCACATTGCAAACTGTCATTTCTTGCTGACCGTCTCTCTGACATCTTACTCAGCTAGCTTCAGCTCTTCTTCACCTTCTATATACAAGCTTTTATTCATAAACATCAAAACAGTAACATGACAGTGGATAGAATTGCTCTCTTCACTAGGGGTGACATGTGCGTCAGCACTGTAGGACTCAGAGACTGAAAGGCCAAAGGGAACTTTATAAGTAAACTGAATGATTGACCACACAGCAAAATAAATGTCCAGAAGAAAAGAATGCAAGAGCAGCCACTTCAGATTTGTTCAAAGCCTGAGCCTAATGTACTGTCTCCAACACTGGCCAACTTTGAACACCCAGGGAGGAATACAAGAACCAGGCAAGTATACGAGATCATTTCCAGCAGCTTCTGCATTAGTCTACCACTGTGATTTTGACTAGCTTGAAAACCTTGCAGTGTTGAAGGAAGGGTTACCTTCCCCTAATGCATGGTGTCATGACATCACCTATGATTCTGGTTTTGTGACCTTGAATTTGAGAACATCTTTTCTAGGTGCTCTCACAGAACAGGTACTTAACATTGTTATTTGCTGCTTTTTCTCTCAATCCTATCCTCTGGCCATAAGAATGACTGAGTTAATGGAGAATTCAATCTCCAGTGAGTATACCAGCCCTGAAGGTTTATGAAAAACACAGTGTTTAAATCAGAAAAGAAAACTAACTTAAATCAGAAAATCAAATGAAATATAATTAAAGAAATACTGTCCATGCAGTAGATGCCTCATTTTGACTTAGCTTCAAAGACTATTACTCCCCACAAAACCAAAACGTGCAATCCAGTAACCATGAAAGGACTTGTTTTTCAGACAGGTGGCCATTCTTCAAAGATCATTCCTATTCTATTGTATGGTCACATACAATGGGACATACAGATAACACAAGGAATGCAGAGGACACCAGTGTCAACAAGCAAAGGTCTGAGCTTCAACAGATCCTACCTTAATTGGGGCTACTAGTTCTGCAAAAAAGAAATCTTTCAATTTACTCATTCGATCACTCATGCACAGACCAGTGGAGACTACCAAAGAGGAGTGAATACTTGAATCTTTCAGTCCTGCACAGTGGAGAATAGAAGTCTTCATGTTGCTTTCTAATATTTGCCAACCTATCAAACAAATATACCCAAGAATATTTTGGGTAGAAGCCTTGATTCAAATTAGGCACCTGTTGTGTAACTGCAAGGAAAAGACACATACATCATCAATAGAGCTGACTGGAAAAGAACAAATGATTGTCAGTGGAGGTGGAGAGGTGTAAGAAGAAAAGGGGGGAAACTGTAACTCCCTTTGGTCAGTTTTGGCATTTAAAACTATCATTTCTATAGGGAAATATAAACTATGGCTCGATTCCACAGATGGCAACATTCTGCACTAGCAGGGCGTTTAGGTATGTATTTTCAAGCGGTAATTATCAGGTGCCCAAGTTCCTAATGCAAATCACATCCAGACTGCATCTGAGAATGGGACAGCTGCTTTATACTCTCTAGTGATCAGAGCTCTTGCCCAAGAATTACGTCCTTTACTTGAGGCAAGTCAAAACTTCGTTTCACCTCCTAAGAAAGCAGACAAAACTGGACAAAGACACTTATCCCTACTTTAAAATCAGGTAACATTGTTGTGTTCTCTCTTATGAGGAGGTTTTGGTACTCTGAATAAAATATGAAACAATGTGGGCAACACTGAAATAAAACAGTGAATACTCTTTTTCCCCCACTATGTATAGTATATTGGATACCAATACTTTATTTTAAAAAGCACAGCCTGCTTTTTATAATGTTCTCTACAGCACAAGGGCTGTAGAGAATGTGAAATAATACATTTCCCACTACTAAACAACAGCCTTCTAGCTCAAATGGCAGTAATAACTGCATTTCAGCTTTTGATGTCCCTGATTCAATCCCAAGTCTGAGAACCAATTGGAGATCATCACGCTACACACCACTACTTTTTTTTTTTTTTAAGAGTTTTGGAACTATCTTTAATCAATATATATAGATTTAAATATGGTTGTTGGCAGTTCTTTGGGCCATTAAAGTGTTTGCTTTAGAGAACAATTTTCTCTTTCCCACTAGGCTCATTGAAAGATTATCATCCAAAAGAGAAACATCCCTGGCTGTTATATGATCAAATAAGCTGAGGGAGAACACTACAAGAGACTGTTCAGTTAATAATGCAGCTTTCGTAACGGAGATGTAAAATATTTCCTTTTACTACTTCTGATTGTCCCTTAAGAACAAATCAACAAGTGCAGCACTGTATCATAAAGGAAACAACAAACTGAGCTAGAGATGCTGCTGCAGATACATCACCTCATGTTACAGCTTTTAGGAATGCTCCATTCCAGTAGTGTGGATAGAAAGCAATTGTGTGGTGATACTTGAGTTGACTAGAGGAAAAGCTCTGGGGGTAATGGCATCTAGCAGTCAACCAAATTCCTACAGGTCCTTGGAATTTTGTGAGCCTTATAAATAGTGAGTGAATGGGAGAAGCAAACTCTCAGCACCCGTGTGAGGTGAGATTTTCTTTGTGTCAACCTAAGCACACAAAACTCTGTGCTGGGTGCCACATCAACCTGCAAGAGGCACCTGGGAGAGGCAGAAGTTCCCAGATGGCAAACTGTGTCTTGCCTGTATGGAAATCAACATCTCTTGATGATACTCTGCTGGCATCTGCACTTCTAGTATGGGAAACAAAACTAACATCTGAAATCATTGTCATTGCTGGCCCTGATCTGATCTATTCTGATGGTGGTGCAGTACTATTCCCTGTAGCGTTTTCCTCTACAACAGTTTCTCATGCTCTTGTGACGGGCATTCCCTCCTTTTTAGGGGCAAAGTTCCATAACCTGAGAGATCCTACTGTCACTACTATTTCCATTATTTTTTTTACATCCTGGATTTCATCCCAAGCCATTTGACACTCACACAGGTTGCAAGGACAAAGGAAAAGTTGGAGTAAGTTGGAACTGGAAGCAGCAGAGGAAACGGCACAGAGGAAGGAACCCTAAAGGAAGAGAAGCAGCAGCAGTTGCCAGTGGACAATACTATTCCGGAAAGATGTAGACATCAGTAATGATTAGCCTGCAGCCATGAGCTTCTGACTGATGCTGGATTTGCACTGTGAAAACCAAAAAGAAGGGTAAATTTCCAGGCCTCCGTCTCTCATTTTTCCCTTAACATCTCTCACAACCTGCATGTACTCCCAGCATGTTCCCAGCAGCCATGGACATTTCTGTCCCTTTTGTCAATGCCATGCCCTTGTTGTTCAGCTCTCCATCCCCCAAGCACTATATATATAGCTACAGTTCCTTTAAGAAAACACAAGGTCTACAGTAGGGATACAAACACAAAGAACGTCTTTGGGAAGAACCACAGCAGTTGCCTCCTTTGTTCCCAGAAAAGCTGCAGAACAGACCTCCCACAAACCCACACACGCTGCCATAATCTCTGCCTGACTGATCCTGAGCTTCATCAGCTATTCACTCTATAAAGACCTCCAAATTCCATAAGTAAAGGAGTTTTAGTTCAGACCATTTAGCAAATAGTAACAGTGCAATAAACATGCTTAGGACATACACAGATGGTATCGAAGTCAGTGAGCTAAGTGTTGGTCCACCTTCTTGAACGCTTCTTCTCCCTTTATCTTCACCACCCTGAGGTCTTTTTGTTCTGACATACAACTCCTTCCCTTTTCAGTAATCTAAGAGAGCAGGGAAGGAGGGAAATGGGAAGAAACAGGTAAGGAGGACTACCTGAAAACAGACCTGTGGAAAAAGAGAGAACAGAAATAACAATGAGACAGAAGACATGAGAAACAAGCAATATTGATCCTGGACTATCAAAAGGCCCTGCATCAGGCTTCAGAGAAGGTGAGATTAAGAACGAATGAGAGGTCGGGTAGAGAGAATAGCTCTGGGAGTCCTTGCAAGAAACTATGAGATCAAAGAAAATGTATACTTCATCCCTTGCTAGAGACAACTAACTTTTACTGTTATCAGGTAACTCCAGGAGCAGAGGTAAATGTAGAGACTCCTGGCAAATCGTTTTGTGGGTATTTCTAATAAAACGCAAAGAAATTTCTTATTTGGTTTGAGGTGAGGGTATAATCTAGAAAATTATGCTTACAAGGTCATGGTATATGACATGAATTTTGTGACATCGAGATCCCCAACAGTAGGAAAGGTAAAGATTAAATTTCTTCATGGACATTAGATACATGAACATAAACACTGGGCAAATGTTGCAGAAATTATGAGTGTCCAACAAAAGGCTCTAACAAATGAGATAAACACATGGAAGTTCAGATTTCTCACTACTACCAAGTATCAAGCAGCTGTTCTTTCAATATTTAAAGATTTTGAAGTGCACAAACACACTAGTGGTATCCCTGCCATCTAAAGCGGCATGAAAGTAACTTCCTAGATATGGTTAGTTTTGTGTTTAAATTTGATCTGCTGTACAGTGCCTTTGCCTTTTAACTCATCACTAGCTCTCTGATCAATAATTTAAATATTGTATTATGGAAAAAAAACATATTACAGTTACATTTGCTCATGCTGTTTATTGGCAAACATGTTGTGCGAGTCTTACAAAGTCAGCATGAAGGCTTTATGTAAAACACTTAAGGGAAAATGGCTGTAATTGTCGCTTTCCATTAATGAGCACAGACATAGCAAACACATCATGCTGTGCAAACAGCAAGAGTGTTTATTTGCCTTCTTTATATTTGATATTACCATATAAGCAATTCATGTAGAGGTGATCTCAATTTATAGTAAGTGGGAGTATTCACCCTAAAACCAACAAGTAATTTTCATACAGCTGTTTCCTGGGGACCTAGTTTGGAGGCATGCTACGTCTAAAGAGTATTGTATGGGGACTGACTTAAGCAGTTTTTGTTGGTTACTTCCCTGTTCAGATGCCCAGTTAAATGAATTATAACACTATCAAAACTACCGGTCAGCTTTGGTCCTTATCAAGAGAAGGGTTGGAAAGGAAGTGTGGCACTTTCTTCTCCTCTTTGCACTAAGCATACCATTGGCATGCTTTAGCTTTTGAATGTGTTTCCACTAAAGCCTTTTCTGGACTGAGATGAAAATTTGTCAGTTCTCCTGCATTATCAACAGACAAATTAGGTCAAAACAGACAAATAGGTCAAAAGTACTCTCACTTCATGTCAAAGCAAAGGGATCTTAAGTTACTCATGGTCTTTAAATTGCAAAGACAAATTTGTATATGATGATGTGCCTACTATTCATGATATGCCTGCTCCATGCAGCTCACTTAGTATCCTCCAGTCAGTACTATTGATCAGCTGCCAAAAGTATTTACGCTGTTTTCTTCTTAAGCTCATCACTACATCATTACCAAACAGCCTTTAATCCTCTCATGAGACAAAGCCCACTGATACTATACCAAAAGCTGATAGCAGTCAGCTGTATTTCTTCAGTGTCTTTTTGCTTTGACAGCTCACTTTTACCAGAAGAACAGATCTTTACTGATACAACTGGGACAGAACTTTGCCTCTGCCTCAGTCTTCAAACTGCTTGAGACAAAGATGACATTGGCCAATGAGCAATTCTGTGTGCATGTGTTTGTGTATTTGTGTGTGTGTTTCAAAAACATATTCCAAGCAAATGAAAAATGAGCTATGTTACATCAAAAAAAGCCAGACATTTATAGTTTGTACTATGCTCGGACAAACCCATGTTACAGTCAGAGAGGACCTAGATTAATGAATCACAGCACCTCCACCTCATACAGGTTTAAGAAACCCACAATGTTTCTTTATTATATGTGATGGGCTGTTAATAGAAAAGCATCATAGTAGGCCAGGGAAAGCCCTGCAGGCTGGAACTTTCCAGAAACAAATAGGCTACACAAGGGATGAAACATTTGCTTGCTCAATTGATATCCACGCCAAGAACAGTATTCAAAGGAGTTTTAGATTTTATAACTAAAGAGAAATGGAAAGCAGATGAAACACAACAGGACATACTGAAATGTCTCTTGATCAAGCAGAGGTTGAAACTTGGGGAAAATCAGAACTGAAAAGATTCAGTGTGCCGCCTATTCTCAGACTCTGTCCAAGCTAATTGCAAACTCCTGCTGATTTCAATAGGATCAGGTTTTCTGATGGCACCAATAGAGCAAACCATAGAAGATAATAGCCTGGCTTATAGATACAAATGACTAAAACTTTAGATTAATATCTGTTCTCAAATAGTTTAAGCTGAATTTGAAGTCACATAGACGCTGTTAGTTCTAGGAACCCTTCACATCCATTACAGGTCATAGCATGACATTGCAGGTGCATCTTTTGCCTTTACATCAGATTAGTGTTTGTACTGCTCATTCACATTACTTTACAGGAGACTTAAGCAGTACATACAAATATATGATATGGCTATAGCACAACATTCTGAGGTAGTGCATAATTTCTGAGGTGTTTCTCAACAAAGAGTATGAGTATGAGCAGCAGGAGAGCAACCTTATTTAAAAGAAGTGAAAACTCTATTTTTATGTGCGGTAAGTTATAGTTTTTTCAAGAGAAAGAATAGGAAGAATAGAGAGAAAATTATCAGGTCATTTGAAAACTCTAACAAAATCAGCCAAAAGCTCTTGCCCAGAGTAAATTCCAATACCTCTCTGATCATTATTTGGCTGGCACAAGCATGAATGATCCATCAAATACCATTCATCTATGTGAAACAATCACAAGATGGTACATAAGATGGAGGTTCTGTGCAAGACATTTCCAAATTCTCACTCCTAGAGCTACAAACTAAGCTGAATTTTTCTTTACTGCACACAGTAAGTTTTCCTCATGTGATGTGTGCTATTTCTACTGCTGCAGACAAACAACTACACTGTGATACAGTTGCCTACTGCTGTAGGCAGTACCTCAACCCATGAGGACTTTAGCAAGGACTCTCATAAAGTGATGTGTCATGCTAGGAGAATGAAGTTTGTACAGCCTCTCCCACCACCCCTCCCCAAAAGTTTTAACTCACTTTAAATCTGTCCCAGTCTGACTCTCATGCAATTTCATATAAAGTCAGTAACATCTTTCTGGTAATACACTGGGACAGCATAACACTATTTCACACTCCTTCACGGTCTAGATACATATACTCTATGGCTTCTTTCCTGTTTCAAAAATAAACTTCAACCCATTCTAAAACTGATTTACCAAAGCTTAGCCCACAAATACTTTTATCTGGATGGTCAGGCATTCCACTTCTGCTAGCTAAAAGAGTGTCCTTTTATAAGGTTGAACCTCCTGGTGCCATGGCCTCATTTACTGAATCAGTCAGCTTCATACTGCTCACCATTATCATTGTACTCCACTCTGATGGCTTAAAGGGACCTTAAAGCAAATGTAACTTGACCTTATTTCTACCCTGAGGCTTCTTTCTTTCCAATAAATGAGAATTGGGCCCATTCTATCCACTATTACCTTTTCTCTCCACACACACATGCAGAGCCTGAGTTTGATTGCACAGGCTTCCTACAAGGTTTGAATTTTTTGAACAATAAATGAAATTACATAGAGTTTAAAAGGTAAAGACTTCCCAAAAAACAGGATCCTCAAAAACTTGCTGAAAAAAACACTCCAGGAATAAGCTAAATATAACTTGATTTACTTCAGGGCTGTGCGTTATTGGGGTTTTTTTCTCCTTTATTTTCGCTGTCATGACTTCAAAGCTTTTAGGAAAATACTGTTTAAAAATAAAACCAAACACTGAATAGCAGATCTCACCTCAGTTTTGGGTACTGAAATAAAATGGCAGGGATTGCAAGAAGGTGTGGATGTCCACTGTTCCAAAGTGGATATCCACAGGTTATTTGTGGGTTATCCTCTGCTCAGATACCATCCATGAAACAAGTAGTCCCATCTCTAAGGCCCACATGGACCTTCTCTCTGTCTACCATTTGAAGGACACATTCTCTCGCACTGAAGAGCAAAGAGGCAGGTAAATCAAGAGATTTCTGATGCTAAATAACATGATAAATAAATACGTTAGACATGATAAAATAACTGATGCAAATCTTCTCAGTGTTAAGTTTTCTTTACAAGTGTATACCATGACTACTTCGCCACAAGAAAAAGCTTTTGAATTCAATTTCACTGTTGCTGGGTCATAACACGGTAGAGTCTTCAGAACCACGGTGCAGCATTTTTAGGCCAAGTTCTTTTCATTTTGATTCAGTCTTAAAGTACAAGGAAATATGTTACAAGTAGCAAGCATAAAGAATACTTTAACTCTTCAGGATAGAAGCTTTTCAATACATATGAAACTATTTTAAATCCTGTACTGAACAGAAAATAATGGCTAAAAGAGGCAGCATTGGTCTAACTACTCTGCTCATGTTTTCAGTCTTAAGCAATTGGCTATGATGAGTGGACTTTTTCCCTGGTTGATGTGATGCACTGGTTGTCCTCCGGGCCATAAGAATTAATTTCTAATATTTTAACAATCATAACTTTAATACTTAGTAATACAGCCCTGCAGCACTTAAAAAAACCCTTTATTTCCAAGGTATATTGTTCCCATGCACAAGAGTGACAAAACTTGGAGGTTACTTGGACTTTAAAGAAAATAGTATCACACAGATAAAATAGGAAAGTTGTGCAACTCATGTGGCAGAGAACAACAGTAGTATGTAGGTCAGGTGTTGCAGGGTAGCCCTAGAAACTTGGCTGATGCTTCATAAACAGTCTAGTGCATCTACTTTGTCAGACTCTCTCTCAATGATCCAGAAAATAAATTAGACACTTAGAACCCTGCCTGACGTATTTGTAGTCTTGCAAAGAACAGGGAAGTGTTTAGTTTGAGCTATGTGTTATCGTACACTGAAATTATGAAAAAAAAATTTAGAAGGGCTGGATTCTGATTGCATGCTTATATTAGAATAACTTCATACTTGCTCTGACTTAATCCCAGACCAAATAAAATATTGGCAACAAGCCACCATTCATTTGCTGTGCTTACACCAGAGTGACTATATTTTAACATTTTTAGTATGCCCCTTAGGACAATTATCTTATTTCCACTCTTTTTTTTTTTTCTTTATCTGTCTGCAAATTTTAGGAAAGTACATTCTATGAAAGGATGTGACTCAGCCTGTCGCTTTTATCCTGTATGCAATTCATTCCTTTAGGAATGGTAAGTTTTCACAGAAATGTTGCACTGGAACAACCTTCAAGTATGATCTAGTATAAACACCTGCATTGAGGCAGAATTTAAGCAAATATGTTGACTGTTGGATTCTAATAGGTAAAGACCCAATCTTGGGAACAGCTAAGGTCACTGCAACTTGTATTGACCTTAATAGATTATAAACCATGAGTGTATAAATAGTAGCATCTTCATACTTCCCACTTAGCATTAAAACACAATCCAAGCAGCTGGTTCTATAAATGCTTCACTGGCATAAATAAAGCAATTGCCTTTCACACAAATAACCTCAGCAAACTGGACTCAAATAGACCCTTTCACATGCAACATCACACAGGAATAAGTTATGCGTAGCACTTCGTCAGTTTATTTTCACTCAAAATTAAGCGTTTTCTCTGTGTATAACTGATCTCTCAACCGCCACTAAGAATATATCATCTTTCTGCATGTCAGGCTCATCTGAATTCCTGCACATATTACAGCTGAACACACACAGAAATCCCTGTAACCTCAAATTAGTGCTTTATCTATGACCTTAAATCCAGTGAGGTTTTTTTAGCATTTCCTCTGCACTCTGTCTCCCAAATTCATCCTATATGCATTTCCCTCTCAACAGCTCATCAGATGTCCATGATAACGACCTTTTTTGTTGTTCAACCAAAACCAGTTTCTGCTAATTCCCCTATTTCTACCTCGCCACTATGTAGTCCTGTAGCACACACTAAAAATAAACTAAATTCAGACATTTCTTCAGCACTCCATAAGCTTTATTTACAGCTTTTTTACCCAAAGTTGAAAGATAGAAATTTGTCATTCCCCCACATCTTTATTCTTTCGTAGCTGAGATTGGACTCCACCTTTGAACTGAGGGGATTCCCTGGGCTACAGTGCTTTTTTCCCTCAGAGCCATCAGAGAAATAGGAGACAGAGACAACAGTTTTTTCATCAATAGCAAAAGCATTATTAAGAGAAATCAGGTGAGGGCTGATGATATCAAACGACACCAAAGCACCTAAGTTTATCCACTACGTAAACCTTATGGTATCTCCTTCCATAGAATGAATATAGTGCTGGCCTTGCAACTGGGCTTTTTCTTTCAGGGTGGCTAACTAAGAGGTAAAAAAGGAAACTATTTTCTTTACTAATCAAAACAAGGCCCCAGATATTATACCTGACAGCCTCACATCAAAGCAACAAAAGAGAACAGCAGCAAAACATAATTCAAATACAGGTGGCCTTTTTCTTCTATCAGATGCAGCTTTACAGAAAAGGACTTGAGGGTCCTGATGGACACCAGGTTGAACACAACCAGCAATGCGCCCTTGCTGCAAAGGTGGCAAATAGTCTCCTGGGCTGCATTAGGCAAAGTATTGCCAGCAGGTCAAGGGAGGTGATCTTTACTCAGCACTGGTGAGGCCACACCTGGAGAGAGAGACAGATATACTGGAGAGAGTCCAGTGAAGGGCCACTGCTATTAAGGGAGATTGAGGATTAATAGAGGCCGGAGCATCTCTCCTATGAAGAAAGGCTGAGAGAGTTGGGACTGTTCAGCCAGGAGAAGAGAAGACTCAGGGGTACCTTATCAGTGTGTATAAATACATGAAGGGAGGGTGCAAAGAAGACAGAGCCAGGCTCTTTTCAGTCCACTGACAGGCCTGTCCTGACAGGACACGAGGCAGTGGGCATCAACTGAAACACAAGAGGTTCCTCCTGAACACCAGGAAACATTTTTTCACTCTAAGGGTCACGGAGCACTGGCACAAATTGCCCAGAGACATGGCGGAATCTCTCTCCTTAGAGACATTCATAAGCCAGTCTGGACACGGTTGGTCCTTAGCAACTGTCTTGACTGGTGGCCCTACTTGAGCAGTGGGGTCAGACCAGATGACCTCTAGAGGTCCTTTTCATCCTCAACCATCTCTAATTAAGTGACATGTTGTCTGAAATTTCCGCTAAGCATTTCCTGAATCAAGTGTGATATCAGATCAGGATGCAGGTCATTAACAGAGACAATGAAGGATTTGCCACTTCTCAATATCACATCCTTCAGTCTTGGTTTTAGTGTCACCAGCAGTTTAATCATACTAAGAAATGGATTAACCACTGCCAATTAATTTTAACATTTGTTTCCAGTGAGAACTATAAACAACTTTTTACGACAGTATACCCAGACCATTAAAAACAGGTATTTTACATTCACTATCAAGGGAGTATGAAGCAGGCACAGGAAAGGTAATAAAAGCAATTTGACCTAATTTGTATAGCTGTAACACTGGAAAGATGGGTATTTCATACAGCTCGACACAGGAGAGCATGACACTATCACTATTACAAGTTGCAGATAGTGTTACCCAGAGAAAGACAGACTGACCCATACCTAAAGAGCTAGCAGAACCATCATCTGGTGAAACCTATGTCAAATGCTGGTTTCACTGAAGACACAGTGATTGTTATTTCATAGGCCTACTTTTTGCCTTCCAGAGTTTTGGCAGTTTTATACAAGCTCCTCTGTAAAAGAAAGTTGCATCCAGTAATATAAACAGTTGTATTACACTTTGCTTTTGAACCTGGCAATAGCTATAACAAATGACCGATAGGAATATGTTATAGCACTAGGATAAATCAAGTCCTTAACAGAGGTGATTATCAGTCTCACTCTGGTTTTCCTTATCAGCATTGACTTCATCCTTACAAAGACACTTCAGAGATGCATCTGTACTTAGCCAAACTTGCATTCTGGAGCTGCACAGATCATCCTCTAAACTTTTTCTTTTTAAACACAGGATCAGAAGCTATTGTAACTCCTTCTGCATATGGAAGGCATAGGCAAGTACAGGGTGCTACTTCTAGTTTCCATTTTTTATCATTCAGAACCACTAAGACATATAAGTGAGAGAAAAATTTAAGATAACAGCATAATTCTCCATCAAGTCAAAAACAAAAAATGCCCCTGACACATTTACCTTTTGAAACAGAAATGCTTCAGAGACTTGCTTGTGTCACTGATAGTGTTGTTAGGATGGTTTCTCTGGTCCATGGCAGGATTTCTGTTCAACAGCAGCCTTCCTCCCACCGTGCAGGACCTCTGACTACTGTGCCACAGATGGCATACTGCAGGCTTGAGGAATTTGGCTGAGTAACAGCCAAGCAGCCTCAACTTTCCCTCCACCTTGCCAAGAAAGGAGAATAGACTAGGCAGTCTTGTTTGCAGAGCACTTACTGAACCTCAGAGAACATGAATTGTCCACACGCAGATATTTATCCAAATCACTGGGACTACTGCATACGTAGAGTCTCAGAAAAACACAAGAGAAATGTTTTGAAAAAATTTCATTTCATTCTATAATAGGATGAAACAAAATATGTGGATTTCTCTGTTTCCATGGAACTGAACTACTTTTTCAAGCTATCTTTATTTTCCAAAGATTGGAAGTCATATGACTTTAAATTTTGTGCTTGAAATAGACAAAATAACTTCAATTAACATCTGATAAGGTCAGTGCTCAGCCAACATCGATTAACATTTTTGTGTTTTGTTAAAACACAGAGACTCTTGGCCTTTGCTTGTGTGACCAGTCAATAATATTGGACAAAAATGGCTACAACCAAAGTTTAAAAGTTTTCCTTGATTATACTTCCAAGCACCGTCAGCACTGGTGAGAATGATTCCTCCCCTCTCTTGGGGTTTGCTCTATATTGTATACTGAGATGCATGTTTGTTCATTTTAATTTACTGGGAAGTTCTACACCTATTGTCATGACATTTACTTGCTTTGGAGATGATAAATGACTCTGCCTTAGACCCTTTAGGATTGGTTACTTGCTTTTCCACAGTGTGGCTAGATTGATAGTGACACAGTCTTATAAGGTAGCTCTTCTCATTAAATCACTGTGTGGGAAGGGTGTTAGAATCAACAGCCAGCAATATGTTACTGTGTTGGTTTCCTTCTGTCATGCACACTCACATTTTGAATACAGATAGGTTTTATTATGCTTCAGTTGGACTTTATGCACACTTTTACATGGTTACTAGTGATTATGTAAAACCAATACAGATTACGTCTTTGAGATTATGTCTATTTGCCGGGAAAAGCTCAAAGACAGTTTGCGGAGACATCCACAAAGTAAGGGACAAGAGCAGGGCTTCAACAGCTAGATCAAGACTCTAAAAAGCATGAAATTTTTACGCAATGCTTGCTCCCAACTCAGACATACACATAAGTGATTTTCAAAATTATGAGCAAGTGCTTGCTTCCATTTTCTTCCATGGAAGCTGTGGGATGCTAAACGCAGAAAGCATTTATCCAACTACATGCTCCAATTTTTGACAATCTTGCCTAAACTATTATAACAGAAATTCAGCTGAGCTAAACACTTTTCTATAAGCTCTTAGAGAGGTTTAAATTTCAATATCTCAATAATAATAATGTGCAGAAATTTGTTTAGAGATAGGAAAAAAAGTATTCTCAATGACATATAATTATTCTTTATGTACTTATAGTGCTTGAAGCACCAAATATCTCCAGAACTTCCTCAAACAGCCTCTTTTTTAAAAATTCTTTTTATTTTAAAGGACCACATGGAATAAAAAGACTCTTTCTCCTCTCAGTCTGTTTCCTACATGACATTTTGCTCTCACCTGAACTACACTCAAGAAATCAATTTTTCAACATTCTGGAAAGGAATGTTAGAATAGATGAACAGAGTTCAAGCTGAAGTTTCTTGCAGGATAAATACACTTTCAGGTTGCTTTGAGGGCTAACTTTGTTATTTAAACCCAGGGCGCCCTAGAAGAGGTTGTGATTGGCACAACTCATCTTCTTAAGCATCACTCAGTTTAGATGCAGGCAGACATTTGATCAGCAGATAGTTGCAGCAACTTAATCCACACAAGTATCACAGCTTAACTCAAATCATCTGTCCCAGTTTAAATTAAGCTGGTGAAGTTTGCACTGAATCAGACACGGAAAACTTGGAAATTCCCTCCTGCTGATAGGCCAAAAGAGGTGATAAATTCCAGTAAAGGGACAACTGCAAACAAATTTTGATGAGGATTACATCTTACATCTGAGTGAATGTATGTCTATGCCTTAGTAAATTGTTTCTCTGTTCAGAATAGGGCATCATAGTACCAGGATCATACTTTCAATGGGTGTTTTCCCATTGCTTCCAGCATAGACTTTAACATTAAAGCTGTTCAGGGACCACAAGGACAGAGGAATCTGATTAGAAGACAGTGCAAATGGGAGCCTCTATAAAAGGGAGTGGGAAAGGCAATGATAAATCCCAGGGAAAAATTGGCCCTTGACATTTTGAGTGAGATGCTGGCCTTGATCACTAAAAAGCAAAGCCAATTGCAACTCACTGCATTGCAGTGAGACAGTCTGTCAGACACTCAAACTGTGCTTTCCACAAACACCTACACATAGTTACAGATTTGCTTAGCTCTCTGGGTACTCAAAACAAAGACTCTTTCATGACAAAATTCTATCCAGAGGAACTTTCGCTATATTGATTGGCACAGACAAAGGTAGAAAAGTTTTATCTGATGTCTCATGGTGGTCAGCTAATGAGGTTGTCTGGATCTATCTTCTATTGGAACACGTATTCCCACAACAAGCAATGTGTTAAAAAGTATGGGGAGAATTAATCCTAGTTGAAAGGTGGACTGGTGGGATACACAGTCTTTCAAGGAGAAACCAGTTCTTAATTCCGTTCATCATCTGTGTCCTGTACCAAAACTTTGCCTTTGAAGCCAACAGATGCAGATATGAACTCCCAGCTCTTTGATGCATTTGAAATGAAATAGGCAGAAAGATGGTGAATACATTCTTATTTTTAGAACATTTCTTCAGAAAGTTAGAAAAATATCTGAGAGTCCTTTTTAGTTACTGAACTCTTCAACAGTACCTGCTAATAGGATACTTTAGTTAAACCAGAACAGGCCCTACCAGCCACCCTATCCTTCTATTCAAACTTTAATTAAAGGGAAAAGACATCTCCATTGCATTTTGTAGTTTAAGTTGTAGAAGCCAGTTAACAGTGCTAGTTATGGGACAGATACTTGCTCTTTTGAAAGCACCAACAATGCTGTCTTCGTAGTAGTTTAAAGAACTGCTTATTGCAGCCTAATATGAGTAAATCACATTTAATCCTGAATAGTCTATAGTACACTCTTATATAGGGTACTTTACATTGCCATTGAGTCCAGCCAGATACCAAGTGAAATGCAAGCTTGATTGATTTAATCAAAGCTATTTCATTTATTGTCTCTTTTACGCTGCAAAATAAAGCCACAGGTAAAAGTCCATGATTCTTTAGAACGCCACTGTAACATCTGAGACAATTACAGAGAATTATCAGTTGTTTCTTTTCAGTTGTCCTTCTCTGTAAAGCTCATTTCCAGCCACTTGGGCCCCAGCCTGTATCGGTGCATGGGATTACTCCTCTCTGGGTGCAGAAATTTGCAATTCCCTTTGTTGAACTTCATGAAGCTCACGTCGGCCCATTGCTCCAGCCTGTCAAGGTCCCTCTGAATGCCAGTGGGACCATTTGCTGTATTGGCCACTCCTCCCAGTTTTGTATCATCAGGAAACTTGCTGAGGGTACACGCTGTCCAGGTCATCAATGAAGAGATTAAATACTGTTGGACCCAGTATTGACCCTTGGGGTACTCCACTAGTGACCAGTCTCCAGCTAGACTTTGTGCCTCTGATCACAACCTTCTATGCCTGGCAGTTCACCCTTTTTCCAGTCCACCTTGCTGTCCACTTATCAAGTCCATATTTCATGAGCCTGTGTATGAGGATGCTATGGGAGATAGTATTGAAAGGCTTACTAAAATTTAGACAAAGAACAGCCACTGCTCTCCCCTTATAATCCAGCTAGTTATCTCTCTCACCATAGGAGGTTTTCAGGTTGGTCCTGTTATCTAACAGTGCCACGGGATTTTTTTTTTTGTTTTAACAGCAAGAGCTCATTTTTGTCATAAAGACTCCTTGTTCTCATTATCTGCAGTATATTTTAGTTACTTGGGAAGACTCAAACACAAAAATATGTTCACAAGAACATTTTTTAAAGCCAAACCTCACAGAAGCTCTCCCACAGTGTTTAGGCTTTGCACAGGGATGGTTTGTGACATTGTCCATGCAGAGGTATAGTAAGTTTTATGAACGATAAGAGGGAGCGTCTCATAAGCCAGAATGAAACAAAGGCATTTTTAGTATATATAAACCCATCCCCAGACTTTTCCTACTATTCTAATAGACAAATACATTTAAGAAAACCAGAGGAAGTGTTTGTTGATGAGTAGAGGAAGTTTCTCTCCATTATAACAATTCCCATAGAAAATTCCGCTACTAACAATTGCGGATCAGAAGAGAGAACTAAAATAAATAGAGAGAACTAGAAATAGCTGCAACTATTTTTTTTCATAAGTTAGGAATCATTGAACTACACTTGAGCGCAAGAGGCAACTGTAAACAAAGTTATGCAAATGTTGGACAGAGAGAGGTCTGAGCTTTTAGGATTTCAATTTTATTTGACTATTACTTGGAGTCATCCATCAACAAGTACTTCCATGTTTGACAGTCACAGTATCCCTCATACCTAAACAAGTTGTCAATACTGCAATGGCTACTTAGCTGCTCTAAGTTTAAATACTCAGGTAGCTTTAAAATTACCTATCTCAGAAATTAATGAAAGTTCAGCCACAACAAAAGCAAGCTCTGAAAGACCAGCTTCTTGCATGGTTTGTGCCATGCTGATATGCCTTTTAGACAACTTATAAATGAAGCCAGGAATAACACCATAGAAACAAGTTTCAGTACAGTTCCAGCACTTTTGCATATGTATTAAATTTCAGACTATTCTTGTTAACACAGTTGAGTTTAAATACAGCTTGGAGAGCCATAAAAGATGCATTCATTTCAGTGTTGCTAGGTGGCATGACCAGATATCCAGGAAGCAGAATAGCTCATCCAACTGCCATCCATCTACTTATGCCTGCAAAATATATACATGTGTTTCTGAGAGGGATGAAGCTGAACAGGACTGCCCACAGTTGGCAGAGACAAGCAGGACAAGACAGAAACGTTTATATTGCTGTGTGTTGCTCTGCTACTGGTAACCTGGGCATATTTTTCCTGAGACAGCATTCTGATTCCCTTCCACCAACATCCAAGAAGGCCATTAGCCCTCATATGGACTAAAAAACCCTGCTGAAAAGCTGTTCAAGGTGAAGGGCAGAACAGTGTGCTGCTGGAAGACTAAGATCAGGAGTACCTTTACAGAAGTCAGTGGCCCTATATCAAGCCAAAACAGACCCGGTGTTATCAGTATAGATACAAGCCCACACTAAAGTTAAATAATGGGTTTTAACCAATTCAGAGCACAACTTATGTGATAGAATGAATACATTTCTGATGAGTAGCAATGGAATATCACGTCCCTTTTGTCTTGAGTTGTCAGCTAGGAGCTACCAAAACCAACTGCAGAGCAGCCAGGTTATGCAGCTCCTGACTTAAAATGATGAGGTAGGCAGAAAAAGCAGAAATCAAACACATCATAAGCAATGCCTATGTCATCTTGTATCTTCTAGAAAGAACATAGAAAGGCAAATCCAGCAAAACTTCCCATACCAACACCTTTTTAGAACCTGCTGACAGTGAAGCCAAGGAAAAAAAAAAAAGACTTCAGAACCCAGATCAAAGCTGTATTTTATGAAGAACTGCGAAAACAAATAGGACCTCACTTCCCAAAGTAATCAGTGAAAAAGTTCTCATTGTCTTTGATGGGACCACAATGCTCATCTATAAACACCACCTGCAAACAGTCATGAGATTCATAGCTCTTTCTCACCTCCTCTTTTCATGGGCTTCCTAAAGGCATGTTAGCAAGTCTGGGCAGGGAAAAGGCGGTTCATTGCATAGGCCTCTGCCTCAGCACCTTTTGTATATATGCAAGCTGATCCTCCAGGAAAGTTTCCTGATGCCTTCATGTATGATACATCTTCATCTTTTTGTCTTAATTCGTCATATACCCTACAGAAGAGACCATATGCTTTTTTTCCCACTCATTAATTAAAAGGGTCTTAAGATACGCCGCTTCATTTTCCGCTAAACTTACATTATCTCATTAACTTTGAACAGTATAAACACTGTATTATAAGTATTTTTATCAAATAACTCAAATGTGTGACACTAGAGTGAGGGTCTTTTTAATATACTCCAAAACTCTTTCACATAATAAGCCTTGAAAGGTAACAAAAAATTTTCAAGATGAGTTATCTTCTGTGTCAAGGGCTGGTTCATGAAATAAAAGTGAATTTATTTATTACCCTTCCTATAGTAATTTGCTAGAAATCTTTCAAAAAAAGCTGAATCCTATCTATGCTTTTACTGTTCTGTCGGCAACATTATTCTGAGAAAAAGGTATGGAGTGTTGATACAAACATTGAGGAGGGAATAGTGTTTCAGGTCAGCGAAACAGTGAGATACGGTCACAAAAGGGATTCCCTTTGATAAAAGTAGTTGTGAAGTACATTCAGGGCATCCCAACAAAAATCCGTGTTTTGTCATGCTCAGATACGCCATAGAGTCACTATGTGTCACTCAGAGAAATGAAAGGGAGAACATGAGCTTGTTATTGCTTGGATATATATTTGATAAAGCTTACCACAATGTCTTACATTGTGAAGCGAGACTTAAGCCAGGACTAGCTGAATAAGGAATTTGATGGATATTTAAATCAAGAAATGTTAGGTATGGAGAGAAGAAAAATCACCTAATTCCCTACCAGATCTTGTGATGTTTTATACTTCATAACTAGGACCAAGGAAGCAAAATTCCACATGAACAAGCACATCCCATACAAAACAAGAGTGGTTCTTGTCAGTGTAGAGTAAAAAGCACATAGATACCAATGCTTCTCTGTTTCTCAGAAAGAAACAAAGGCACATGAGGCAACAGAAACAGGAGAGGTACCTTCTAAGACAAGAATTCCAGTTTCATTGAAGAACTTGGGTGCTCAGTGGTTTAATTGAACAGATAGTATCCAACAGGCTTTACTTCTGAAAGACAGGATCCTGGACCAGCGACATGCATTCTCTCATGGCATTACAACTTTTTTAGATGAATGAGATTCTCTTAGAGCAAAACGAATTTAAAGGTAACTAATACTCACACTGCTTAGTTCCATGAATTCTCTGTGTGTTCATTTCCCTCCCTGCCTGAATTTTGTAGACTGGTTGTGATCAAAACAGACAGGGTAGTGCAAACCTCAACATTCATCACCTCACAAGGAGGGGCAGCCAAAGGGAGAAAAAATAAACATCATTAGAGTCCTCATTGTGAGAAAGAAGGTAGCATGGGTTCCCTTTTTATTAGACATCTGAGAATCTAACCTCAGCTACATAGCCCATACTCCCACACAGATAAAGCATCCACAAGAAACCAGGTTTCCTCCATCCCCTTGCTCACAAAATTGCTTGTCTGATTTGGAGCCCACTACTTGATTTATCCATTACATAGTCAATGCTGCTGCAACGTGAGTCCCAGTAAGATGGTTATTTTTTTTGACATTTTCCAGGTAATTTACAGAAGAACCTGATATTAACTGCCAACAGAGACTCAGAGTGCATGTTCTCACCTCCTGAGTCTCCAGCATTAAATGAATGCACTTTCCAGACACACAGGAAGGGCTCAGTGGGGACTAATGCAAACTCATGTGAACTCGCATAGCAGTAAAATGATTCACATAGATGAAGTCCTTCATAAATAGGCTTGATTGTTCACGATGCCCTTGCCACCCATATGTTAGCTATTGAGCAGTTCTAATAAGTGTATCAGTATTCTCACTGGGCTGCTACAAAGATATTAAATAAACCTGCTTGGGGCAATGAAGTTGTCTGAACTGGACAGGCAATAAAACACTGTTTGTAGTGCTCTTCCTAGGCCAAATTACTCACTCACTATCTTCAAACAAATAATATAAAAAGTGATTATTTCTATTCCTAACAAAGGTAAATTTGAAGGAGTAGCAAAGACTTTTTTGCTGAATATCAATATTGCTGCAGCGTGCCACTAATGTGCTTCAGAGCTACACACAGCAGGTCTGTCCTACCAGCAAAGTAGCTTTGTTCTTAGTTCACAAAGTAGTGTTAATAATGAATGTTTATTACAGCAGCAGCAAATGGCTTCCTGGAGGCTTTTTCTTATCTTTTAATAGGGGAGACTTTAGCCTCTTTTTGTTCAAATTCACACAGAAAAACTAGGAGCATTAAACACATTCAATAGTGTTCATTTCATGTGCAGCTTCATAAAGAGATTCTACAAAATCTCACCCTGGGAAGTTGTCTCTTTTGACTAAGAAAAGGATCTACAGCATGTACTGCATTTCCCTTTAGGTAATATCACTGTCAACCTAGTTTGCACACAGTCAGACCTATAAAAGAAGGTTGGCACTGGTAACCTGGCAGGGCAAAGGTGCCTCCTCGCCCCTGCTGCTCCTTTCAGTGCAATGAAGGATGTTTCTATCTGCCAACTCTTACATTCCTAGGACCAGCAGGGAGCATTTTATGATAGCCACAGCACAAAAATTCCCCAGTTGCACTCTTCCAGCAAGCTCCATTTTGACCAGCTGTTTCATAGGACAGTCTGCTCTACAAAAGGTCAGGGCATCAGGACTTTATTTACCACTACAGGGACCAAAAATTATAACATCTCTTAGACCTCTCCTTTTTTTGGGGTTTTTTTTTTTTTGGTGGTCAAGAAGAAGCCTGCCTGCTATAGCTGCTTCTGCGTTTATTAGGGACCACAGGTCTTGGAAACATCCTCTTTCCATTATCAAATTGGCTACATGGGACAGGAAACCTGTCAAAACAGCAGGGAAGGACAGACTGTGAAATCTCCAGAATACCCACAGATAGCTGAGATAGAGGAAGAGATATAGAGCAAACAGGCATGCAATTGCAGTCCACCACATTAGTTGGGCTGGTGCTGGTGTTATTTTCTCTTTAGAAAACTACCATATTCTAATTATACACTCTATCTCCCCTCCATTACAGAGGAACTGCTAAAGTACAAAGTACCCGCCCTACCATTAAATTAACTACAGTCTTTTGGTTTGAACTTTTTTCCTGCTTTGGTAAAGCTACACGAACAAGGATCCCTGCACTTCAAAATACAGCAAGTGCTCTGCTTTTTAGGACTTGTCTCTGCATTTGAACCTTGCCAGTAAGCAGCATTTATGCTTGAAATTTCTAATGAGGTGTTTAGGACTCAAATGATGACAGGTGTTATTTGTATTTTAATGGTAGCAATTATGTATATTTGACAAAAAATTTGCTGTAATGGAGATACACTGGAGCCTTGTCTTCACCAAGTGCTGCTGCATATGTCTCCTTTTCCATCTGTGTTGAGGTCAGTGTCTACCCGTGGATCAAGCAATTTTTGTTCTGGGACAAAAAGAGTTTCTATAAATGAGCCTGAAGAGTCATACATAGCTCCAGAAAGATGTATACAGAATAATTTTCCACCCTCTCATCTTCGCTGTGGGAAAGAATCGGGCTTGACTACCAGCATTGCTGCCATCTCAGAACTCAGTTTAGTTCCGCCTGTGCTTGACAAAGGTTTATCTGTATGTGACTCTAGACTGGGACATCCTGAGATTTAAAGGAACTTTAGATGAGCGCTTTGTACCAAGATCATATCATACTACTATGCTGTCACTTCAGAAAGTCCATCATATCAGGCTCAATGAATGTATTGAAAGAATAAATAATTCATTAAATCAATATGCCTTCTACCACAGCCATGCAGTGCTGCAGTATAGTAGCTTTGTATTCACGTCCTAGTTATAAATACTTTAAAAGGATTAATAAGTGTTTAACACATAATTTAATGATTAATAAATTCTTAGATTTCTAGAGTTCACAAAGTCTATAGCTTTGTTACAGCTTTGTTCTGCTTACCCACAACCGATACAATGTATAGTGCTCAGGTTTGTAACATCTATTATTTGTGTATTTGTCATTGCTAAAGCATTTAGAAATGAAACACCAATATATTAAAACTGAGAATGTGTTCTACTCTACAGAGGTTCCTTTGCCACATCTTTAATATACTAGTATCAAAGTCCTACCATTTCATGCCTCATATTGCCACTTCACTCTCTCCCCCATTAGGGAAGAGTGTTTCAGTGCAGCATTTTGTCTTTCAATGAGAATTTATTCACTTTCTCTCCTGCAAATCTTAAAGACCATTAATAGAGAAATTTGTATTGTTTCCTGCTCAATCTGGTCCTTATCACTTTTACGTGTATGGAAATCCGTAACAAAGTAAAAGCCCAGTCCTTATAACACCGTCATCTGTTGCCATACAATACTCTTAAACATGAGATGAATTCTGACAGTGCATGTGCAGTCACAGCTCCCACTGGGAAACTAATGTTCACATACAAGTTAAAACAGTTGAAAATTCTGAATTTTTTATGATAGCCATGATAAGTTCACTTCCATTATCTTCCTCATCACAAAAAGAAGGTAATACCGACACTTTGATCTGGGATTTTGGTCAAGCTTCACCTCTACTAGTTAAACACACTCATAAATCACAAGACCAGATTATAGAAGTTGCTACACCAATATACTGGCCATTGTGAAGCATTTGTAGTATCACACAACAGCCTCATTTTTAAAAAAAAACAGCTGTACAAAGCCTATGTTATATGAAGAGTGAACTTGTTAATGGAGAAACATAAAAAAGTAAAGCCAGCCTCCAATGGAGGTATTGTCTAATAGGATTTTGTGAGGATCAAACTGATCTCTAACTCCTCATAGCTGCAATAAGTATCAATCTGGTAGAGGAATAAGCTGCCTGTCTCTTGCTATAAGCAAGAGAACAGAAAAGCAGAAAAAAAGTCTTCCAGCTTTCTTCCCCTCTTGTGCAAGGCTGGATGAGGACAGTCACAGGAAGCTGTAAGCTTCTCCTCATTAATGGAAGAGGACATTTGGGCTCAAGGCAAGAAAACACCCTTCAAAAAGGTAGTCATGCAAAAGGCTGCAGAAGATTGTCTCTGCTGCATTTTCCCTTCTGAGGGTTGTGCTTTTACAAACTAAACACACTATCTCCCACTTCAGGTGCTCTATATAGTTACATACTGTGTCCTCACGCTCCTAGAGCTCCATGCTATGATGTGCTGAGTGTCCCTCACAACTCTGAAAGACACACAGTGTGCAGCACTGAAACCTGAGGACCCAGTCCATGTATCCAAATTTCAGCAACGGTGCTCTGTAAAGTTTCCAAAAGCCACATTTCTGAAGGTCTTGAAACCAAGTTGAAGATACAGTCATGGATCCTATCAGAGCCTTTTATGAGAGTTCTTACCACTTAGAGCATGCTGATGACTGAAAACCACATTAGATTAACAGAATGTTTTCCTGGCAGTTATAATTACAGAAAACAAACAAATAATCACTCCCTGTTGTCAAATAAACAGGGCAGTATATCAAAGACTTTTTTTTTTTTTACACTAATACAATGTCTAAGACAAGCACTTAGCCTAGTGCTTGCCTATTGAGCCACAGTTTAATTTGCAAAGGTGTCAGGTTTTCCACTTACAATGATCTTTAGGCTGTTCTGACAAGTCAGAGGCACTGACAGTTCACTAAGTGTGTAATTACCCACTTACCCTCTTCAGTGAGGTGTTTAGAAGATTGATCTTTTCCTTTACTTGCCACAAATATAATTGCTTTCCTTATAAAAGCAATTTTAAGCCTCAAGCTTATATTAAATACCAAAGTAACTTATGAGCTAGTTTGAGGTTCCTTTTTCCCATTGTAGAATGATACCTGTAAGTTAAGATACTCAAAGTTTTATAAAGAAATATACAAAAGCAGAGCAAAGGCAGCATTGCTTCAATAGGGCTGTGCACATATACACACACAAGTAAAACATACACAGATCGCATATGCACTCCCTGAAGGAGCAGAGAACAGCAAGATATAGTCTACATTTATGTACCACATCTATCTGCTCACAGACAATTCAAAACATCCATGACTGAACATAACTGGGGCTAACAGATTTTCTGTTTAGCTATAGCATACTGTAGCATACAAGAATCCCAAACCCAAAATCTGTTCTTGAGATACTTTTGAGATTCAAAGTTCAGTTTTTCCTTTCCTGCTTTGTCTTCCCTCAATTTCCCACTTTTCCTAGGTAAAGAAGTTGGGAGGAAAAAAGCACAAAAATATTTCTTAAATTACTTCAGTAAGAATTTCTATCACTTTCCCCTGATACAAAAAACAAAGCAAACAAAAAAAAAGGAGAGATGGCAAAGAGGAGATAGCACTATCCAGAAATATCAAAATGAGAGATTTCTATTGGAAATCAAATGAAAAAATATATTAATGTTCTTGTTTAGTCACTTTAAATGTCTGAGGACTATTATCTCTGATTATTCTTATCAACTCCTCTACAATTTTGATTTTAAAACTGTTGATTTCCAGCCTTCATTGTAGCTCTTTAATGCATGACATCAATAGTTTCTTGATCTTTCTGAAATGCTGAGTATTTGTGGGTTGAAATGCAGGTAGATGTCAGCTCCATGCTCACATCAATCTTTAAGTGGAACAAAAGTAATCAGGACAAGTGAACCACAGAAAACACATTAATCTAATACAGTAACAGGATCTAATTTTTTAAAAAGTACTTCAGTCTTCTTGTAGTGCATTCTTTGCATCCCTTATTCACACTGCACCAAAATCAGATGGATATTAAAGTAACATTAAAATGCTTAAAGACTGAGGTCCTATAGGAGCTCACAGATTCACTCTTTCAAAACTCATAGTTTAACGTTAGGTCAAGTGCTGCGACTAAAGTTTGCGTAACAGCAAGACTTTGAACACCCTACAGAGATTTTTGCCATGCTTATAACTTTCTGTGAAGGCATTACCTCCCAAGGTCAGGAGGATCAGGCTTTTCTCCTTCAGTTTCTTTCGTGAAATAGTCTAGGAGTGTTATGAAAGTCAACGGCCATTATCGAAGTGTCTTCATCCAGATGGATGTTTCTAAAGACATCAATTCCCCTTGCTCTAGACCTTTACGCTGCATGCTCAGTGTTGTGTTCACCATCCCCTCTGCCAAATCTGCCTGCTACATATGGTGATGATCACAGAATCCTGAGAAATTCAGCAACTCTCACATCAAGCCACAAGCCGTCACTGATACAGAGGCTAAACAGAGCTTTTATGAAAAGCTGCACATCTGGAAAGCATGGAATCATTGATTCATAAATTAGTATATCAAAGTTAGGTAGGTTTTAATAGAAAAAACATTGGAGCTTTAGAAGTACTGGCTGGACTTCACATCTGACATTCTTATCTTTGGATGATATTCATATAAATTGAGTATTTGAGAATCTTATGGGAAAGGGTTATATACTAGATAGTTTACTGTTAATGCACAGTTTTAAAGGTTTATATGTAGCAATAGTGAATGATATAAACACACACTCATTTTCCCCACGCTTTTTTTTTTTTAAAAAAAAGCAAGCTAGGTGTTATGGATGCCTTTGCTATTGAGGGACTCTTGTATACATTGCCAGACATTTACTCACAGTCCTAAGAACAACTCCAGCCAAAAACTAGTTCAAGTATCTTATTAGTATCCTGACAGTGTACAAAATTTAATGCCTAAAGAACATAAGAACAGGGCTTCGGAATAATTTCCCCAACTTTCACAGTCTGTAGCTTGAACACCTCTTGAGCCAAAGGTCTTTTTTAAATATTGAGCTACTATCAGTGCTTTTTTGCTCACTGGACTTTTCCAGTCTCTCAGTTCCACAGCTTAGCTTCACATTGGGTAAAGAATCACCTCCTTTCACTTTGAACCTGGCAACTGTTAGTTTCATTTCAGGCTCCTCTAGTTCTTTTACTAGAGAAGGTAGCAAATAACTGACCCCTCTTCATCCTCTCCATGCTGCTCAGTATGTGAATCAAAATGACAACTTACACTGGCAAAAGGGCCAGGAACCAAATAGACATCATGATCTAAATCTGCTCTCTTGATATCTAGGTTGAGGAACACGACACGCAGCTTTAACAGATTGTTTCCTAAACCTAATCTTACTGAAGACTGTACTGGAGTCATATACCCCAGTATCTATTCCAGCAACCTTTTGTTATCAGTAGCTACAACAGGATGCTTAGTAAAAAGTACAAAAATATGGCAAACATTTCTCTCTTATATGCTTTTATCTTCTAGCAATCTTTACTTCCAACCTGATGTGGTAGTAACTGTGATGATATCAATACATTCATTATTCTAGGTCCAAAAGCACTTCACACACTGTGGGTTGCCGTAGTCGGTTTATGGCACAAAGAACAGACACATGCAGGTGGCAGATGAGAGCAGAACCAGTACTCCTGAATGCAGAGCTGTTCGCTTTTCCTGCACTGTGCAGTTAGCTCTGCACAGCTTAACTGAGGGGGGGCGGGGAGAGAGAGAGATAACATAAGTTTTGTTTAGAAAAAAACTACTTTGTGCTCATAAGATATTTTTTTTCCTTTTATAAAGGGTCAATCCATTCTGAGGCATGTAGAAATATGCAGAATGGGTTGGTTCATACTCAGCATCAACCTGCAGGATTGCAGGAACCAACAAATATTTTTTACTTAGTATGTCCAACTTATTCATGTAACCACTTTATGCACAGGCATAAAATATCAATTTTAAATTCCCATAATCAACTCCAAAAAAGGAGCAACCCACACGAATTGACAGTACTGAAGAAGAGTTTGCTAGCACATTCACACTGAATGAGACACTGGTAAGAAACTTGGTACAGAGTTTGTCCAGGAGAGCATACTTCTATAGGAATGTTATTTACAGTGAGCCTCATTAAATGGTGTTCACGTTCAGAGGATAAGTCTTAATTCTCAATTCTAAGCTGCCATATTTACCATCTGGGGTGCATAGCTCTCTGACAATTTTGTACTCTATCTATTGGCACTTGATTTTTTTAAAATATCACTAAGCAATATTTTACAAGCATTTGCATTCTCAGCATAGCTGCACCCGTATTCAAAGACGACGTGCTTTTGCCTTCTCCTGGAAAAAACAGCTTCAGCATTTCTTGCACCTCTATTTAATCTAAAGTAAGTAATTTTAATCCTAAAGTCCTTTTAGGCTACTCGATAGAAAAAAGACAGAGTTGAGAAATTTGACCTTTTTTCCCAGGTTTCTGTCAGGATTTTTCAGGAGTTTTAATAATCATTATAGGAAGCTTTCAAATTATATCCAGAAAAGAAGTCCCTGGAATTAATCAGAAACAAGTCCACTTAAATATTTGTTTGTTGAAGAACCTTAATGTCTATGTTTTCATACAAAGAAAGAAACTAAAGATCCTGCTGGAGTTGAATTTTAATTGCCACTAGTTTTGCTAAAGAATTTCTCTATATTTCTATTTAGTTCTTTTTCACTGCAACTGCCATCCATCTAAAGCTGGCTTGCTACAGCTCATCAGGATTCTTAAGCAATGACATACAGACTTTGTAAGTAAGAACTCATTTTATTCATGCCATGTGCACTTCTGGTTGTAAAATATTAAAGCAGGACCTGTAGACAATTGAACAGTTAAAGAAGAAACTAAAAAACCCCAAGCAATTACACTCTGCTCAAATCAATCACAAACTTTAGGGCTCAGAGTATACTGGACTGATTTAAAATTTGCATAAGTCCTTCCTTTTGTCAGTGATGCTCTCATCTGAGCCGTCCCACTGAAAGGCCTCAACTCTAGTCTAATCCACAATGGCATCACTCTTAATTCCTCTATTTTCAGCAGTTCCTTGATGTTCAGAAGTGTGGTACAGACAATTCCTTAACAGAAAGTTCTCATATTTCTCCTACAAAAGAATGTATCTTCCATGTTTATCTGAGTCCAGCTTTAATACCTTAGTGAACATAAAGTTCAACTGAACAAATCTACTGCTACCACTGGAAATTCGCCAGTGAAGGTGGAAAAGATTGGCCAAGAGTGGTAAAATCTGCGGCACCCAGCCCTCCACACGGGGACCATTCCAAAGAAGGCAGAGATTGTCCCCATGCTAAATTTCTCCTGCTCCTTCTTTCACACCCTGAATCAACTGTTCCACCAAGGCAAGGGTGTTTTAAAGCACCATAAAGAAGGAAAGTCTTTAGACTTTGCTGTGTCACAGCCAGACTGACGAAGGGCTCTAGGTGCCATGTGGAGCCAGAAGACAGCGTAGTGTTTCAGAGAGTATTTAGCATTTGACAATATGAATCTCCCTACAGAACAAGGCAAGAAAGAAATCGGAATCAACTTGCAGGTTCCATCTCTCCGTGTGATCTTCCCATTTAGGGAAGTAACGGCCCTTTTTTGGCACGGTAGGGAGTGGCGAGGGGTAGTTATACAGGCAACCAGAGCAAGACTATTGAAACCATCACAGGAGAATCAAGAGGAACATCAGGTGCAGAATGTTTCTATGACACCTGTGTCAACAGAGTCAAATGCCACCTACACAGAGGAGGAGACTGCTCAAGGGGGTGTACCAGAAGAGATGGTCTCCTTACACTTAATAATCTATTAGCGAAAATAGAAGATGCCTCAAGGAGAGGCTGCCTGGGTGGGGTAGAAGCAGAGCAACCTGGGCTTAGAGCAAGGTACTAAGTTACTGGACAGCGCTTAGTGCCACTGCTGCAATATTTGAGTATTGTGAGCAGACTCCAGACTTGCTCAGCTAATGCCTATAAACCAACAGGAAATAAGACTGATTTTTGACATTGTGTCACACCCATTCCAGCTATTGGTATCCCATTCCAACTGAGATGCAAGACATACACAGCAAAGTACACTTACACTATGCTTCATATTTCTCTTACAATTCCTGTTGACTGTTCTCTTTTAACACTTTCTTTTCATCCACTTGTTACTGCTTCACTTAATTGGAAAGAATATTCAACTGTCTTAATATGGGCCTCACCATATAAATATTCTCATGTCTTAATTGGCATTTCATTATTCAGAAGAGAGAACTGAAAAAGCTCTTCATGCTTCAGTGAAAACTGTAATACTACTTGTATCTTAACGTGGCAAAGAAGAATTTTTGTTGCATTCGTTATTTGTTCAAAGGGACAGCACAGTTCAAGCATGCAATTTATTCAGAGCAGACATTTTATTAGTTAGCTCTTTCAAAAGAACGCGACACCAAGAAACACACTGACAAAAGACAGCTGATCCTCATCTTACCTTCACATTAAAAAAATAAATAAATCTCAGAGTGATGCAGTTAGGAAGTCACTCATCCGAACATTGCAAGTATGAGACACCGTAAAGAGAAGAATACCACTAAGCTAAGGCTGTGTGCTTGGCATTTCATATGGCATCAACCTCAGATCACACAAAGTTGACTCTGGTATCAGCAATGCCTGCAATACAGAATCTCCTCAGAGCATTCTCAGCCAAACAGATGCTTTAGTATCCTTCTTAGCCTGAAAAATTAAGGACCCTATCGACCCCTCCCTTATATTACTTTAGGCACCTCTTTTTTTGAAAGGAAAAAAAAAAAAATGTTCCTTGGTTTCCTGAAATCACTAAAAGCCAAGCTTGAATTTCTAAGTCAGAGGTTATATTTTCTATGCAGGTAGGGCCACCACCCAACAAATGACTGAGCATCTATCCTCCTTTGTATTACTTCTGTATGATGTCATCAATTTGCCCAATGTATCCCTTAAACCGTACTATTGGTCAGAAAATCATGACTGAAACGCCACTTTTGCTAAGCCCAAGGCAGGCTGATGAAAAAAAAAAATATCAGAGACAGGAATGTGTCTACTAGGGCCCAGATTCTGCAGACATTGACTTAAGTGTATCACTTTTGCTCAAAAGCAATTTAATGGGACTACCGCTCACAGAGTCACCTAGGGGAATAAGGGATTCATAAAAACAGAGTAATATCCATTTCCTGAATGACTTTCCATTCCCTAGCAGGGATGGATGTTATCATTTGTTTATCTATAATTTAAGTATGATTTTATTAATGTAGGAAATAAATGTATTCATTCAGCAGGAAAGCTCCCATTCATGTTTATAAAGCTTTGAGTTTGTCTTGTTCATTGTATTTTAACTAGGTACTTCCCAAAAGCCTTTAAAGTGTTCAAGTGTAGAGAACAGATTTGGAGAACACACTTGCAGAGTCAGAAAACAGCCGAGGTTGGAAGACCACCAGATCCAACCACCCTCCTCAAAGCAAGGTGGACTACAGCAGATTGCTCAGGTTTTGAGAATCTCTAAGGACAGAGACTCCACAACCTCCAAGCAACTTATTACAGTGTTTGACTGCAATTCAAAAGCAAAGCAGACTGTTCTTATGTTTAAATGGACTTCCTGTAATTTGGTTTGCAGCCATTTCCTCTTGTCTTGTTCTCTTGCCCTGGGAACTACCTGAAAGAATCTGGCTCCATCTTTCCTTCTCCCATCAGATGTTTATACACCTTGATAAGTTACCCCCTGAGCCTTCTCTTCTCCAGGCTAAACAGTCCCAGTTCTCAGCCTCTCTTTGTATAACAGGTGCTCCAAGCCCTTATTCATCTTCATGGTCTTTCGCTGGACTTCCTCCAATATGGCCATTTGTCTCTTGGACCATGGATTCCAGGACTAGGGCGTAGCACTCCTGATGTGGCCTCACCAGTGCTGAGCAGAAGAGAAGGATCATCTCCCTCAGCCTGGCAACTCTGTTTCTAATGCAACCCAGGATGTTGGCATTCTAGCCGCAAGGGTGCGTTTCTGGCTTCTTGCCCACCAGGACCCCCTAGGTCCTTTTCACCATTACATTTTCTTTTGATTTCATATTCCAAATTTCTGTCTTGAAAGGTAAGTGCCAATAAATGTCTCACCTGTTTTTGATCTGCATTACCTGTAGCGCTCTTTAGCCTCAAAATGGCCAAAAACTTCCATGTGAACTAAGTCAGTGAAAATGCTTTTAAAAAGCCTAGTATAGCTACAGGTAAAAGAACGCAATGATCCTGAGTAATTTTTGTCATACAGTTAATTTTGATTTGAAGTAGTAAGGCTCTCTATATGATTATAAGCATATCTGCGTGGTAATGTTTACATGGCAAGCTCATGCACTAGCCTGAGTTGCTGGTGCTCATGAATCAGGCATACTGTCTTCCATCTTCCATAATAGATCTATCCAAAGATGTATTGACATATGAAAATATTTTCCCAGAACAATTCCAAGGATTCCCCATTACCCCCCGACCTAGTTTCACACCTAACAGTCCTTAGCCAGAAAGCAACAAGGGTAACATTCAGAGAATACAACAGCGAGGTCAGAGGAAGAGGAACATTCACCCTTATTTGCTTCAGGTTTAAAAGGCAATCAAGTTCCTAAACGCTTCAGTGTAATTTGTGGGTGATTGACTCCAGTGTGTTTTAATACTTAAATGGCCATAGAGCCAAAGAACTATCACAACACCATCAGCAGGACTGTTTGGTTATCCAGGCTTATCCCCATTTCATTGGGAACATCTGGAGCTAGGAACCAGTGTAAACAGAAATAAGAAGGCATGAAGTTTTCTAACAGATGTTTAAATAGAGAACAGAATTAAAAATACAGATGTCTAACAATGAGGATATTTAATTTAGAGAATAAATATTGTGCCAGAGTGCCTGCGTGCCTCTATTTTTGGCCACTCCCTACAGAAAGTTAAATATTGCTGTATCCAGCCACAGCTCCCACTGCTGAATCTTGGAGCAAGTTTAGCTAGATATTCAGAGCCCTAGAAATGCTCAGTCGTGTGAGCTCTCCAGCCACAACCATTACTAGCAGCCCACCTTTTCCCATGACAGCTTGCTTGGTCCCCTTGCCCCAAATATTACAGTAATTTCAGAAAACTAATTTCATAAAGCAGTTTCAGTATTACGGAATATTTCAAGACCACAGGACTTTTGTTCCTAAGTGCTCTTGATAATTCTACCCACACATCTTTCTTTGCTAACCCCACAATGAATAAGTGTGCTTCTAATTGCTCAAAAATAACAGTTTCTCCTGTGTACCCAAGTAAGATAGATCTAAAATAAAAATAACTGGATTGTTATGTTCACAGTTCTGAAACTGCCACATAGACACGTCTGAAATACACATTGATCATTACATTAAGTACTAGGACAGAAAACAGTGTGAAGACAAATGCTGACAGTTTAAAACAAAGTTAAATGCTTTTTTATTCCCCAAGTCTTCTTTTTACTAATACTTTAAATGCACTACTGATGATCCTTTCTGCCTCAACAGATCCAGGAGAACATTATTTACAACTCATTTCCACAATTGCCAGGAACTTTTGGAAATCACATCCACTAAGAACTTCAACAAAGAACAGTGGAGATAATCTGACATTGAAGCCATACACGTTTATGCAAGTACCAGAACTGACAACCTCCCAAACACATAGTGTTAACAAGAGCAAAACTACAGTCCACCACTGTCAAAACATCCATATCTCTCTGAACATGACTACTTAACAAGGGTTCACCCCCTGCCTTGTGCTTGTACGTGTATACAGGGGCTGCTTTCCTCTTTTTCCGCACCTCCTCTACCACACTTTCCTTTTCACCATCCCATGTCTTAGACTCACTGCAGTGTTGGCCTTTACACCAGTGCTCTATCATTCTCGTTTACCCAGACTTGAGTTTCAAAATCCAGTTTCCTAAATTAAGAGTCCCTGTGCTCGTGCACTTCCCATCACAGTCTTTTTTTTTTTGTCCCTCCTGCTGGAGGGGGAATTTGTTCCCACTAACCTTCCCAGAAAAAGCCCTGTTTGTGCCTGACTCCTCTCCTATAACAAGCCTTTTTATACTTCTCCCCAACAAGGTTCCCTTATCCTCCCTCCCACCTCCTGTGGAGGGACGCCCATGTGGGATCCCATTTGCTATATACCTTTTACCCAGTTATGCCCCTAAGTCTCTCTCAGCAACCCTCTAAATCTTTCCCACATACAGCTCACATTCCTACAACTTTGTGAGCTTCTCACATCAAAGCCACCCAGCATTCCTCAAACCCAACTTTGCTCTACTATTTTTTTATGTTCCATACCCAGCCTCACCAAGGATTTTCTGTCATATACTTTAAGCTATGGTTCCACTTTCTGCGGATCCCCCAGCCCTTGCTTCTCTGTTTGTAGAGCTAAAGCATCTTTGAGTTTGCTGAAGCAAATGCATAGAAGACTTTTGGGTCCTCCACTGTCTCTTAAATGTCCCTCTTTTCTGTATTGCACACCACTCACTCTCTGAAAATTTGCAGTAGAGAATCTAATGAAGACATTAGTCTAGAGACATGATGACCTGCAGAACCTCCTCACATAATGTCACTTTTACTGCCCAAAGTCACAGTGACTGGGTTGCGGACCTTTTGCCATACTGATACATAGTACAGTCATTGTCAGAAGCTCAGGCTCCAGTTAAAGCCTTTTGCTAGTAGGAAATAACAGTATTCCTGTACCGTTACAAATTCTTATGTGCCATAAACTGTACCTAGCCAAACTCTGCCTTCCCCCTTGACTTCAATGGGAGCAATTAGGCGAACGCTAATTATCTTTGGAAACCTCTCAGGGCAGTTTTTGGTACAAAGCACTGGCCCTTCTGGGCATATTCTTGTGACCATTTTCCTTTTAGACCTTGAGCTTAGTGTCATGAAAACAGCAGTCAAGAATCTTTGTGACATCCATGTTTCTCTTTTAGCACTCAAAGACTAGAGTCTACTTCAGAAATAAGCTCAGAAATAAGCTTTTACTACTACCATTACTCTGTCCGTCACAGGTTATGGTCAAAAAAGGAAAGCTGAAGGCACAAATGGGGCTGCTGCATGCAGTAGAGCAGGCTATGGGTTTGAAAGACTGAGGAATAGACAAGTTCTGCACTGAAGGAAGTCATTTGAAAAATCACGGCAAATTTGCCAGCACTGAGACATGAAAAAAAAAAAACAACTCTGAAACAAACAACTAAAAAACATGACGGGTGTACTGTGTGTTCACAGTAAGATTTGCTGCGAGTTAAGCCTTCCCTGTGACCATATACCACAGACGACAACTCCTTACCTTGCAGGAATGACCAGGTTTAGCCCTTTTTTTAAACTTAAAAAAAAAAATCTCCTTCAATACAGCACAATTTCTGTTTATCAGAAATGTCATTACCTTTCACAGAAGTAGACTGAAGTTCCTCATCACTTTTTTTTATTCTTGCAAGGCTCTTTTTTCCTCTAGGCTATTCACCATAGCTACAGATATTCTCAGAAATGCTCCTTGTGGGAAAACCTTCACAGCTGAGGAGAATAACAGCAGAAAACACAGTGTGTGAGCAGGATTGTTGGAGTACACAGCGCTTTCAAAAACTTACCACCGAAGACAGTTTGCACAGGCACATAAGAACTAGCTCAGATTGAGAGCTATTAAGTACTTAACAATTGGAATTGTTTATTCCTCTCCTTTAGTATTATCCTGTATTCTTCATTTAGATTCACTGTAGATTTTCTTGTTCTTTTTATGTAAAGGGACATCCTAATTTGTTTGAACTTTGTACTCATGAAGAGAAGAAAGAATAAAACCGACAGCCCTGAAGTTTAATTTTACTGGTAGGAGAGCAGCAAAAGCAGAGTAGTTCCACAAGGGATAACGAGCCAGGAACCAAAAGTGACCACAACACTGGAAGCACCCTAACTCACCAGGGCACATTTCCAGAGGGTTTG
Source organism: Stercorarius parasiticus (assembly GCA_013396915.1). Taxonomy (NCBI): domain Eukaryota; kingdom Metazoa; phylum Chordata; class Aves; order Charadriiformes; family Stercorariidae; genus Stercorarius; species Stercorarius parasiticus. The sequence goes on along the minus strand of VWZL01001479.1, from coordinate 379,029 downwards.
AACATGGCAGGCAGCACGGTGGTAATAATTCACAGTCCATTCACAGTCCTAGACAAGGAAAGATAATGAACCAGGTCCAGGGTCCAACCCAGGGACCCATGCAGGAGATGAGGCCAGAGACAGGGCTGGAGATAATGCTGCAATATAGGTCCAATATCCATCCAAGAGAAAGGTCCAGGGACAAGCTAGCTAAAATACTGGCCTAAGATCCATCAAGGAAGCAAGGCCAGAGACAGGACTGAAGGCCCAAGCCAGGGCTTAAATGGAGCTCCTGGGATCATAGGAAGAAGGCATAATTGGAGGCTCCAGGTGAGGCTGATCAGGGACATTAAGGACTATTAGTGCCCTCACATCCCAGCCATATTCAATGGCTCAATGTCAGGTTATCACTGGTGCTAATACTCAGTATCTTTCCCAGCAACTTAAATGATGGCACAAGATGCACCCTCAGCAAATCTATTCAGAGCAGTTAAGGTGTAGTGGTCCCTCAGGGCAACAATATTACTCCAGTGTGAGGTTGTGAACATCTGCTTGCACAGTGCTGTGTCTGGAGCACACACTTTACTTACCCTGGCAGTTGAGCTGCCTGCACTTAAGGCCAGCCTTCTGAGAAGAGAGAGCTGTTTGAGAAGCCTTGGTGATCCTTGGAGCTCAGCTGCAAGGAGTTTCAGCAGAGGCTCCCCTCCCTGCCCCATCTCAAGGCTCCTGCCCCTGCCTGCCTTGCTGTTGTGCTCACTACCATCTTTTTCTCTCTTATGGGGAAGGAGCAGCCCCTGCTCCAAGGACACATTGCTCCTCGTGGGCAGGAATCTCAGTCTATCATGAGCACGTCCTGGGACCAACTCAAGAACAACTCAATTCTTGGCTGTTCTACTGAGTTTCCCAGTAAGTGGCATAGACATTGTGCCATGGGATCTGTAAAGTGTTGCACTGGAATATATATAGCTCTCACAGATTATGGCTAAATTTCAGAGCATAGCCATGCTACCCATCTTCAGGATTCAAGTAGGCCTTGGCCCTGTAAGGGATGAGACGTAAGTGGGCACCATACCCCCTTCCCTTTCTGTATTCGTGATTTACAGAGGCAGACAGGCAGAAGGGAGCTGTGTGATGCCCTCCACCATGTCTCTCATCTGTGTGGCAAGCAGAACAGCACCCCAGCAAATACCATGGCACGTACCCGCTCCACAGCTGAGGTATGGCCACTGAGGCAACTCACTGTGAATGCCCAAAGCTAACTCAGTTAGTAAAATGTCCAAACAACTACCTAGAGGAAAGGCTCCATACATAGTTGAAGCTAAAATATATGCTGCACAAGACAGAAAGGGATGTGGGGAGCCTTCCCATGATGCATAGGGTAGCACTAATTGGAAAAGGAAACACAGCTCTCTTGCTCCTCTGGAACATTTGCCTGAGAGAGTAAGGAGGCCAGTGGCTGCACTATATTCAGAACAAATAAATTCATACAGCTTCTACTATAAACAATAATCTGATGTAACACAAAAGGTCACTGAGCACTGCCTTGGACAATCCCAACAAAGGGCACTACATAGCTTATTTCTTTCGCACTGATTCTCTCAGAAAAGTAATGTATTAGTGACTTTCTATACTTGATTTATTTGAAGCGCCTTCAGCTTTGTTATCAAAGATCAACCTTTGTAAAACTTCATCAATTTATTCTTGGGATTAAGCAGTCTTTCAAATTAATTAGGTAGCACAACAAATGCTTGTGGAATCTGAATGCCCTGAAGGACATGAAAGGAATGTCAAATGGGTTTGGACAGACTATTAAGATCAAGTCATTTGGGAGTGAACTGGAGATTTAAAAGTCTCCACTCTAACTTCTGCAGCATATTAGTGCTTTCATGCAAGAAGGCTCACTTTACCTTCCCCTCATTCCTTCCCTTGCAATCAAAGTGTGCTCAGTTTCAAGCGACTGAAGCCATTATCTCACACAGATATCACAAGTGGAAGTTCTCTGATGATTTTAGAGCCTCAGATTTAAGGCTTGCTTGCAGTTGTGGAAGTAAATTAGGCAGAACTGCGAAACAAACTGCTTCACCCCCCATACACTCACACTCCATTCATCATCTCTTTCTGGCCAGAGCTGGAGATACTTGCTGGTACACAAGGATAAGGCAGTTCCATTCCAAAAAAACCCCTCTGTTTTCAGCATTTGACAAGAGGCAATGGCCAGCTAGGGTGAATCCCAGCACAGCAACAAGTGGTCTCATCTAAGGCACCTCATTCTACCCTGGTAGTGTTTGAAGACCACGGACATATCATCGAGGGACTGGTTTTCACTGCGAGGGAGAGGATATATAAGCCAGGTGCAGACCTGCTCAGAAGACTCATTTGAGCTTGATTTTTATCTCTTCCTACCTAAATCATTGTTTGGCTCAACCTCTGCTGGGCACTTGAGAATTCACACCAAAAAAGGGACATACGCACCCAGATTTCTTTGCCCCTGCAGCTCAGCCGGTCCACTGGATGGAATCCCTTGCTCTGTAATTTGTGTGGCAGATGGAGAGACTTTTAGCTTTACAGGCCTGCAGTCTCGTTTGAGCTGATGGGAACGGGAGAAAGCCAGTGGGTATTCTCCCATTCTGTTCCAAGACTTGCAACGGAAGAAGGAGACTTTGCAGGTCTCATTACATCTACATTAGGTTTCATACATCTACAAAGCTTATTTTTCAGCAGGAAAAGCCCAGGATTCAGATGCTCAACATAAGCAATTTCTTTGCCTGGAATACCTCCTCTCCCTACACCAGCCAATACCACAATATTTTAGACAATATTTTGGCACACCACCTTTTCTGCAAGCAGATATAAGTTATTGAGAACAGAGACCCTTTTCAAGAGATGGTTTCCATCTCATCTAAGAAATTACATGGCTGTCTCAGCTAAAAGTAGACTGATGTTAATATTAGCCGTTAACGTGTCAGCAAACATCGCAATACCACTGCTCAGTGCCCTGTAAGAGAATGTCAAAGAAAGTGAAAAGGACAGCATTCATTTCGTGCCTGAGATGGGGGATTTGAGAGATGCATCAGAATAGGTAGAGATTTCAGCCCAGATAATTAGTTCCAGTGTTGCAAAGGTAGACTTCTGGCTGTAATAGATACAAATGCTCTAGAAACAAGCCTTTCCACAGCCAGATTTTTCTGCTTGTTGCTCAGAGGTAGATAGGACAAGAAAACAGCTGAAAGTTAGGAGGGGATTTTCAGATTTTACAGAAGCTCAAATCAGGTGCCTGAGCCCATGGGTTTCTGTTTATCTTTTCTGTGCATTCAAATACAGAGTACAAATAAGGGAGTGAGAAAGCATTCATCTTCCCTTGACAGCCAATTACATTTCTTGGTAAATACTCAGTAAAGTAAATCCATGAATATGGTCTGCCTAAAAGACCACAAGGGACTGTTTTAGGTAAGTGTGGTGGATTAACTTTGGTTGGCTGCCAAGTGCCCACCAAGCCACTCTCTCACTGCCCTTCCTTAGCATGACAGGGGCAGAAAGTAAGATGAAAAAGCTCATGGGTTGAAATAAGGACAGTGAGATTACTCATCTATGACTGTCACGGGCAAAACAGACTTGGCTTGGGGAAGATTAATTTAATTTGTTGCCAATTAAAAATAGAGTAGGATAGTGAGAAACAAACACCAAAGAAATCAAAACTAAAGCCACCACACCTTCCTCCCACCCCTGTCTTCCCAGGCTCAACTTCACTCCTGACTTAGAATCATAGAACAGAATCATAGAATCATAGAATTTTGGGTCGGAAGGGATCTTTAAGGGTCATCTAGTCTAACCCCTCTGCAATAAGCAGGGACATCTTCAACGAGATCAGGTTGTTCAGAACTCTGTCCAACCTGACCTTGAATGTCTCCAGGGATGGCGCATCTACCACCTCACTGGGCAACCTGTGCCAGTGTTTCACCACCCTCATTGTAAAAAATTTCTTCCTTCTATCTAGTCTAAATCTACCACCTTTTAGTTTAAAACCATTACCCCTTGTCCTATCGCAACGGGCCCTGCTGAAAAGTTTGTCCCCATCTTTCTTGTAGGCCCCCTTTAAGTAGTGAAAGGCCGCAATAAGGTCTCCCTGGAGCCTTCTCTTCTCCAGGCTAAACAATCCCAAATCTCTCAGCCTGTGCTCACAGGAGAGGTGTTCCAGCCCTCTGATAATTTTTAGGGCCCTCCTCCAGACCTGCTCCAACAGGTCCATGTCTTTCCTGTGCTGAGGGCTCCAGAGCTGAACACAGTACTCCAGGTGGGGTCTCTCCAAAGCAGAGTAGAGGGGGAGAATCACCTTCCTTGACTTGCTGGACATACTTCTTTTGATGCAGCCCACGACACGCTTGGCCTTATAGGCTGTGATTTCACATTGCCAGCTCATGTCCAGCTTTTCATCCACCAGTACCCCCAAGTCCTTCTCCGCAGGGCTGCTCTCAATCCCTTCATCCCCAGCCTGTATTGATACCAGGGGTTGTCCTGACCCAGATGCAGCACCCGGCACTTGGCCTTGATGAACCTCATGATANAAAGCAGAGTAGAGGGGGAGAATCACCTTCCTTGACTTGCTGGACATACTTCTTTTGATGCAGCCCACGACACGCTTGGCCTTATAGGCTGTGATTTCACATTGCCAGCTCATGTCCAGCTTTTCATCCACCAGTACCCCCAAGTCCTTCTCCGCAGGGCTGCTCTCAATCCCTTCATCCCCAGCCTGTATTGATACCAGGGGTTGTCCTGACCCAGATGCAGCACCCGGCACTTGGCCTTGATGAACCTCATGATATTCACACAGGTCCACTTCTCAAGCTTGTCCAGGTCAAGGGCAGGACTTGCCCTTGGTGAAGCCATGATGGCTGTCTCGAATCACCTCCCTGTCCTCCATGTGCCTTAGCATAGCTTTGAGGAGGATCTGTTCCATGATCTCCCCAGGCACAGACGTAAGGCTGACAGGCCAGTACTTCCCAGGGACCTCCTTTCTACTTTCTATCCTTTTTAAAAATGGGTGCAATGTTTCCCTTTTTCCAGACACCAGGGACTTCACCTTACTGACATGACATTTCAAATGTCACAGAGAGTAGCTTGGCAACTACATCAGCCAATTGCCTCAGGACTCTAGGATGCATCTCATCAGGTCCCATAGACTTCTCTATGTTCATGTTCCTCAGGTAGTCACGAACCTGATCTTCTCTTACAGTGGGAGGGACTTTGCTCCCTCAGTCCCTGCCTTGTGGTTTATCCACTCAAGAGGTGTGGGAAGAGAGGTTGCCAGAAAAGACTGAGGCAAAAATGTTGCTGAGTACCTCAGCCTTCTCCTTGTCCGTTGTTATCAGTTTGCTGACTTTGCTCTTCAGGAGAGTATGCTTTCTTTGACCTTCTTTTTCTGACTGACATACCTGTAGAAGCCCTTATTATTCATTGTGTCCCTTGCCAAGTGCAGCTCCAGCTGCACCTTGGTCTTCCTGACCCCATGACTACACAACTGGGTAGCATCCCTATAGTCTTCCCAGGATCCCTGTCCTTGCTTCCACTTCCACTCTACCTCGTCCCTCTGCATTGAGCAGCAGCAGAGGGATGGGGAATGGGGTTGTAGTCAGTTTGTAATGCTTTGTCTCTGCCACCCTTTCCTCTTCACACTGTTCCCCTGCTCCAGCATGGGATTGCTCCCAGAAGATACAGTCCTTCACTAACTGCTCCAATGTCGGTCCTTTCCATGCAGTACAGTCCTTCTGAAACAGAGTATTCCAGCATGGGTCCCCCATGGGCCACAGATCCTGCCAGAAAACCTGCTTCTGTGTGGGCTCCTCTCCACGGGCTGCAGTTTCTGCCAGGAGACTGCTCCAGCATGGGTTCTCCATGGGCTGCAGCTTCCTTCAGGGCACATCCACCTGCTCTGTGGGCTGCAGAGGGACAATCATCTGCTTCACCATGGTCTTCTTCATGGGTTGCAGGGAAATTTCTGCTCTGGTGCCTGGACCACCTTTTCCTTCTCCTCCTTCTCTGACCTTGGTGCTGCGGGGCTGTTTCTCTTCCATTTTTCTCACTCATCTCTCACAGCTGCTGCACAATGTGTTTTACCCTTTCTTAAATATATTATCACAGAGGTGCTACCAATGTTGCTGATGGGGTCAGCTTTGGCCAGCAGCAGGTCCATTTTAGGGCCAGCTGGAACTGGCTCTGTCTGACATGGGGGCAGCCCCTGGTCTTTCTCACAGAAGAAACCCCTGTAGCCACCCTGCTACCAAAACCTTGCCACATAAATGCAGTATAATAAGGTAGATGACAGTGGAGGTAAGAAGACATAGCCAAAATAGGGTACATAGGATCATATTTATATGGCTTGTCTACAGCAGAAAAAAATGCGTGCAAATTGACTCGTGCTTTTCTTTAAAAATGGTAGAACTGACTGAATATCAGAGTGGTAAAGTCCAAGAGAAAAGGATGTTCATTAACGCAAACATCCAAATCAACTTGTAGCAGCATGAAATATTCATATGAATTGACAGAGCCAAAGAAGGGGAAGTATTTATCAGTCTATAGGTAGGGCAACAATTTTATATGACTGAGACAGCTATGAAAGAAAACCACATTAGCACAGTGGTGGGGCACTGCAAATCAAACATTCCAAGCAGAGACTGGAATCACTGTCTAGGCAAACCATTAGGAAAGCTTTTGGTTGCTTGGGAGAATGCCTCAGTAAAACATACATGAATTATTCAGTCATGTCCTTATATTGTTAATGCTGTGAAAGTAAATACAAACACACACACAAAGAAAGAAACCACAATATTCTTGTTACTTACTTCAAGTCATTTTCAATACACTAGTAAAGTGAATTACTCTGTTAAAGAAACACCACCCCACCCCACACCTATAACCCCTCCTCCCCCCGCCAAAAAAGTCCAATGAAAAAACCAACAGTACAAATCAGGACTCTCAATTGAAAACCAGGTGATATAGGTGCTGCAAGCAGACTGTAATACCAAATTCACCCACTCATCTACAGAACACTCTTGGCTGGTCACATTACCACATTTCTAATTGCCTTCAACCTTTGTCTAGCATATCTATTTACTGTAAATCTTCAGAGAAGGTGTTATTTCTGAAAAAAGTGTTGACTTGGGAAGTAATACATCCAAGAACCATGTACATGCCTCATGAGAACTTCTCTTTCTTGGAAGGACACAATTCACAGATAGTTTTTCATAGCAACAGACATACTTGATAGAAACAAATCAAGTCCAAATATCAGGTGTGATGGGCACCACAATCTGCTATGTGCCTAACTAAGGCTTAGTATAATTCCTGCTGAGATCAATGGAAAGAATCAAGGGAAATTATTGACAGCCGTGACTGTATTCTGTATAAATTCTCATTAACATTCCCCCATTTCTAAATACAGCGGGAACAGACACTTCGTCAGGTTTGGAGGAGGATAGTCAAAAATGCAGAAGTTAAGGGTCCAACTTTGACTCAAAGGGAGTGAGGTTAGAATGCTCATGTGCTTTTGCAAGCCTCTTCCTAGCCAAATACTTATATTTTTCCATTATGCAATTCTTTATGTAATAAAGCCAATAAATATAATTTTCTACAAAGACAAATAAAACCCAGACTCTTAAATGTATCCTGGGGCATTTGTGACTCTCTAACTATATCTCAGCATCCCTTGCAGCAGGTCTGGAGTGTGCTTTTGCATGCCAAGTAAATCCCACGTTGCCCTTGGCTACTTGAGTAGAATGGGCCATGGCATCTACAGCTATACAAGACCAGAGGTGGCATGGCCAGCTCGTTCCCTTCAAACTACTTGGACAAAAAGAACTATGCAACGCATGAATGTCATCCCAAACATACTTTCAGGCCATGCTAAACTGAGCACATTTGCAGCTCAGGCTGGTGACACAGACTTACTGCACTTCCATGCTGTTGTTACATTTACCCAACTAACAAAAGTAGGATGAAAAACAGTACAAACCCGTGTATTGCTAATCACCACGCTAGAGGTAACTCCATTTCCAGGACAGTCAACAATCCCCTCAAAACAAGCACACACACAAAAAATAATCCAGCTAAGTGACCGGAGATTCTTCAGGAAGAACAACATCATAATATAGGGAAGATGTAGCTTAACCACACAAAAGTTCTGGTTTAACAATGTTAGCAACAAATCTTAGAGATAGATGAGTAATGAAATAGTCCTCTACCTTCAACAAAAGCTAAAATATGATGAGCTACCCGATATTCATTCAGTACTCTTAAAAGTTACACAAAGAATAGCTGAATAGCTGCCTTGGGAATTGGGAAGCTTTAATTAATTTTTAGGCTGCTGTATCACTCAAATAAAGTTCAAATGAACAATAAAGGTGGTAAGAGCAAAGCACCTCACCAAAACACAGATTTCTAAAATCTTTGTACTAAAAGTGAGATACCTAGAGAAGAACTGTTTGTTTAAGGGACACAGAATATCAGTCAGAATGCCTTGCCTACATCTCTCATGACCAAAGGTCACCATTTCGCAGCTTGTATGTATCAGTTTTTCACCACTGTAACAGTGTTTGAAATGATAGAAGGAAAATATTCTCTGAAGGCACTACTTGTCTATGGATACTCCAGATTTGAACTATATGGACAAAGGGGTTGAGCTGACTGTTCTTTGACCAAGTGAGCAGTGAACGAGAGAGAAAGAAAGGGATACCACAAAAACAGTCTGAAAAGCAAGCTCCAGAAATAGCCTGGATCAGCACTGAGAAAAGAGCTTTTGGACAAGCCAAGCCAAGTGAGAGGTTTGGAATTGTAAGCAAATACATTGTCTCCATGTTTTCTCTTTTCTTCAAAGAAACAGAACCTTGCATACTCTTGAAAAATGAAGAAAGGGGTACACAGCCTGAGTGAAAAAACTGCAGAATTTGCACACTCAGTTATTGTCATTTCGTCAGTGCCTTGTTGGTGCCTGGTGAAACACGTTGCCTTGTGCAGAAGCTTCTACCCCATCTGCATGTAACACAGGAAAAAAATTTCTACAGATAAGGCAAAGAAGAGGCAGGCAAAAACATACATCAGTGTTAGTGAGCTTGAAACATAGAGTAAACTAGCAAAAGGTAAGCACTATACCAATGGTCATTCTCATACAGTCTGGCTACACAGGGGAAGAAAACATAAATGAGAGAGAAATCTAGTGGAATATTACCCAAAACTTTACAGGGAAAGGGACTAGTGCAAAGCATATGCAGTTTACCAGGAATCACTGCCAAAATGAATTTGCACTCAATCTAGTGGGCGAATGGTGCCAAATAACCCTTCTGCCTACTGTCAGCAGAACGTAGGAAATGTTGAGAGGGCACTGGGGGACAGAAAGGAAGAAAAATGCTACAAGTTCCTTCTGCTTCAGCTAGAATCCTGTTGAAAGCTACAAAATGTGTGTGGCAGATCTACTGCAAAATACAAATCCAGGGATGTAGCTCATTACACAGTGCTTAAAGCATGCATTAGTAGGAAAGAGACATGTAAAGAAAGAACATAAGGAATATATTTTCCTTTTCCCCTTTCTTTTCTGTTTTATATGCTTATTCCAGCACATTCTTCTGTTTCCTTTCTCTGTTCTGCTTCTTTCCAGCACTATTTTCTTTCTAGAGTGTTTCCTCCTTCTTTTTATTTGTTCTTGTGTTCTTTCTGGTTTTGCATTTATCTTGTTTTTCCATGGTTTCTTTTTATTGCCTCTCTCTTCCTGAATTTCTCCCCTCCCCTCTCCCTGCAGTCAAGCCAGCAGCTGGGAAGCTGTGCCAGCATTAGCCTCTGCACTGGGACACCCATTAGGAATGTAATTGACTTGTTTCACACCTTTGCAATCAATTCCCCACACAGCAAAAACCAGCTGGTAAGTCCCAGAGCAGTGCTGCACAGCCTCAGCTACCTGTTAAGGAAAGGAAAAGGTGCCTCAGCACTAGTCTTCCAGTAAAAGCCCTTGAACTGAACGACGATTTGTGAAAGCACAGGCAAAACAGGATAGGATCAGGAAAACACCAGGAAGCCCGGGCTATGTTGGGGAGCCAGGAGAGTTGTGAAGCAGGGCAGGATGCTTTTAATGACTGTGATTGAAGAAAAAATGCAGAGGGAAGAAACCTGTATCTAAAAATCTCGTGGTAACTATGCTGATTTCCTCTAATATGGTTGGAACATGGAGAATAGGTTTGATAGTCTACATTTTTATTAGCAAACCAAACATAGGCTCAAGCACAGTCTCACAGTCATTGATACAGTTTTGCCTCAGGCCAACTAGCAGCCACTCTGACTTCTCAGAAGGGAGCATACAACCAGAGATTGCTCCCAGTACGCAGCACAGATGAAGCCACTGTGTTCAGGAGGAGGAAGACAATTTAGCTGATATGGACGTGACCTGTGCCATACCATTTGCCTTAGAGCCTGAGAAGTAGCCATGGATCGTTTTATTTACTAGTATAAATCACAGAATCACAGAATGGCTGCAGTTGAAAGGGACTTCTGGAAGTTATTTGGTCCAACGCCCCTGCCCAAGCAGGGCCACCTACAGCCAGTTGCCAATGACCGTGTCCAGATGGCTTTTGATTATCTCCAAGGAGGGAGACTCCATGACCATTCTGGGCAATCTATGTCAGGGCTCAGTCACCCCCGCAGCAAAAACAAGTGTTTTCTGATGATCAGGAGGAACCTCCTGTGTTTCAGTTTGTACCCATCGCCTCTGGTCCTATCACTGGGCACTACTGAAAAGAGTCTGGCTCCATCCTCTGTGCGCCCTCCCTTCAGGTATTTATATACATCAATAAGATCCCATCGAGCCATCTCTTCTCCAGGCTGAACCATCCCAGCTCTCTCAGCCTTTCTTCATAGGAGAGATGCTCTGGTCCCCTGTTGTCTTAGTGGCCTTTCACTGGACTCTCTCCAGTATGCCCATGTCTCTCTTGTACTGGAGAGACCATAACTGGACACAGCACTCCAGGTATGGCCTCACCGGTGATGACCAGAGGGGAAGGATCACCTCCCCTGACCTGTTGGCAATATTTTGTCTAGTGCAGCCCAGGATAACATCCACCTTCTTTGCAGGAAGGGCACATAGCTGGCTCATGTTCAATGCAATGTCCATCAGGACCCCCAGGTCCTTTTCTGCCAAGCTGCTTTCCAGCTTGGACTCCAACAGCAGGTAATGGTGCATGGATATATATAGCAGAAAGATTTAAATTTATTCATTCCTTAGTCCACCCAGTGGGCACTAGGGACAAGATTGCACCAGGCTGGCCTTGTGCCCTACCCAGTCCTCCAAGGCTATGCTACTACCCACCATCCTCAGCCCTTGTGCTACATTGCAGAGCATGTAAAACAGATCCTAAGTTTTATGTTCAGAAGCACGATTGTGAGTGCTTCTCACAGCTGCCATATCCACACACTCTGAAGAAAACAATGAACAGCAAGGCCACAGAAGCATCCCATCATGCCCAGAGAGGACTCAGAGTCAGGTGCTTTCTGACGTGCATACAGACATAGATGACAGATGGGAGAGTTAGAGGAAGACAAAGGAAGCCAGCAGTCCTGTCCCCTCACCGGGTAGCAGCCCCTCTGCATTGATGTGCAATTCTGGGCATGTTTATTTGGATTCCTCAGGCTCTTTATTCCATTTAATCTCAGAATGAAACTGATGGCTTGAGGAATTATTTTTTTCCCTAAGTAGAAATAAAGCATCAGAAAGCAAACCTGAATTTTTTCAGAGCCCATAAACAAGTTATTTTATGTGTTTCTTTACTGGGAATAGAGCCAAGACCCAGTGATAAAAGTTCAATTTTAAAATGCACTCAACTGTTTGCTACTTTAAAAGCTGATTTAAGGCAGTTAGTGTTAGGAGCTGTTAACTAATGGAAAACTGTACCACTATACAGTTCTCTGTCAAGGCAGACATTTCTTTCATTGTTCTTTAATGCTTTTATTATATGAACCTTTATAAACTATTAGAGGTTATTGTTTCTTCCAGTTTATTCCTCACTGAGAATATTCAAGAATTTTTTTCTCCTTCCAGGGCCTATACAGAAACAAAAGGGAAGCCAGGATGGTGATGGGGGAGATCACCTAGGACAAATTCACTTGTAGAGGATCAGAAATGGACCCAAAGAAGGAACCTTCCAAATTCTTGTTCAGAATTCAGGGAGAGTTCTGTCTGAATCTGTTTCAGTGAGAGATAAACAACCTTTGTAATACTACAGGCCACTAATCAAACTCTTCAGCCAGCAAAGATCCTCAAGGCCAAGGCTCAGCAAATTCATGTGAGGGGAACTCCAGGAGCAGTTTTTCACCAGTATACAACCCTGGTGTCCTTGGAAACCATTTTGCAGTCGGCTGGGCCAGCAGAGGTGTGCAAGCGAGGACCAAAGACAGTATAATGGCACTGGCTCCTGCAGGCACCCCAACCCATTACCTTCTGAAGAAGGGGGTAAAGTTTTTCAGCAGTCCTCACACCAATGCAGTGTTGCCACCACTCAGCTGACATGGCTGCACTTCAGCTGCCCCTGATGTCCCAGCCTTAGGATATGACACTATACCTATGTGCTAAGACTGGAAAATACAGAAGCATTTTTTCCTAGGAAATTCCAGAATATCGAAGAGAAAAAAAAATCATTCAGAATCAGAATGGAAGTCAGAATTTCCTGGGAAACAGAAGCAGCTATGCCAAAACATGCTGCTAAGATGACAACTTTGAAAGCAGAATGTGTAGAATACTAAAACACAAAACCCAGAGGGAAATAAAAAGAAAAGATAGTTGAAGCTAAACACTTTGAAGTTTCTGACTCAGAAGAAGACGACAATAAATTTAGAGTGATAAAAAGTGGATGATATCATACTGCATGCAGCATAAGCAGAAGAGATCTCTTCCTGTGTTCTGGTCTTGCATCTGCAGTCAGGGAGCCAAAACTAGTGTAGGAACGATGGGGAGCAGGTAATCAAGTACATAGACCCCACTGTGGCAACCAGCCTTTCTCCTTTAAGACCGATGTCACAACAAAAAAGCACTGAAAACTAACCTTCTCCTCATTCCAATAGGTGTCGGATCAGTTGATAGATACGGAAACCAGCATCTGGCTTATTTGCATGCCTTTATACTTAGAGTACGGAATATCAAACATACAGTGTAGCTTATGAAGAAAACATGATAAGTAATAGTTTTATGTTCTCCATTTTATGTATACTACATTTCAAAAATGCTTTTGTATCTTTCTTTGGTACAGTATAGTACACAGTAACTAAAGTATACTTACTACATAATGGAATTAATTATACCCAGAATGATTTCAGGAACAGAGCTCATTCAGTGTTCCAGAAACAGTGATAGCAGGATTAGTACTACAGTAAATTACACTCTTATTTGGTAAACTGGGATAATCCTATAATGCAAAACCCAGGAATGTCCTGATACAGAACTACAGTCCGCCAAAAGAAAGACTTGGGCTTTGGCTTAAAATTAGTAGAAGAGTTTTATGTTCTATCTACTACCCGTAGGTACTAATTTGAAGTAGATCTGGTGTCAAGTTTTGGATATACAATAATTGCATTCATGTAACAACTCTGATATTTTTTAAAATTACAATTTTAAAATTAGAATTGTACAGCAAGAAAGATACTGACTTATCTGCCCCAGACCGGTAGATAATCTTCCCAAAATGGAGCCAGGGTTGGTACCTGGCTACTTGTCAAATAGAGAAATGGAAAGAAACAGAAAGGAACAGGATACATTTAGTACATAGAACTAAGCAAAAATCCAGAATCAGACAACATTACAACCACTGCGTTGTTCTGTGTCAGAACAAAGGTCCACCCAGTCCAGTACTCCGTATCTAATAATATTGTATCTGTGACACAAGAAAGAACAGGGCAAACACGTTCATGCTATGTTTCACAGCCTTAAATAACTGGGGAACTAGGGATTTCCAAAGTCAGAGTGGAGGCTTTGTATTTAATAGACCTGGGCAGATAGTTCTTCTGCAAACTTCTCCATTTGCTCTTCAAATCCAAGTAAACTCTGAGCATCCATTACATCCTGCAGCAACAAGTTCCATAGTGTAGCTACATGTCATGATGGTAAAGAGCCAGTTTGGTTTTAGGATTTCAAACAGGCAGTGTGATACTTTCATCCATGTCTTGAATTTTTATAGTGGAAAAAACAGTTTGTTCTCTAGCTATTCTTTCCAGAACACTATTGATTTTGTAGATCTCTAGCTACAGATTCCCGGAATTCTGGGAAGAACTATGCTGTGATCCACCTGCTTGAAGAGCTGGCTAAGTACCCTGATAAAAAACGCTGCTGAGGATTAGACAAATTGGTTTCTGTTCCAGATTACACTTACAATGATGGTAAACTAGCTTTACTTTATTGAATCCTGTTTTCTTCTTTATCTCATGATAGTTACTGCCAGTTCATCTTCCACTACTTTTGAATGGCTCAATAACATTTCAATGTTATTGAATGTTATTTCAATAAGTGTTGGCAGACAGTGTGCCAGCCTGATTCAACCTCTTTCTGAAAATCTCTCCTACAGAGCAGCATGATGCAGATATATGTAAGGTAGATCCACTTTTCCAAGAAAACACTTGGCTTTCAAAATTACTCAGAAATTGTCCCATTGTGGTCTGCAATCTACAGCACAGTAGAGTATTAATGTTGAAATGAGGCAAAATAACAATATACATAGACTAGCATGTGAGGACAGTCAGCCCTGTAATAAATATAGTCATGCCTTTCAATGGCAGCAAATGTGTTGTTTTTTCATTTCTCCAGTCATTTCTCCAAGGTGGAGAAATAAAACAAACAGCAATGAGGTAGAAACTGCCCCAGTGGAAGTTTTGTCAGGAGCTCTGTTTCTAACTTGTGCCTTGTTTTAAGAGATTGAAACAATCCTCCATCTTTCTGCTAAAACTTGGTTTTCAATGGAGGTCTTTAGACTAACATGGTCACCACTATCACAAGGGCAGAGAAGTGGTGGCGAAAAAGGAAAGGCTCAAGTATTTGCAGTTTTGGCTAAAGGTAGAGTTTGAGTTAACAAGGTTTTTTTCTTTTTCTCCAGCTCTTTTCTTGCTCTTAAGAGATTTGTTTTCACTATCAATAGATTTGTTTTCATTTTCTGATCCATTTTAAATATTTTTTAAAAAATTGTCCTTTGTCTGCTTATTGATTGTTTTTTGTTTAGTCTCATACAAGCTAACTTGTTCAGAACGTGAACTCCATGTATTATTCAGGTGTCTGTTCAATTCCTGACCTCTGAAGTAACATAGACTGTCTTCATAGTCTTGCTGTGAGCTCCCTAGACCATTCATTACCTGTCCTCCATGTGTTTTTACAGAACTTAACAAAATAGCACTGTGATCTCAGTAAGGTGTCTCGTAACTATCCCCATAATACTATCATCATTTTATTGGGCAAATAAACTAAACCATCAGCGTTCAAACAAAACCAGAGTTCATTCCCCTCATCAAAAAGGCCCAGCTATGAATGCCTTTCTATGTGATTCCCAACTTCTACACCTTCATCACCTCATTTTATTTCAAATGAAGTCCTGTGTGTGCATGTGTAAGTTCTTGCTAACAAATATATTGGTTCCACATTCAACCCTAAAACATGTAACAGGACCGTAAGATTCAGAAGCATTTTATTACTGGCTAAGAAAGGGAGGTCTCCTCTGTACGACACTGATTTTTTTGCTGAATACCCCAATTCTTAATATCTTTATTAAAAAACCAAACAAAAAAAAAGAAAAAAAAAACAACAGAGATGCTTTCTTAATTATCTAACTAGATACCAATTTATAACTTCTCAAGAAAAGAAAGACTAGAAGCGTGTGTCAGCAGATTTAAAACAATCAGAAACCTGTGAAAAGGACAGGTCTGCATTTTGTCTAATCCTGACTTTTATCTTGATAGTGAATGAATTGAAAAGCAAACAAGAATTGAATACAACAGGCAAAGCCTGGTACTTTAGATCAGAAGCGATAAGCTAAGCAGCTTCCCTCATAAAATGAGATTGAGAAAGCAAGTTCCACTTACCTCTCATTACAGGTAAATGGGAATGCACTCCCATTTCTGCACAAGAGCAGTCCTGTGAAAATTGCCCACAAATCGCAGCCATTAGAGAACATCAGATGCCTCCTTCCCATTGTCATTCACTTGTCTGGTACCCAAATGGCATCTTCTCACCTACCAATGAAATGAAACATAAATTTTCAAGTTACCATTAATTTCACTTGCAAAAAAAGAGGGAAGAATATTACTGAGTTGAAACACAAACTAGAAAGATTTATTTTGTCCCTGAAAACTTCTTTACATAGACAGATTTATTAAACTAGGCTAGGGAAAGATCTGCATTCATATGAAAACAGGAAGGATACAAATCTTTCTTTACATTTCAATGGTAGATGAAAAGTGCACAAAGATATAATCAAACTTTTTAAAATTAATCTTTCTATTTGGGTAAGAGACTGGAGTCTAATGAGGAGTTTTGGTGATTTGTGTGAATGATCCTCCCTTGCTTTGGAGCAAAAATATGCAACCACAAACCAGATTTACATGAGTTTAACATACTTTATCACAGATCAGTCACTGAGTTCTCTCTAAAAACACTTTTCAAGGCATCAGCTGATTTGCCTATGTGGATATTCATGCCATATGATTGCTGAATCGGTTTCTCTGAATCTGTAGTAAAGACAACTGATGATTATCTATTAGTTGGGAGAACTGCCTCATGCTCTTGTGAAAAGCACTGCATTATCAGCAAATTATAGGAAGGACAAAGTCCCTCTACAGAGGTAGAGATACAAATATTTTTTGTAATTTTCATTTTAATAAATTGTTGATTCACTCCAGTAAGCTTAACGCTGTGCTCTCAAGCAATAATCTGTTCATGATCAGACTGTGTGACTGTTTGGGCAAACTGCTGAAACTCAGGGATACTTCTGATGTATAAAACATGATTGTATACTTACATAAATGTAATTATTATATAAATATAGCTATTATGTAAATATAACTTTTATATAAATACTATATGTTCTATAACTATATCCTTAAAAAATAACAGCTGGAAAACTCAAAAACTCATACCTTTCCAATCTCATCTCTCAGATGAAGTTAGAGGAGGTAGAAACCACACCCTAGCAGTCTTGAAAAGTCTCAGATTACTAAATTGCTCAAGGAACAACATCCAGGTACTACAGAGAATTCTAATACCTGACGCAAAAGCTAAAAATAATGTATTTTAAAGAGTGTATAAATGTGCACATAAAATCATAAAAATAATTTTAATTAGATCTAAACTTCTATCCGTGTTTTTCTTTATGTGTAAAGTCAGCCTTTCGTGGTCATAACCTCAAGTTCATACTTGGAGAGAACCCTCTCTCTATCTCCACATACTTTACATGAATCATGAAGTACCAATTTCACCCAAATTAATATAGAAGCAATACAGTCACATAGTCCCAGGTTTGTGTGTGGCATTGGTTCCCTTTCTGTATACCCATGCCCCTGTATCAACCTTCACAAATGTCATCTCATATTGAGAAGATGGTAGCTCCTCAATCTTAAAGACTGCCACACGCGCCCTGTAACTCTTGTAATGAGGAATATCATTGCACTGCAGCACAGTACACTCATTCAGATTAACAACAAGGAACAAATTGCCTTGAAATTCTACTAGTATGGACTTCGTATGACTAGTATAGACTTCATATAGGCATCCATCCGAGTGCAAATCACAGTGCTCGGCTTTGGCTGAAATATGCAGCAAGCTTAGAAATCGTAAGTAACAAAAATACATAAATGATAAAGAAAAGACAGAAGAGTGAGAAAATTAGCATGAATGAAGATAAGAGCCATACAGGAGGAAAAGGGTAAAATAAAATCTTTCTTGGCTGCATTTCCACAGTAATGTTCTACCTTTAGTTTAAACAAGACATTTCTCCACTGCATTTCTATAGTAGTATTATATCTTCAGTTTAAAGACGATTTCTACAGAGCTCAATAGTCATATAAATGATCTGCTGCTAATCGCTTATTGCCTAGCAATAACAATTGCATGCAACTTGTTAGAAATTCAATGGCATCTAATAATGGGATTCTATTCTGTACAGTTTTCACTGGTTGTTTATTCATTGTATGTGTTAAGTTTGTTCTGTTTTTTTCTTTTTCCATGAAATGTGAGTATATTTTCATTCCATTCAGCCAAGTGATTTGAACAATCACAATCTGGCCAGAGCGGTACTAGTATGAAGACTTTCAAAAGCGATTTAAGCAATTGCTGCAATGCAGTGCAGATAAAATTGCATGTGAATTAGGTTTTATGAGGCCATAACAGTATTTAGAGACTTCGATGCATTCATCAAGAACTATATGAGCAAATCGTAAATCAACTGTATAGTTACAAATCCCCAGGGGGGGAGCATCTCCCTCATGTGACCATTTGCACACTGCCTATATTATGTTCCATGGATCCACATTTGTTAAAAGTCTTTTTCCTTTCTTCTTCTGAAGTGACACCAAGCTGGCTTGCTTTGAAAAGTTATGTGCAAAAGAAACCATTCTCACACTAGCTGTGATTTGGACACAGTTAGAGCTCACAGAAAAAATAATGACTATACTGTATAGATAATTACTTCACACCTACAAAGTTACTTACTTCCCACTGAAGAATGCTGTTCTGTCAAAAATTAATTTAAAGAGTGACATTTCTGGAAACATTGATTTTAATTACAGCACATCAGATCTAGGATGGAATCTGGAGTGGGATGAAGTAACTTGGCAGCTAGGTAATTCAGTGAGAACGGATAGAAAGTAGGTTCCAGTCCCTGTTGTACTTGATTTGAAGCACAGGCTGAAAAACACAGGTCTCTCAAATCTCAGGGAGATGAACAAATCATGGCTTTGTTCACTGTTCTTATAATTCAGAATACTCACTCTCCTAGGATAATTAGCTTCTCTCCATTTATATGCCTTGGCTTCATTTCTTGCTAAACATTTTTTTTTTTACCTTTCCCATGAAATGGAATTACTGCGGTTTTCTGGTCTGTGCTGGATAAATTTTTTTAAACTTGGCTTCTAAACAGTTAATGACATCAACAATCTGTGAAGAATAAGAGCCAACATTCAGCTGTTGTAAATCAATACTGCTGCAACAGTTTCACTGGATGTCCACTGATTCATAGCAGCTGATCTGACAAATGTATCTCAGTCAGAGAATAGAGAAGACAATGTAGGATCTTAACACAGCAAGAAGTAATAAAGTTACATTGTGACAAAGCCTAGTAAAAAAAGATATCTTGGGAAATGGTTGGGCAAACACTATAAACCTCCTCTGCTTATTAAATAGAATGAGACAGCTATATCTAGGATTGGAACATCATGCAATATTTATTCCTTCCTTTAATAAACATTGATTATAGGCTTGGTGGCACATCCTCTGTTCAATATCAGATAATATGTGAATGCAGACTTCCCCTTTATATACGCTTCAGTATTCTTTGGACCCCCACTACCATGGAAAACTGAATGTGTGCTACTGAACGTGGCTGGCTAAACTCTCTCTGCATTTAAAACTAAGCTGGCAATACTTAATATGAAATAGACACAAAATCAAAGAAAGGAAGAAATTCTCCGGTGACAACCTAATACCTTAGTCCTACACAAGACAGTGCAGAAAGCTTGTTTAAAGTGCTAGCTGGGTATTCTTTTTGGCTAATACACCAGTAATTTCTACATCTGTAATTATAGGAACATTTCTTGATGCATATGAGGAACAAGGCTAGAAAGCTGAATTACACAGGTTGCTATGACTAAGTATTGACTTGTGCAGAGTCAGATCCTGTCTTGCCATTTTAAATTACGCTCATTTTTCTTGCTTTTGAATGGAGGAAGAGGATGGCAAGAGGGAAGAGGCTTTTACTCATCTCATTACCGTCTAGGTTTTTACAAAATTTTATCAGAATCAGTACTTGTTCTGGAGATTTAAATTATGCTATAAATCCCCGACTCTTCTTGCCCTCCAACAAAAGAAGCACTAAATTTAGTTTTATTTCAGTCTTCTGGTACATCCTCTGTCATTCATGAATCTTCAAGATAACTCAAATAGCTTTGGTCAGTTGTTCAACAGAGAGGGAAGTTGTCATCAATCTTAAAATATCAGATACATCTAAGTACTGTTTGGCCTGGTGTACCCCCTAAAGGCTGAGATTGTCTTCATTTATCTTTAGTATTAATTGTGAAAGACTGACATTGAGCTTTAAGTGAACTGATACAAAAGAAAAAGCTTTTAACATATTTATCCTCAGAGTCAGTAGCAGACAAACTCTTCTTCTTCTTTGTCTTATCACTAATGTACTTTTCCAACTTCTATATTCTTCTTCTGTGTGTTAAAGGTCAATTTAGAACTTGCGATTTAGCTGAGTTGGTTTCTTTCTACACTTGTCTTTCCACTGTACCCTTAATATTATTTCATTGAAGAATTGTGAGCTATCTTAATCTCTTTTTTCCTTCAGATCCAGCTCTCTCAAAACATCCTATGAACTCTCAAAGACCATTGTTGCCCATTCCTAGAGGATGAGAAATACTGTCATTTCATGAACAAATCCATACATTTGACATATGTGTTAATTTCCAGTTACTCAAAAAGTAACTGCTGAAAAAAAATACTTTTGCCCATTTTGTTTTTGAAACATACCTAGTACTATTGAACGCTTTCTCTCTCACTCTCAGACTACGGCTGCACTGAGAAATGCCTTGCATGTTGCTTGCTAGCTAGCACTCACATTTAGCTTCTGAGGGCTCTTTGAAACTTGTATTAACTGTTGCAGCCAATCCCTGTATCTATACTGTACAAGAGGAAAGCAGACTTCCAAAGAGAAAGAGCAGACCAATTTAACTTGCTTCCTTCCACTGTTACAGACTTTGCAACAAAAGGGTGAAGATTCAGAGTCTGCTCCTTGGTTTTCCATGCACATGTAGGCACACTGAACTTTAGCAAAATGGCGTGATCATAAGTAGCCACGGACTTGTGTCATCAGTATGAGAGGGATGGAGCAAAAGCAAACAATTAAGCTCTGTCAGATACTTCAGAACATTCTCAGGCATGGGATAATTTCACAGCTCTAAGAATATGAAATATTCATGTAGATACAATTACAAGACATTCCATTATTTATCATGTCCAGTCATTCATATCCTGTTAAAGAAAAAAAATGAAATTTTTACTCTCTAATCCAGGCACTATCACAAATTAAACAAAGCAAAATGCCTGTGTGGATGTGAGAGTAATAAATCTTGTATTAGCCAACGCTAATTGTATTGCTTGTATTAGCAAACGTTCAGCAAGACAACTATCTTCCACATAGAGCTTGCAAAGAAAGTGGTCTGCAGCAACCAGAAAGTGGAGAAAGCCATCTGAAGTCAGCACTGTGTTGTTTTGAGCATATAAACAATGCAATACAAAAGGACAAGGATGCCTTGTAAATTTTCTTCTTCTCAGATGTGGCAGACAGATGTCTTCTGTAGCTTAGCATCTAGAGTCCTTACCTTGCTCCGGTGTATGGACTTCCTCTCAAAGCCACGAAGCAATGTTCATATTTGGAAGCACAGTAACACAGGGAAATGTCAACGGTAGAGGTTGTACAAATTTGTATGTGCAGAGGTTGTATATAGTCTGGATGTGGCAGTAGTACCCATTCTTCTTAAACTTTTACTAGCAAATAATTCCAGATACATTAAGCTAAGGATGGAGAGCACAGTCAAGTGTTATGTTTTGTAGTCTGTACCAGGAACAAAGCAAAATACTTTTCATTGACAGAAAATAAATATGCAAGACTAAAAGAAGACAATTTACTCCTTTTCTGGGAGAAAAAGATGAGCCCTAGCTGGCTTCATCATCCTTGGGCTAGCAAGCAAAATCAAACTGATCTATGAAATCATCTTCCCATTTCTCTACCACTTAATACAGTTCACTGTGTTAGGTAATGACATGAAACTATTTCTTTTCCCTCTAATTAGCCTGCTTTTAATAAAGTTAACTAGCAAGTCAAAGAACCAAGAAGAAGGTGAAAAAAACATGACTTTCAACTTCAGAAAAGGTTCAGGGGTAACACGAGAGTTGTTACAAAAGCAAAGGGAAAATGAAAGCTCTGCAACAAAGAGCTGTGGGAAAATGCACTAAAGCCACCGTGAGCCCAGACGATTCAGAGACACAGAGATTTTTTCCTGTGGCTCATGACCCCCATATTCAGAGGTGCTCAAGTCTTTCCAAGGACATCTGCAACATCTACAGCTTTTAGTGACCTTATGAAGAATGCATATGTGCGGATACGCCTTGCATTGTAAGGTCTTACAGATAACTAGTTGACTAGGACATATGCTTAATTTTGTTCCTAAAATGCCATAATGAAACACCCTATTGATTTCCTACCTCATTATTGAGCAGAATATTAGACAAAACGCATAATGCATGATACTATTTACACGGTATCTTCACAGGGAATTATGACTGCTAGGAGACTGTTTTTCAGTTTCATGTGTCTATACATCTGTCTTTTGAATACTCAATGTTTGTTTTTCTTGTACTATTTTGTACTTAGAAAAGAACATCCTAAATCTGTCTCAACAGTAAGTGTCCTCAGGAGTATGAAGGAACAGATACAGCCAAAAGCCCAGAAAAACTTTTACAACAGCAAACAAGGATGAACTGCAGTATTATCTCTAACATCAGTATACACAAGGTTATTAACGTCCTACACTTCTAGTATTGTGGTTTTCTGCCTAAGGCAAAAAGCAGAGCCAACACCTCTTTTTCACTATTTTCAACACTAAAACTATTATTCCACTGTGTAAACCACTTCAGAGACAATGTAGTCATGCTGCAAAAATCTTATTCCCTTTTGGAATATTTGTTATTCATACTCAAGGTTTGTGTGCAGCCTCTCATAAAGCATGTTGGAACCTTGTCACCATTTAAAACACCTCCAAATTTAAGAATGCCTACAGAGGTAGGGTTTTAGATTAGACCTATTTGTAATTTTTAACAGTATGATAAACCAAATCAGGCAAAAATGTTCAAGAACTTGAAGATTCAGATCCCTCAGATCCACCTTTACTTAACCATCAGCGTAAAAGCTCACAACATGTCTACATCACTGCAGTAAGTGGCTTGTAGGCCCCTAATTCATTCGGGCATTCTTAAAAATAACTTACTCTAGTCACATAGTAGCAGGCCTTAACAGGGCAGAATAATAATAGCAATAAAGCCCATTTGAGGATTTTTCCTTCCCTTTTGTTTTGAACTAAATATTTAATACCAAACACTGCAAAGTCTGTGAAATAGCAACCTACTTGCAAAGCTCTCGTTTCTATAAACCTTTCCAGTGCATTTTAGTGTGATACATCTTGTACCCTCTGTATAAATGAAAATCTATTTTGGCATGGAAAAAAGATACATACAAATGTTCTGCTTAAGATGAAAAAAGAAAAGGATGAGGAAAGAATCAGTCCCATGAGCACTCTCACAGACTGGAAAGAAAACATGGTGCCAAGGAAAGCTCAGTAACCGCCTTCCTGCACACCCACACATATGTGCACACCATTGCTTAGCCTTGAAAATTTCTATTTGCCAGTATTTTAAAGGAGCAGGATTTGGCCCTTAATCAAATTATGGTCAAATCTTATATGCAAATGATGTAAAAAATAAAAAAAGAAATAAAAATAGCTAGCATAAAATGGTACATAGTTTGCTACTCCACAGAGCAGTTTGGAAGGATCCGTAACACTGTGGTTGCTGCTATCCTGACAAGACAGGTACTACAGAAAGCATCAGTCACCCTGCTCAGCCACTAACTCCGCTGAGGAACATCACGCAGACTGTTGCCAGTCTCATTTTCCTTTCTTGGTGGAAAGCTACTCCTCACGCTTCAAAAACCAGAGAAATGCAATCTGCTTCTGTCTTCAGGTGCAAATCTTGGCTCTCTGCACTCAGGCATTGTTTCTTTTATCAAAGACACTCTTGGATATTACCCACAATGACTGGTATATTGTCCCACTACTGCTAACTGATACATCACAGGGATTAAAAAAGCTACCAAGCTGGTGAAATAGGTGAATCTGGCCAAACACACAAATGTCTGAGTAACAATTTAGTTCAGCCAAAAGTGAAATACATTTACAGAGTATATAATGAGCAAATAATGCTTTCACTGAATCTGTAGTTCAGTTGTTTCAGACTTACACTCTCCTTGTGAGCTTCAGAATCCTCACCTAGGACAAAATACAGCTGGGATACATGTGATGAACCACTTTTTCTCTCCAAGGAGAGAAGCCATCAAGGGAGTTAAAAAAATTACATATTCCACAGAGAAAAGTAGAAGTACAACTCACCCAAACTATAGCATTGCTGAAGTATTGTAATATGTTTGATCCATGCTTGAGGGCTTGGGCTGAAACACTGTTCACTGTAGAGTAACAGTAATGAATCAAGCATATCATAATAAAGGAAAGCAATAGAAAAATAATGAAAATCAAGGTAAAACTTAAATAATTAATTTCTACAAAAAAACCCTTAATTTTGTATTTCTAGCAAGATAATGTGATTCTAATTAAACATGATCATTTGAATTTGTTAGTCTTATGAAAGGTTCTTTGATCTTTGTTTTGGTTAGTAATGAAATTATAGAGAGGTGAATATTCCCCAGATAAATCAATATTCAGGAGTTATTCTCTCTCACAAGTACAAAAAATAAATACATTAAAATCTACATTTCAATTTAATTGTGCACTTCTAGTAACTATCTTAATAGCATTATTTAAAAAATGAAAGTATTGGCTTTGAATAAATTCAAGTGATTCAAACTCATAAGAGGGAAGAGTTTTTAAGAGAAAACCAACAAACTAAGCTGAATTCATCTTTCTATTATGTTAAAATACGTTCGAGGTATTAGATACTGATTAATCTGAAGTGTGGACCTCATGTTTAGTAGTGTCCGAGGATTTGGTGGCTGGTTCCACTTCAAAATGTTTTGATCAAATAGTTAATCATCATATTATTTATGGCTGGAGATGATAGCATATTTTCTGATATACTAGTAACCAACTTGGAATCTTTGCCCCTCACCAAACCTGAAGAGATTTAACACAATTTTACTGGATGCAAATAAGGATTTGAGAGTGTGTTGTTCATGACCTGAACTTTTCTATGAGGAGAATGTCACAGAATGCCAACCCATTTATTGTAATCAGTGGTATGTTCAACAAGACCATCATCGGATCCAACATCACACAGACACTGATGCATATTTCAGGTATGGATTATCCTGATCAAGTAGCCAACGACCACTTAGCAGAGCCTACGTATATCCAAACAGTGGATGCTCTATTATAGTGCTGGAACAAGAGGACAATGTGTACAGCTCTTATAAAGCTGACAATTATAATGTATCCTTTTTGCTGTCCTCCCACTGGCATTATCTCCCAAAGAACATGCTTGTATGCCTGTCCCCCCTCATGAGTCACACTGGGAACCCCAGCATCCTTGTGAACAGCTATGCATAGGGCACATCACTGAAACCCCAAAACCAAAGTAAGTCACCATGCAGGCAACCAGCACCGTCAGTCAGGTGGGGATGCAGGTGCTATCGCTAGGCTACAGGACACTCAGTCTTCTTTTAAGTACAAATCACAGCAGGTTCCTAACACTTTTAGCTCAGCCCACCTCCAGCAGCCTGCTCCCCACAGCACTTACCTTCTCCCTGGACATACCTCTCCAGTCTCACCATTCCTTCACCCTCACGCTCTGCCTAAGCTTTGAGCTGGAACTTCTCACCTGCCCTGACCTGGTAGCCTGGTGTGGTCAGGACCACGCTTTCCTTGGCCTCCTCCCTGACCCAGGTTATACCTAAAGCATAACCCACTGACTCAATGACAGAGCTATTTTATCGACAGCATAAAAACGGCTCTTTCAGCCTGGATGCCTTATTTCAGGCTATGATGAAGTAAAGGGAAGAGGGAGGATGGGAATCATAAGAAAACAAAAAGAAGCAGTGTGCATTTCCATAATAATACTTTGAGTAGAAATACACAAAGGAAAAGAAAATGCAGTCACTGTAGTTCCTTCATTTTACACACTTGCACGCTGCACAGTACCCTTTCACTATTGCACCAGGTCCCCAGTAGTCTGTAAATAAACAAGCCACCGTGTTACACTGGTGAAGTCATCAGTAATTCTTTTATTTCAAGAGAAAATTTGAGCCAGAGAACTCAGAGCCATTCCATTCCAACCATTTCATTCCTGTTTCCACTAGTAAATGCTAATTAGGTAGTCCTGAGAGCAGCTCTTACCCCAAGGAGCCTTTTGATAGAACTCATTTACTTGGCTTAAGAACACGCGAAAGAAAATACAACATTGGTAAGGAGTTAAAAATAATATATTTGTATTATGAAACAGCGAACCTAAAATACTGTTACCATACAGAACAATCCCACTAATTAGTCTCTGTTAATTTTAGGAAGTCAACCTGAAAACATACTTATTTAAATGCCTCATAAAGTTGTGGTTTTCATGCCACACAGCATTGCGTAGAACAGATGAATTTAAGTAATTCCAGGCTGTACTCTGAATACAGTAAATCTTTTTATCTAGAAAATCCTAATTTAGAGACAGACAGCTAGAAACAATAAAAAGTGAGCAGCATATATCAAGGTTTGTCTGCTTCCAAAGAATTATTCCCCTTAGATTTAGTTATTCTGTCTGGGTGATAATTCTTTTCTATCAATCATGTGTGTTCTCAGCTTCCAGCGCTTTCAAAATACATTTATACCTAATAATTCAGTAAAATATCTTAATTTAGAAGTCTTCCTTCTGCTTTTTTAAGGGAAGGTTCACTCACTAAGGGGCAGCTGAGCGGTATTTAAAGTAGAGCTCTGAATTAACTGTCTCTTTCCTCAGCCTTTGAATAAGTTGAACAGGTTGAATCAATTTGACCTCCTGGAGGTTGTAACTCAGTCATGGTGGTCACAGAGGTAGGTATTTCTGAGTGTGGAAATACCAGGCCACAAAAAGTTAACTGTTAGACTATGGAGCCTCCTGGCTAGTGCTTTTTTTACTGCCTCACGGCATGTAACCCTCCTCCAGCATATCCAAGTGATATTGCTGAGCAATCAGTAAAGGAGCAGCCTTGTCTAAAGTGGGAATATCAACTTCATCCGGTGGGCAATCCCTAGGACTTCCAAGTACCTTCTTTACAACACTCTTATACCAAAGTCTTTCCATCAGCTTACTGCAATGCAGTCAGCGTTGTTGTCCAAAGATCACCATTATTTTTTCATTCTATTCTAACTACCAAAAACAGCTATGTAGCATCTACACCTTCCATGGACATTTCAGGCATTTCCATTTAAATAGGAATTGTCAGAATAACAATTCATATTTTGCACTCAGGTTAATTCAATTTCCTTCCATATTATGAAGTGTAATTTAACAGTAGATGTGAAATAACAAGACTCCAGCTGTCCTATCCACTTATGTCTCAAACAGAAAGCCCTTATCTCCTCTAAAGGACACTAAAAAGCCTTAATTGGCTGTCCAGTCTGTCCAGTGTCAACTTACTTTGCTATTCTTAAATTCTGATTCTAGTTTTAGCATCGATGAAGACATGCAAATGTTTGGAAGACAAGAGGCTAATACATCATCCTTGTCATTCATAGAATTTCCTTTTTGGGATTTTAAATTGTTTGACAAATGTTGATTAGTCAGATGTTCCCCTTTCACAACAGAGGACTGTGGAGCAAATGGTATCTCCTACAGTATTCTGTTATTGCCACACAGTGGAAAACAGACTTTTCGTCTAGGTCTAGACAGCGAGATGGAGAGCACATCTGAAAAGTACAAAGTATTTTGAAAGGTACTATGTTGGGTTTTTTTCTTTCTGAACTAGGCTATTTTTTATAATAAATGAATTAATATATACATTGAAAGTGTGTTGGACTGGTTTCTCCTACATAAAAGGAAATATTAATTATGGACTAAAATACGATTATTTAAAATAATAAATAATCCCATCAATGTAAAACAGATTCCAGTAGTTGTGAATATGTATTTTAGTTTCATAGACAAGAGTGCTACCACAGCTGCTTTCTCAAAAAAGTATCTGATGAAAACAAGTGCTTCAAGTCTGAATGGTAGGCAACACAAGGTCTGTTCAAAACCTCTCCTCTGAAGAAGGGCAAGGACTCTCCTGAGGTGCATGACATATATCTAAGGTAACAGCAAGCAAGAGAAGCTGAATGAGGTTTTGAATTTTAGACAGTAAAACGTGACAAAATCTGGGAGATCACAGCCCTAAGGTCTCAAAACAGCAAAGAGCAAGCTCAAAGAACAGGTGGTCTTTATGGATGTCACGACAGAACATTTAGGGACATATTTAAAGGTGTGTCATCCCTCTGTGGCTAACAAACCACATGTGCAGGTGCCTATGCACATGCTTAAGTATCTCACAGGAGCAGGGATTAGAAGCACACTGCTAGGAATAAATTCACATGCTTTAGGTACAGCTAGCACAAGTTATCACATTGTCCTTCCTTCTACATTGATACATAACACTTATTCTTTATTTAGTATTTGTTTTCATCCATTTTTAGTTGAAATGTACATGGCAAAGTAACTTAGTATGTCACAGGCAATAAAGAAAAGGGAAGATGAGTCCTAAATGCCAAAACATTCCACAAAGCAGGCATTAAACAGACTTCCTGTTCTTCATGAGAGACTAGTTACTGTACTTCTATTTTGTGCTTGCCAACATAGGCCTTTATTTTCCTACTTTTTCAAACTCTACTATAGTTCTCAAATTACTGTTGAAATCACAGAGAATTTGCTAGGAACAAACACTTGACATGTCTTTGTCATTTTTTTCTAGTACTTTGATTTCCTTTTCCAGTTTTCAACTCACACAAAAACCTCTAACCTGTGGTCAATTTGGAAAATATATAGCAAATTTCCACAGAAAATCAATATGTGGTCTTTCAAAGAGAAAAAAAAAACTCAAACAAAAACCATACAAAAAAGCAAGTGATTTGGGATTGAGTGGTCTCCTCGAAAGTGATTCTGGATCCACTCTGTTCCACTTCGCCATATCTTCTTGAAACCACAGAGAACCAAATCTGAAGACATGACACAAGTCTGTTTCCTAGTTCATCTGTAGGGAGCTTACATACCAGCTGCCTGAATTTCATGGGATACAGGCTGAAATCTGATTTTCTAAACAATCCAACTCTACTCCCAGGAAATGAGATTTTTCCTCTTATTTTCCTTTTTCACACAACTGCAGGATAATGTGTAATTCTAAGACAATGAGTGAATTTACCTTAGTGCACATAGTTTATACCAGAACTATGCTTTTGAAACAGACTTCCTGATCATTCCCACCCACGCATTGGTCGTTGGTTTCCATTGCAGAGCAGTCTGTGAATGTCCAATCATCCTCAGCACCAGCTTTGCTGATCTGCTTCTACTGGACCTTTCTTTAGGTCTGATATATTAGTCTGGTATCTCTTCAGGACTAATATATTAGTTTGAGGCACTGCTCTGTGAAAGGAGGTCAGCGCTCTTCAGGCAGAAGACCCAAATTCCTTATATTTCCAGGCAACACTGCTGTTCACTTGCCCAGGACCAAATTTCTCCCTCAGTTTCTGGGTTGACTCCAAAAGGCATTTATCTTCCTGTGAAGTGGGATGTAAATTCAGTGAAAAGAGACTACAGTGAAAGCACTTAGGTCATCTGATAGTAATTACTGAATTAGAATTCAAAATATTTGAAAAAAACAAAATACCAAAAATCTAAAGTCTGAATCAACACCCACAGCAATAGCAGCAGAACAATGTGTGGTCTTAAAATATATTCTGTTTTACATCTACAATCCATGCAGTTGGTCCAAATAATATATTCTCCAATTTGTCCATTAGTTCGAGAAAACTACACCATTCCTTTCCCTGTTATCCTCTGCCAATTATTCCTAATTCGTTGTAATCCACCACACTGCCACTCCATTAGTTTAACAGAAAAAAACATTAATTTTCCCCAACATAGCAAAGAAAGTTACCCTTAAGTATCAGGGTCCAGAGGAAAGTAAAAAAAAATAGTGATAATCAGAAAAGGATATAACACTTAGAAAAAAAAAAGAATTTATTTCTTCTAACTTTCTTGAACATGAGCCCCCCCTAGTCCCACAGGATAGCCACATGGATTTATCCTTCCTTCATGGTCTAAAATTTCAACATACTTATCCTTGGCAGTATACTGCTCCATATTTAATGTTCAGCCTAAATGTCTCAGAATCCAAAGCTATGCAATAATGCTGAGTAATATCCGTACGTTTTATTTTTGGCTAAAAAGGCATCAAACATAGGCATGATAAGTTGCTATGCCATCCACATTACAAACCGCATGGGATGTTGCCAAGAAAAATACATACTGTAGAGACAAAAGTCATATGGACAGAAAGGAAGTATTGCACAGCACTTGCATGCTTACCGCTGTAGGAAAGAGCAGAGCATTTCCACGCTTGTTGCCACTCTGACACGGACAAGCTCTGCTCCATCTCACAACAGAGAGACTGAGACGTTAGCACAGTGCCCTGTTGGGGCACTATTGTCACCGGCCACCGCCATTGCAGAACCGATATAAGAAAATATCTCCATCCCTCTGTTCTCACGCTGCCTTCTTGCTCCAAACCCAACTCCAAGCTTTGCGCTGGAACAGCACAAAATATATGCTCTTGTGCCGCCTCAGCTACACAGAAGAAAACCTTTAGCAGATAAATAGAGAAAGCAGTTGAGAATAGTGTTATCTTGATTGTCATGGGGAAAAGCTTAGAGAAACTCAAATCTTGTAGCAGACACTTGCCAGAAAAACAATTTTAAAGACTGTAGCCTCTGAACTATGGTATCATCCAGCTTCTACCTTAGGGATGCATCTATATTAGCATTTACTGCATTGCAGGGTTCATTTTAGCTTTCCTTTTTTTTTGCACCTATACTTAGATTCTTGCAATATTGCTCAAGCTCTGGTGCAGTCAAAGCACTTTCCTTCCTGGTGAATTTAGGTTGAAGCCATGCACTAGAGCAGCATCTGTCTCGCCCTACCTGTGATGGTGGCACAAGGCCCTCCTGTGGTTAATGCTGTACACATCCATGGTACACGTCTAGGCCCAGCAACTGGTGAAAACACTGGTCCTGGAACCTAACCAGGTCACTGCAAATCAAACCCTGATTCTTTTCTCTTTGTGCCACACCAGTTAGCAATGTGTAGCCTAAGTTTCCACAGGCAACTCCCCTCAGAGTCCTGCTATCATACTCAAGCTGAACAGGCTTCCTGGTCTTTTGTCTCTGCCCAAAACAATTCTAAAATGCCATTAATTAACATATATTTACTGAGGACTGGAACTTGCACACAAACTCAAACTTTCACCGAAGAAAACATCAGTAAGTCAGAAAATTATCTCCAAGGACTGTACATACTAGCATTAAGGAATTCAGTGAGGAAACGCCAGTGTTCAAAAGTCTATAACCAAAGTTACAGATGGTGCGGTACTGCTGACTTTAAGAACGTGACATGATGCCGTAGCCTCATTTTCTTCATACGCTATGAAGGCTAAATAGGAAAAACAAATAGGCATTTGTAGTCAATGTAAAGAACAGATAGGTAGAATGAAGTAGAAGACTTCACGCTGTGCTTGCACTGTTGCGTTCCTGACCCCCCTCACTGCAAACACAGTGATTTGACCAATTCAGAGGTACAGTGAAAAAACTAGTTTACAATCTTAACAAAAGCAGAGAGACCTCACAGAAATTTATGCATGTAACTATCCAGCAAACATTCCTGTCTTGTCTATTTGATTTTTTGTGTTGTTGCCTTTTTGTATGTTCATGAACACAAATAGTACATTTCGTTGCCATGCGTATACACGTGCACACACACACACACTCTCTTTCACTCCATTTGTGCATTCCTGGCCATCTTTATAAGTGAACTGATATTCCAAATCAGCTCAACATAAATGAACTCCTATAGTGTGTGTTCAACCAGGCAAATATATCAGCCTTAAATGCCTGCATTTATATTTATACCTCTGTGATATGAATTATGCATATGCATATATTAGTGAGTTCTCTGTCTTTCTCTTCTATTAAGGTTTGGGCTGGTCCCTTGGGAACTCATTATCTACAGCGAGTTTCACAAGGGCTTGATGTGACTCTACCAGAATTGTTATTGCATTGTACCTTCCCAGAAAGATTGTGATACTTTTCCCAGACACCTACAGTTCAATTCAACATTGCCTATTTAATTGTCTAATAGCAGTGAGCATTTTTCCCACCAAGCCAAAAGAGTGAAATTGAATTATCAGGAATATTACTGGGGGTTTTTCTTCAGAGGCAGACAGAGCCATTAAACTAGCACTTGGATGGGTTCTGATGGAACAGTTTCAGCATTATTCTTTCCCCCGGCAATCCGCTTCAACTTACTTTTCTGTTTTCAAAGTAGGTTTTGATTTTGCTTTCTTTTTTAAATTGCCTTGGGATGGCAGTCTTGCCTGACATCGGCGTCGATGTGGGAGCTGAAGAGCAGCCCTCAGTCCAGTTAGTGTATCCCGTTTGGCAACAGACACCCCAGTCAGCTGCTGAGAGGTGGTGACAAACCTTGTGCATGGCCACCCCGGTCACCTGCCAGCCTCACCCCACCAAGGCAGCGGGGCGCAGGAGGCCACAACACTCCTCACACACCAGTAAAGCTCCAGGCCATGCCAGCAGCACTTTGTGGTGTGGCTTTCCCCACGGCCAGGCCCTCAACTCAGGAGACGTGGGGCACGAGGAGACATTGGGTATGAGGAACCATTGGGTGTGAGGAGATGCTGGGTGTGAGGAACGTTTGGGCATGACGAAGCATTGGGTGTGAGGAATGTTTGGGCGTGATGAAGCATTGGGCGTGAGGAGATGTTGAGTGTGAGGAACCGTTGGCCATGAGGGGCCGTTGGCCCTGAGGAGCTGTTGGCCGTGAAGGAGCCATTGGGCCTGAGGAGCTGCTGGCCACGTCCCTGGGCCATGGCTCCCCCGTGCTGAGGAGGTGCCGGCAGGTCGGCTTTTTTTCCCTACTGCCACGATACGTGGCACCCTCTTGCCACGGGATTTCATGGCTTTTCGGGGAATTTATCCCTTTCGTCGAGCCGCCCGGCGTCGGGCTGAGTCGCCCTGGGGGAGGCGGGAGAAGTGTTGCTGGGGGGAGTCCACTGAGGCGGGGCCTGGTCGCCCTCTGCCGGTCGCCGCGGGAAGAGCCGGGCCGCGGGGCCGAGCCCAGCTCGGGAACGGAGCCCGGGCCGGGGTGCAACGGAGCACCGTCGGGGGTGATGAGATCGGGAAGAAGCGCAGCTCCTTCCCCGGGCCCCCTTTCTTCTGTGACTTGAGGACCCGCACACGCATCCCGGCGCCCCGCCTCGGAGGGCCGGAGCCCCCTTCGGCTGCCGTTTCGGCACGGTCCCGGCCCCTTCCGGCTGCCGCACATCCCGCATGGCCCGCACAGTACAGCGGGCTCCCGGGAGAGCTTCGGTGTCCTACAAGAAAGCTGGGCTGCCCGGCTGCCTTCCCGGGGAGGGAAAAGCGACCTGCGCGCCTGGCTTGCCTCCAAGTTGTAAACTTAAAAAATTAAGACACAAACTCGGCACGGTCACGCCGGAGCCCAGAGCCGTGTCCCGAGAAACGGGTGCTCCTGAAGGCGGGCTCGGGGAAGCTGCCGGCGGGTTATTTGCCGGCTGCAGGCTGGGCTCCTCCAGTGAGCCACCCCGGGCGTGCCAAGGGCCCGGCCCGGCCTCGACGCCGCATCCCGGACGGCCCGGGGTGGAGGAGATTTCCTCCCCTCTCCGAAAAGGAGGAGGCGGGAGGGAGGGCGTCGGGGGCTGCGGGGACCTGGCGGGCATGGCTGCTGGGCAGCGGGACGGGGCAACGGTCCCCCCGCAGCGGCTGGGGGAGACGTGTCGCTCTTGGCGGGGGGGGGGTCGGTGAGGGACAACCAGGTCGAAGGCGTCCACATCCCCGGCTTTCTGACGGACATCCTTGCCTTTGTATTATTTAACAATAAAACTCCCCATCTTCCCGAG
>VWZL01001479.1:333181-344556 GCA_013396915.1 Stercorarius parasiticus | reverse complement strand
GGGGGGGGCGTTAAATGGGGGTGTCTGGCGCTTACCTGTGCGGCGGCTCTGAAGGCATCTCCCGCCGTTTGCTGGAGGAAACGCAGCCGGGTCCGTCGAGGGAGAGGAATTCTGGCTGCTCCCCAGCGGGCAGAGGGTCGGTCGGTCCCCAGCGCGGGGCGAGGGTTTGCGGGGAGCGGCGGGGCTGCCCGGGGCGGGGGGCGAGTGCTCCCCCTGAACGAGCGCGCTGCGAAAGAAGCAACTACCGGGAACGATGAGGTTTTGTGTTTGGAGTCGCTAGTATGTACATGAATACATATATATATATATATGCGTAAAAAATACAGGTCGGTTGAAAAGACGTCTGTGTGGAAAGGATGCAACGGCACCTGTGGTTTCAAAGTACGAAAACCTACATGGGTACACCGCTAATAACGGTGCTGGAGTGACATTTTGACGCTTTTCCTTCATCGCCTAACAATACAAAAAGAACATATTTTATGCATTGCAAATGTTTTCTTTCTAGTGCAAGCGGTGGGCAAATAAGCTTAATTTTCTCCTCTTTTAAAATTAAAAGATTATGTTCAGTATACTGTTCAAAAACTTAAAAGGTTCAAAGATTCTCACATAGTTGAGATAATTCATGTATATTTATAACGGGAAATTACCCCTATAGCATTAAGTATGATGTACCTCGTTTTTCCTAAAAACTGAGAGTAATTTCTGTGTTTCCAGAAAAATATTATTTCAGCTTATATGATCAAACAATCTAGTAAAATTACATCATTTTGTCTAATACTTGTTTAAGAAAGCGGTAAAAAAATCTGTTACCCTTGAATTCTCTGTTTTATAAGAAGAAGAATATTGTTAAGTTGCACATTATTTCTTATAGCTTTTAACTGAACAGGTTTTACCACCAGCTTTTAGATCAAATGTTGGGGGGGTGGGGGGTTGTTAGATTTTGGGTTTTCTTTCCTTAGGATAAATTTTTGTTTTTCCTTTCTGTGTACGATGAGGTGAAACCTTTTGAAAACTAAAGTTCGAATCAATGAAGGGTTGATAGAGTAAAGGCTCTTCATAGAACTTGTCAAAACTGAGTATTGTACTAAACAAAATTATACAAAACTGAGTAGTATACTAAAACCAGCGTTTTTTAGTACAACAGCAAAATACTGAAGTGTTTGAATCCTGAGATTTTTCACAGAGCTGGATTCATCTCGCTTAAGTTTTAATGATCCACAGCTTCCAAAAAAGAAAAGCAAAGAAGAATTGAGTAGATCAAGGAGACATAGCACATACTACAATGAATTAATTTTATTCCTTCCAGTGTATCTTCTTCTTATCAAGGAGTATTTAACTATTTACATACATGGTTTCCAAGTTAAGACAGATCCCACAGTTACCTGCATTAAAAAAAAGACCCACAGAACCCTGGTTTGCTCAGAAACTAGCAGCCCCAATGGAAGATGGGGGTAGGGACAACATATGACCTTGTAAATCTGGTCATTTTAACAACCTGTCATTCCTTTTCTCTCCAGCAATGTACAGTGGTATATGCATCTGCGTGTTCCTTGCTGTGCTCTCAGCGAGCTCTTTCGGACAGCAAACTGTGGGCTCGCACAATGGGAATCCACTGGCTGCTGAGCTCGAGCAGAGCTTGACAGAACATCAGCGGCACGTCCGTGCCCCTTCGTCTACTGGCCCGCTGAAATCTGTGCCGCGTCTGGATGGAAGCGTTGACCAGAGAGCTAACATTGGCGCTTTGTTGGCCAAGTATCTCCAGCAAGCCAGAAAAGGTACTGGTTATAGCTTACTTACTGTGCTACTTCTGTGTCAGTGGAATTTCCTGCAGGGATACCTAGATGTTAAGGTAACTCTGTTATCATCTAGCATGAATTCCTAAAAAAGACGGGATGTAGACTTTGCTTGGTTATTCCTGAAGCAGAGAATGTTCTCTTATCTGCTGCAACACTCCAACACAAAAGATCTGTACATAGCAGATACTGACTGAGAGCTGCGTACAGGTAACTGAAGAAAATGGAACCTACCTGTCAGGTCATAGTTCAGCTTTTATTTTTAACTTACTATTTTCATAGCCTTATAATTATTTTGGTATTATTTTCAGCATGCTGTATCTCAGATAAAATACAGTAATTGCATTTTCTTCAAATTTTTAAATTTAGTTAACCTCCTTCCTCCCTTTTTAGAAGTTAGAAGAGCAGCAAAACTTTCCTGACGCTAGGTGCAGACCAAATGGCTAACCTTGTCTCAGACAGAAATACCTGTACCAAGTAAATCTTCTGAGTATTGGATTTTCCATGAGTTTGTTCCCAGAGGAAGTTACAAAAGTGGGAAAGCTTTTGAAAGATCAACACTCAGATTTATCAACATGATAACTAAAAGCAGTGATAAGTAAAAGTTCATATGCTTCAAAACATGTCAATTCCTGTTAGGTTTTCGGTCCCAGGCAGCCTTGGAACACCGTCTTGCAGTTACTTAAAACCTCCATGGCACTGCGTTTGTAACAAGGGCGTGAAGCACCAGTAGAGTACTGGAATTAAAGGGCTTCATTCTTACCATGTGATTTATTAGTCACTAGAGGAAAGAATTGTATTACATACAAGAAAACATTTTTCCTTTTGAACTGTCTCATTTCTGTATTGCTTTGTATCTCAGTAGAGTAACAGCATGGGCAGCCTAATTGCTGTGGCCTTTTGACCGCGAACCTCGACCAAAGCCACTTCACAAATCTTGTTTACTTGGGATAGCTTCACTCCAGTCTATCCACTGTAGTGCAGGGAAACGGACAACTGAGAAGCAAAGAGGGCCGATGGGAAGGCAGTAATGAGGATTACCTGGGCATTTAGACATTGAGAAATGAATTCACTCCCAGCCCCAGACTGTGCTTAGGATAAAGTTCACTTCATATAAGAGCTTTCTCCTCTTCTGTCACTCCACACAACCTTATGCAGATCATTTAACCCTTCCTTTTTGAGCCTCACTGCTGACCTCTATGCTAGGCATAATCCTATTCTTATTTTTGTTGGCAGTCTGCAATTAATAGATGCCACGTGTATTTTATGCATTACATATGCAGCCATACACATTCATCTGTGTACATAGAATAGGGCCAAATCAGAAACAACAGAAACTGAACCACTTTTAATATAATCTGAGAAACTTCATCTCATGTTACCAATTTGCACGATATCTATCAAGGAACTTCTTTTAGCAGTTCACATGATCTAGTGGAAAAAGAATTCAGATATGAAATTCCACGATTCAGTGCTACATTTAAAGCTGTTACTGAATAAGAATCTTATTGAAGGACTCTACAAAACAGAATCCTCAATACCTTTCCCCAGTGTAGTCATTGTCACTCACCTACATGGAAACCGAACTCCTCATTCTAGTTTATGTAGCCATTATATTCTCTTAAATACCTGGCTGACATTTCCAAATAGCTTAGTCAGAGGAAGTGGAAAAAACACATTGGATTTAAGATGTCTTTTTGGTAAGTATTAATATGAGGGAGAATTTCCTGCCTATTTCTTAATTTACATATATAATTAACTCTACAAAGTGACTGTTAGCAGATGATGGGATTCTTGTGATGTGACCAGGCTATTTGGACTCTGGTTTGTAGATGTGCTTGCTAGTTACATAAGAGAAGATTCACGGGGACAAACAGCGTTTACTTAATTTATAACAATACCTACAGTGTTCCCATCAGAAAATTGCAGTCTCATTTAACCTAAAGGTTCTGGGCAGTATTAAAGCAATCTCTGCAGAACACTCACTTCTACTGTATTAGTCACTTGTAACCTGTCTAAACCATAAGACTCATGAGAAAATTCCATCTAGAGAGAAAGAGAGTCTGGGCATTTGCTGGTGTTAACAGTCATCATTGATGACATTTGCCCTCATGATTAATAGAAAGGCTGATTTTGGACAATATTTCCAGCTAAAACAGTGAGAGAGTTAAATTCTCTCAAGAGGTTAAGGGCTATATGGCAGCGTCGTAGCCAAACTGTTAGAATTTTGAATAAGTTTCGTGTACATTGGTTCTGCAGGACATCTCTGGTGGTTTGAGGAAAGGTAATTGTGGTGCTTTTAAGAAATTTATTTTACCAGGTTTGACCCCTGGCTTTCAATTAACTTCATCTCCAGGCTTTCAGCATGAATCTGGCACCGTGTAGATGAGACACTGTAGCTGTTAAGTCAGTGACACACACATTTACTGTCCTCTAAGGATCCCTTGCCAGGCCAGACCATAATGCCAGCAGGGGAGCCATTACAGCCAACAGGTCACTGCAGCCTGAGAAGTCTCTTGAATACCAACATCTGAGAGATGGTTCTGCGCTGGCTTAGCCTTGCCTGATTATAGATTATAGTACCAAGAAGTCATTCTTGTCAACTTAATTACATATTTTGAATTATGAATGTGAATTTCTTGGAGTTTGAGTGTTTAACAGTAGCCAAATATTTTTTTCTAGAGATAATGAAATTTCTTTGCGGTTTTGTTTTAGGTAAATGTCTAAAACATGGCTGGGTTGTTGTTTTTTTTTT
This sequence comes from Stercorarius parasiticus, assembly GCA_013396915.1. Classification (NCBI taxonomy): domain Eukaryota; kingdom Metazoa; phylum Chordata; class Aves; order Charadriiformes; family Stercorariidae; genus Stercorarius; species Stercorarius parasiticus. Next base: position 340,008 of record VWZL01001479.1, on the reverse strand, counting down.
TATGCCTTTAACTCTCCTGCCTCTCTGCAACCACCAACAAAACAATGCAGTTGTTTTTGGTTTTAATGGATTATGTTCATTATAAATCATTACGTGAGGAAAACGTTGAAATATAAAAGCACAGAGTCACCAAAGGTTTCTTCAAAACACAAGAAGTTGCAAGCAAGGCAATTGTGTAGATTTGGATTTGTGGGGTTTGATTTGGGCTGCTTTTCCTTTTTGATCAGTTCAAGTATTCCTCAAGCCTTAGTCTGCATTGAATATTGAGATATATATATGTATGTATATTGAATCTGTTCCTTCCTCACTCAAAGCTTAGGCTCAATCTAATTACTGGCATATATCAATTTTGGCTGTGTTCAGGGAGCACAAAGACAAGTAATTTACCTTTCCCTGCATTTTTAGTTCCATAATGCGATGATGTGAAAACAGAGGATGACGTCCTACTTTTTTAAAGCATAAATTCTCCTTGCAAACAATTTGCATTTCTTTGATGCCCTAAGGAAGGATGACAGAAAAGCTAAGGCAAGATTGGAGATCAGCATCCAGCCCTGCTGTGGTAGGAATTATGAAAGCTTTGCCTAAGCAATGAAAATACCACTGATGTAGTAATAAGCCCTGTATAATTCCAGCAACACACATCTCTAGCTGTAAATTCCAGACACAACTTTCTCCATTTCAGAACTATTCCACTTTTCCACAAAAGCTGGGATTCATAACTGTACCTTGCTTGTTACTGAATTTGCACTGCAAGAGCTCCTGTACTTACATTTATGGCTCTTAAAGCCCAGGTGGGACTGTGGTGGAGTCCTGTCTCAGGCCCGAGTCCGCTCTCAAGCGGAGTTATTTTGCCTCTAGAGCAACTCTCCCGATACCAGCAAGCAAGGGGGTGGTCTGACAGGAAGACTAAGAACTAGTTTGGAATTTCTCGCTCCAGTGAAATAGGAAGGGAAAAGGAGAAATGCACCCATATTCCTTCCTGGCAGGCAGGAGGGAGAAAAAGATCTGTTTATTTTACAATAAAAAAACCCAAGCCACTTTCAGAACATTACCCGTAACGTTTCTATGACGTGTTCATCAGTGACATGACAGTCGTGTTATGTGGTCTGTATTCAGTCAAACTTCAACTATTGCAGACATCTGCTAATGAGTACAAAAGAGATCAGAAAATGGATGAAGCTGAAAAATGCGTCTACTTACTCTCTGCTCTCCCACCTGCTTTTTCTTTAGGTCCCACTGGAAGGCTCTCAGTTATGGGAAGCAGGGTACAGAGCATTGATCCTACGCACAGGATAAATGACAGAGACTACATGGGCTGGATGGATTTTGGACGCCGCAGTGCTGAAGAATACGAGTACTCCTCCTAAAGAACAGCAAACTATAGCAACAGGAAAAAAAAAAAATCACACTCCCATGTCTGTACAGAAAGAGAAAAATTAATTTGTTGTCTTCTTCAAATCAGTGTTTTAAAATATATCATGTATTGGATGTAAATTTGTCTGTAAGACTATACAATGCAATATATACATATGCAGAATTTTCCAGAAAAAGTTTTCTTTCTTTTGTGGTTTCTCATACACTGATATTAAAATGATTTCACTTATCCCTTCTTGTCCTGTCACCGCATGTTGCTGGGTGTCTTACTGTAAAGAGAGGCAGGAAAGTGCCTTCATCCTGCAATGTAAATGTGCTGAGTAATCAGACAAATGAGACACTTCTTAGAGAAATCTTGTGACAGTCCCAATAGCTGTGAGTTCTAAGAGGGACGTGTCCAAATATAAACTCAACAGCACAGTACTGCCAGAAAAAGCCAGCTATCTTCATGGTGACCCCATTTGTAAGGGACTGAGTTATACACCAAACCCTCGTGTTTGTCATGAAGTCAACAGTGCTAAAACTGAAAGAAAAAGAGGAATGACACCAACGTGTTTCACCTTCCTGGCTTATTTATTTCATGTTGTCAACGAAATGTGAAAGTTCTGCTGACGGCTGCAAATCACGGAATAAACAGAGCATTCCCTGCCGTGTGGTTAGCCAAGCGTTCATTCGGGGAGGGGGTGAGGAAAGTTCCCTGAACAAAGCAGAAGGTGATCCATAGGGAATCACAGAATGGTAAGGGTTGGAAGGGACCTCTGGAGATCATCTAGTCCAACCCCCCTGACAGAGCAAGGTCACCTAGAGCAGGTTGCACAGGAACGCGTCCAGGCAGGGTTTGAAGTTCTCCAGAGAAGGAGACTCCACCACCTCTCTGGGCAGCCTGTTCCAGTGCTCTGCCACCCTCAAAGTAAAGAAGTTTTTCCGCGTGTGCCAAGGGAAAGGGGTAGAAGAGGAGAAGGCACCAGAGCAGTCTGGTCACAGCGTGCTAAAAAGAAACGGGTCGCTCCCGAGTGTCACAGGGCCAGCCCAAGTTGGCTATTGCCCACCACTGTGGGGAGGAGGAGGGACGGGGCCTGTCCAGCGAGTCCCCTCACAGTCCTGCCTGCAAAAGGTGCTTTACTTGCGCTCTCCTCCTTCCCCCCCAAAGTAACCCCTCCTGGGTCTGCTTCAGCAGCTGGTTCTCACAGCTAAGGAATTCCCTAAACTGAAAAGGAATGCATTTTTCACATGCTGAAAAGCAGGTGCTCGCCAAAGGAAAGAGGCAGGTGAGTATCTCTCTAGCAATTCCTACAGCAGTTAATAGGCAAAAGCAAGGCATAGAAACCAATACACAAAATATTTGTACTAAACCAAAGTTCTACCAAAACCAAGAAGACTGGGAAATGAAGCAAAATGGTTATGCCAAGGGCTGAACACAGAAACATTTTGAGTTGTTCCCAGCAGTGGCTGGGGGGGAGAGGTAGCACCGCAGAAATCTGCGAGGGAAGGGAGACTTCAGCAAATGGTAATGGGGAATTTTCTTCTCTAGTAACACCAAACCTCTCTTCTTGTGGATCTCCTCTTGAAAACGTGGAGCTGCTTTTCTGCATGAACTTTTCCCCAACAGGTGAATAACATCCAAGGCACCGTTCCCAGGCACAAAATAACGCTTCCACCCCTGCCAAGCCACCACCACCATTGCCTTTGACCGAGCATCTGCTCCTTTTAAATCACAAAAATGCCAATTACAGGAAAAGTAGTTTCACCTGTGAAATCTGCTTTCTCCTTGTGATACTATTGCAAGCAAAGTTTGGCTGGTTTTGAGAGCGATTAAGAGAAAGCACTATTTTTCTTTGCCAGCCCACCGCCAGCGTGACATTTGTAAGTAATCACATCTGCCACCTTTCCTGGGTGCCGGAGAGCTTCAGACAAAACTTGGTCTCATTTTTTTTTTTACAGTCACTGCACATGCCAGTTTTAATATTTAAGCTGTAACAATGCTGTAAAACAGACCAGGGGAGCAAACAGACTTGCAGTGACGTACCTGGCATCCAAATGAGGATTTAAGACATACATCATTTAATCTCTCTGGACTGTATGGGTAAATGGGGGCCCTCTTCTGACTGGGCGTTGAAATAACTCTCAAAAGAACATGTGCTTTCCAGATGCCCTGATCCTCTCGTGGTACATTTGTTGTTTTTGCAGATGCTTTTTGGGTTCACCCGTCCCTCAGTCTTTTAGCAGAAAGGAGCTCCTTACTGAACCTCACCTGGATTTCGGGCAGGTGTGGAGCTGCCCAGCCCTGACATACCCTCATGGAGACGCAGCCTGAGGCAAGGCGACGCCGCGCATCCACAGCCCTACTCAGGTCAGGCACTTGCGTGGAGCCGGAGCACTGGGCAGGGACCCGTTCAGGACCCCAGGTCAGGACCTACAGCCTCGATTCTGCCTAAAGATCCCTATTTTACCACCTAAAACCCAGCCCAGGACTGACATGTTTTTTCAGGTTTCACTAAGACACAAACTTGTAGCTGCAGGGGACATCTCTTCTTTGTTCTTGACACTCAGGAGAACTTGTTTGGGGACAATTGCAGGCATCATCAAGCTCAGAGGAACTGCTGCTCGAGGATGGACACAATGCTGTTCCTGGAAGTGAGAGGGAGCTGGCTGTAAGCAGCTCAGCCAAGTCCTCCTCCTCCTCAAAACACCAGTCACCAGCTCCTCTGGGAGCAAAAGAAATTCCCAAGATAGGAAAAGGTTGTATAGACTGCTGAGACAGCCTTCAGCTCCCGGCTGACCTGGAGGTGCTAATCGGAGCTAAACAGGGGGGCCAGCAAATTCGGGAAAGCCAAGCAACCCTGGTCACCGCAATGCTCATCCCAGCGTGTTAGTGACTCTCCAGGCTGCTCTGCTTTAACTCAGGGGAAACAGAGGAACCCAGGGGATGGAGCCCCTGCAGCTGGGTACGAGCCCTTTGGATCCAGCAAAGGCTTTGGGCTGAGAAGTGCCCTGCAGATTTCGGCACACACGGCAGTGCGTTGGCACAACCTCCTGGTGCTTGTCTGCGAGGGGAGTTTCCCGGCACTGCCAACTCTCTGACATTTAATTTAGCTCCACTCGGATGCATCTTTATGGAAGCGCGTGCGTAGGGGCTAAATTAACACAGACAAAATAGCAAATTGATACCTTCTTGCATTTAAAGACAGTTTGTTTTCTCCGTGCACCTGATTCAATTAGCTCTGTTCCAGCTTTGTTAACTTCGTTCCAAAACAGGTGCTGGGCAAATCTCCCTGAACAGAGGAGCTCACTGTAAAAAACCCAGGTAAATGAGCAGGGAAGAGCCTGTGGCTCTGCCCTTGCAGGGCCACTCATACAGCAGCTGTGAAAAGAGGGTGGAAGCAGCAAGTTCTCCTCCTGGAAGTGAGAGGAAACCCAGGCAGCCTCCCAAAAGCGAGAAGGGGCAGCTCTCCCCAGGAGCTGGGTCAGCGTATGCATCCTGAACAGTCCCATCTGCCCTGGGATTTCATACAGGAACACATGTAGATCCTGCTCTGCTCTCCCAGGCTTTGCTGCATCACCGGCCCCTCCATCCTCGCCGCACATGGGGCAGCAGCCGGGATGTGCTGGGGACACACCGCAGCCAGATGTTCCCAGCTGCAGCCCAGCTCTGCGCGTTCCAGCGAGCTCCAGTGCCCCAAACCAGGCAGTCCCTCTCTAAGGCCCAAGCGGAGGAATTTGCAAGTCAGACGAAGTGCGAATGTTATAATGTCCTAGCAGAGCAGTGAAAGGCTTTTCTGTATGTTCAATTTTTGTATCCCCTGAGTTCATTAAAATTCTCTTAAAGAAAGAAAAAAAAATGGGGCTGTGGGCTTGTTAAAGCTTTAATCATTCCTAAGTGCCTGTGTCAATTGAATAGCAATTGGATTCAGCACAGCTTGAAGCCTATTTCAGCAGGACAAAAATCTCTCTAATCTTTTAAATACAGACATTATCAACTTCTTGAGTATATGCCATTCTCACATGAAAGCCCGCTGCCTACATTACAGCTAAGGACATTGCTAAACACCAATAACTTTAGGCCCTTTATTATTTTTCTTGCCATTCTGTGGTCTCAATTGGCTTGTTAACTGAACTGAAATAGGTCTGAATGGCGCCCAGCGAGATGCCGTAGCACAGCTGAACAATGCTAATTCTTCAACGCAAATACAAGCTACAAGGCTGCAGACCCTGTCTGTACCAGAGGAAGGCAGGACGCATCTCACCGGCACTGCTGGACTTTTCAATTCGATGTGGGGAGCTGCCAACACGTGTGTTCAGGAAGTTGGGAGCAACTGTTAGACCTCTGTGCGCTACAGCTTTATGTTATGGGGCCATCCAGAGCTTTGGAGAGATGCAAAAGAAAGGAGTGAAGAGTCTCAAAAGGCTGAAATACCAGTCTTGGCTCTCCAAGGAACATCCGATGTGTCCAAAGTCCAGTCTTAGACACACCGTTCTCAGCACCTCACCCTCCTCTCACCTGCAACTCAGCTTTCAGAGGTGGATGACCACGTTCCTTGCTGTGGGATAGTGAAGATGCATCCAGTAAAGCTTCTGAGATACTTGGATATTGCAAGGATGGAGGACCATTTCAGAGCAGAAGCACCAATTCATCAAACATTGGGTTTTTTAAGGTTTAGTTTATGCAGTAGTTCTGTTCTGCTTTGAAACCGTCCAAAAGTGCATTAAACATGTCCAGATGGCTCAGACAGTCTGTTACCCTGTGGCATAATTTACTGTCCTGAAGGAGAAACGAAGGCACTCTCCAAATACTAGCATTGTTTCCAGAAGCAGAAACTGGGTGTTTCCTCCAAAATCCGCTGACACCACTAGGGTGAAGCATCTCACAGAGAAGAGTGGTCCTGCACCCCCACAGACTTCCTACCCTTGCAGAGTCTCCATGTAGCTCCTTTTGTACCTTGATGTGTTTTGCCTGGCTCAGCTTTGATTTCCCTTGACCTCGGTGGGCCGCACTTATTCCTTCTTTGGTTTCCCTGTGGCCACCTTTGTCAACGTGGGTATTTGATCAGTTTTCCTTTCCCACGAACGCAACCTTGAAGCCCAGTTCTTCTGTAGGACCTTCAGGGAATACTAAACCTCTGGATTTCCATGGTTGTGTAAAACCCAAGTTTCCCCTGGAGTTCCAGGCCTTTGGGCAAAGCTCGGTTTATAGTTTACCTTCAGACACATGATGGCCTGAAAGTCAGTATATCCACACGCACTCGCTTGTTAAACACCATCGCTGCTCACTTGGCTGGCACAGAAGATGCACATCTCCGAACAAAGTGAACAAACCCAGCGTTACATACATCCTTCTGGATACTCTTTTAAAAGTCAGAAAATAACAATACAATATAAACAACAAACCCCCATTCTTTCCAAAGCCAAAGATTTAGATCACTGCAGGAGCATTCATGCACACCATCAGGGATGAG